>JAJAGP010000307.1:0-437500 GCA_025084515.1 Ancistrus triradiatus
CTCCACCTGTTCTCTCCCGCTGACTGTAGTTTGTTTCTCCACCTGTTCTCTCCCGCTGACTGTAGTTTGTTTCTCCACCTGTTCTCTCCCGCTGACTGTAGTTTGTTGCTCCACCTGTTCTCTCCCGCTGACTGTAGTTTGTTGCTCCACCTGTTCTCTCCCGCTGACTGTAGTTTGTTTCTCTGCCTGTTCTCTTTTGCTGACTGTAGTTTGTTACTCTGCCTGTTCTCTTTTGCTGACTGTAGTTTGTTACTCTGCCTGTTCTCTTTTGCTGACTGTAGTTTGTTACTCTGCCTGTTCTCTTCCGCTGCCTGTAGTTTGTTACTCCACCTGTTCTCTTCCGCTGACTGTAGTTTGTTACTCTACCTGTTCTCTTCCGCTGACTGTAGTTTGTTTCTCTACCTGTTCTCTTCCGCTGACTGTAGTTTGCTACTCCACCTGTGCTTACCTGCTGCCTGGCCTGTATTGCTTCAGCTCTAGTTTATTTACCAGTACTCTCTTGCTGCCTGTAGTCCTGCTAGTACCTACCTGCAGCCTATAGGTTTCCTTGCTGCTTATCGTTACCTTACACTTTTACCTGTTCGTTCTCTTTCGACCGTTAACTGTAAATATTATATTGTACTATTGCAACGGACGTGTTTGTGATATGTAAAAAAACACTGTGTCATTTTTAATACGAATGGGTTTATTTTTACATCTACATGTAACAGCATCAACAATAAAAACAGAACACAGGGCTCTAGACTGCAACCAAAATGGTTGCAAATGTGATCAGTGTTTGAGACTGTGAGAATACCACATGTACTTCAGCCGTTAGTGGAATGCTAGCAAAGTTTTATGGGTTTGAATTCTAGTCTCTGCCACTTTTCCGAAATTTTAATCTTTCCTTGAGGCTTGTTTTTGGAGGAACATCGTAACACGCATATTTTTGACGAGATGCGATAAGAGGAACAGATCAAATGTAACATGGAAAATGTAAGCCCTGAGATCTGTGGTGTAGCACATCTGTGGTCTAGCGAGATTGGAAGTATTAATATGTGAAATTTCTAAAAAGTACATTTGCACGATTGCATACCTATTTAACACCTGAGGGACCGAACAGGTGCACTAGTTCAATCATCACGTCTTACATCCTTACAGTTCAATTTTATACTTGTGTAGGTGCATACTTTTAAAATAAAAATACATTTCAGCTATTCCAAATTAACTTTTTTTTTTTTAATGTACACTTTTTATGTTTAAACAATTGAGTGTTTTATTGTTTTATTTTTAGTAAGAACAGCTCAGAAACTGATCCCTCAGTCTACTTTTGTCATTCATTACAGCTGCTTGTGACATCTGCATTGAGCAAAGCTGGATAATTTCTTCACCCTGCTGGACAAAAAAGAACATTCAAAATTTTTAGTCCCATGCTTTGCTGAATTTTTAATCATGCCTGATCTGGAGGAATAAACTAAGAAAAGAAACTTACAAGTAGTTAATAGGTTTGTTCTTATGGATTTTTTGTGTGCTCCTGTTAACTTCAACTCCAGAGCACCATTGCTTCTTGTTCAAAAACATACCATAGATCTCTGCCATGATTGATGTACAACAACACATTAGGAAAATGATTCGTGAACATGCATGGTCATTGATTAATATACAAAAATGGATGCGACCGAATCAGAAGTCTGTGACCAACTGAGACAATGAGTTGTACCAGGCTGGTAAAAATGAGTTTAGATCCCTGGAACAAAATAAAGTACACACAGAGCTGAGCTCGCTGTGCAGAACCGGTTTAAAAGTAAGACAAATAGTAGCCAGACCTTCTAATGTAGTTATAAACAGATAACAAAGATGAACTCACACACTGAAGCCACCTCCTCTGCTCTCGGCTAATTAATGATCAAAAACAACCAACAGGTTAGCCAAACGAAAAATTGTAGCCTCTTTTGTGAGACCTCAAAAATACTGTATTAATCGGTCAAAAACTTTTATTTTTGGTTAATGGTTAAACAGGTAATGTGTGCATCCCTAGCTCATAGTTAACTTTACTTGTATTTATATTAGATGTAATTGCTGCCACCTGTACTTAGTTTTACCTGCTGCATGTAACCTAATCTATGGTTACATGCAGCCTGTGCATGTCTGCTGCCTGCAGTTATCTTGCCTGTAGTAGCCTTCTGCTTCTGCTGCCGTCTGCCACCTTCTGCATTTGCCTTGCTTGTAAACTAGCCACTTTTGAAAGCACACAGGTAATCCAAGTTTAATGGTGTTCATTGGCTTTATGATTTAAGTTTATATTAACGATGTCCAGGCTTATTAAATAAATAAATAAATTGTCCCCGCTACTGGTGACTTGGTGGGTAGCACTGTTGCCTCACAATGAGAAAGTCCTGGGTTTGATCCCAGCAGGAGCGACCTGGATCCTTTTTGTGTGGAGTTTGCATATCCTGCATATCCTTTTGTGGGTTGACTCTGGATGCTCTGGTTTCATCCCATAGTACAAAGACATGATTTAGGTTAATTGATTAAATGGCCTGGCTAAAATGGCCTGAGTGTGTCTACGACGGATTGGCGCCATGTCTAGGGTCTATGCTGCCAGTTAAGCACCTGCTCGTGGATATGAAAGTGAATGAACAATTATTGGCACTGTTGGTAGTAAAAAGAATTACAATAAATTTACCTTTTGTTGAATTAGCTTGATCTCACACTGAAAATTGATTTCACTCTGATTTCACTCTGAGAAAAACAAAATCCCACTTGTGCCATAATTATTGGCACCCCCACATTTAACTTTGTACAACCTTCCTGCCAATAAAACAGCACTTCTATAACATCTTGTAAGGTTTGTGGATACAGAACAGGGAATTTAAAACCATTCTACTGCACAGGGTCTCTCCAAATCATCCAGGGCCCTAAGGTTTCTCTTGTGCACTCTTTTCTTTAACTCACCACACAAGGGTTTGAGGTTTAGATCAGGGGACTGTGATGGCCATAAAAGAAAACCATTTTTGTGTTGACCTGGACATGTTTTGAATCATTGTCCAGCTGGGAGATTAACTGATGTTTCTTGGCACAGGCAGACCGATTTTGATTTAACCTGTGCTGGTTCATGGAGTCCATGATGTCATGTACCATAATAAGATTTAAAAAGCAGCCTTATTACATCTCAGATCCATCAAACTTAACAGTGGGCATCAGATTCTTTTCAGTGTAGTCATCCTTGTTTTTTACACCAAACCCACCTTGTGTTTTTTGGCAAAAGCTCAATTTTCATTACATTGCAGTTCCATCCAAAGTCCCAGTAGTGTTTAGCAAACTCCCGGTGCTTATGTTTGTCTGTAGATGACAGGAAAGACTTTTCCTGGCAAGCCTTCCAAATCTGTTGGCATGGAGGTGTCATGTGGTGGTTGATTTGGATACTTGGTGAGATGCTACTTTTTTGGGGGGATTTTTTTCACATCTCTTATCATCCTCCTTACTGTGCCTGGAGATAAACTTGTCTGGACCCAAGTTTTTGTCATAGTTCCAGGTGATTGGAACTTTTTAATTATTGCCCTGTAGATATGGGCATTTTCAGGTGAGTAGCTATTTTATAGCCAACACCTGACATACGAAGGTCAGCATCCATTTCTCTAGTTAGGGTCCCTTGTATGACTAGTAGGGGTGACCGAAGGTGATGGTGGCTGGCTGTCAATGGCAGGACATGTAATGGGTGCCATGATCCAGTATATCCAGTGTATATATAGTGATCCATATATCCCAGTAAACCAGGAAGTAATTGATAACTGCTTGAAGTATCCTAGAGACTCTGATTTTCCAATAATGCCAATAATTGTGGTACATATGGGTTTCAATTAAAGTTTGGATTTTTCTCATTTTTTTCAGTGAGAGATTAAGCGAAGTCACCATAACTTTAATTTCCGTATAACCCCTTTTGCCTGTGTTTACCTGAGGTGCCGATATGTATGGAGAGGACTGTAAGTAGTGATGAAAACTGTCTCCTCATTATATGGAGACTGTTGGTTAAGCAAGAGAAATAATGAATCTTTCATATGATATCATATGATTTCTTTGGACTGAGCATGATCCAGTTTTGTATACTCTTTTTTTTTTTTTTTTTTTTTTTTTTTTTTCTTTCCCCAATATATGCATAAATAGTTTGAGGCCTCATTTACTTTGAGACGCTTTTGGCAATATCAACCAGGGCCAATATTGTGAAACTGCAGTTACTAGATTAGAGCTCAGGTTAGTATTTTTTATTTTTTTTTTACTCCAGTAACAGACCTTCATTCCTGTTATTTATTCAGATTGATCAAGAGAAGCAATGTGCTACTGAAAGAGATTTATTTTCTTTTGTTAAATGTTAGTTTTAAGCCATTAATTTCTTTATTCACAACAGTTAATTTGTAACATAGGCAGTGTTTGGTACCGTGCTGCTCTAGGACCCTGGGTTTGATTCTTGCCAGCAGTTACTGTCTATGTGGAGTGTGGAGTATGGGCTGTGTTCGTCTGGGTTTCTTGAGTTTCCTCCTGCTTTCCAAAAACATTCCGGTATGTGGAATGACTACTCTGAACTAGGTTTGAGTGAATGGTTGTGTAATTAAATGAACAGCCTACAGAAATGTGAGATTTGTTTGATGATGTAAGCACGTTGGTGTTTATTTTGCTTTAAACCCATGTAAGCTGTAACCAAATGTATATCAGCTGTGGTTCTTTATTGCAAATGAGGGTTGATCTAGTTGTTTTGTTTTGGCTATAGTTTTTGCAATTTTTGTTTGTTAGTTTTCATAAGTTTCAGACACATTTTGGTTGATTTTTTTTTTCATCCTGGGTGGAAGACACAAAAGAGTTAATTATAGATTGTGGTTCATGCCGTTTGAATTATATGCATGGAAAAGCTCAGTATTTGGTGTTCACTGTTCAGAAGGTGTGCCTTAAGTGTCTGTCTTTGGTCCAGTCGACTGTGATTTTAAGATGACCTGTAATAATTGCATTCTTTAGTCTCATTTCTGTATTTTCAAAGCTTTAAGTTCTTTGTAAAGTTGAAAAAAAGATTTTGTATTTAATATATTTCTAAATCGCCCTTTAAAAATGTTCCACTGACAGGTGGTGATAAATAAGTAGAATACTGACGTAAGACATATTTCTGAAATTCAGAAGTATTCCTCTTTGTTAAGGCTTTAAGGAGAAGATACGATGCCACATTGGGAGTATAAGCCATTAGTTCAGTATCATCTGTAGACTCCTGTCACACATACATTGTATTCTATAAGAAAGAGAAATGAGGAAGACTGTTGAAACACATGAATGCAAATTTAAAACCAACTTCTCATCCATACTTCTACAGACATGAAACAGCGCAGTTCCTTTTTAAGCTGAATGATTAATGTCATTTGGTAAGATGTCTTTACATAAATGCAATGTTGGGTTGTGTCTGATGAGTGAGGCTATTTGTACAATAGAATGATTGTGATCCTATGTTGTGATGACGGGGGGCTGAGCCTCTGCTTTTCTTACTGGAAAATCTGATATTAAAAATGAATGATTTTGTGAAGTTATTTTCAAATAAAGACTTTTCAGCTCCATGCTTGTTTGATTTTTAAACTATATTTTATTTGTAGAAATTACTACCTCAACAGTCAATCAATGCTGCAGATCCACAAGCAGAGGTGGGAGTTAAACAGCAGAAATCCATTGTGTGTGTAACTGTGTAACTACCTTACTGGGCGTGTGCTAGCTTGCTTGTTGCTTTTAACTCGGTTGATGTGTTTAGGGACTTTTTGTGCAAGTTACTCATATTTAACTTTCTGCTATTTATTTGTAACAAGCTGTAGATGGTGTTGTATGTGCCTGTTCAATTGTAAGTAGTACTGCATTTTGTCTTCTCACTACCTGTATATTCTCCCCCCCCCTCTCTCTCTCTCCCCCTCTCTCTCTCCCCTATAACTATAGAAACTGGTTCCCATTCAGTTGTTGAAACGGAGTTTCATCTGGCTGGTCTTCCATGTTGTTCGTAGTACTGTCTATCAATGAATTTTTGGATTCTGTCAAACAAGTGTCAGGTCCATCCTAAGTCTTATAGCTTTCCCCTACACAGGGTCGTACCAGTACATTACTTTGTTTTATACATATATATATACACACACAAACACACACACAGTGGGGCAAAAAAGTATTTAGTGAGTCACTGATGGTGCAAGTTCTTCGACTTAGAAAGATGAGAGAGGTCTGTAATTTTCATCATAGGTACACTTCAACTATGAGAGACAAAATGAGGGAAAAAAATCCAGGAAATCACGTTGTAGGATTTTTTAAAAAGAATTTAATTGTAAATCATGGTGGAAAATAAGTATTTGGTCACCCAAAAACAAGCAAGAATTAAGAAGCTCTTCTGTCCTGCACTCGTTACCTGTATTAATGGCACCTGTTTGACCAAAGAGCTATCGAAGGACACCAGGAATAAAATAGTAGACCTGCACCAGGCTGGGAAGAGTGAATCTACAATATTCAAGCAGGTTGGTGTGAATAAATCAACTGTGGGAGCAATTGTAAGACATACAAGACCATTTGATAATGACTTGATCTGGGGCTCCACGCAAGATCTCATCCCGTGGGGTCAAAATGATCATGAGAACGGTGAGCAAAAATCCCAGAACTACACAGAGGGACCTGATGAATGACCTGCAGAGAGCTGGGACAAAAGTAAAAAGGCTACCATCAATAACACACTATGTCGAGAGGGACTCAGATCCTGCAGTGCCAGGTGTGTCCCCCTGCTTAAGCCAGTACATGTCCAGGCCTGTCTGAAGTTTTCCAGAGAGCATATGGATGATCCAGAAGAAGATTCGGAGAATATCATGTAGTCGGATGAAACAAAAATAGAACTTTTTGGTAAAAACTCAATTCGCCGTGTTGCGCCATACCTACTGTGAAGCATGGGGGTGAAAATCTCATGCTTTGGGGCTGTTTTCTGCAAAGGGGACAGGATGACTGATCCGTGTTAAGGGAAGAATGAACGGTGCCATGTATTGTGAGATTTTAAGCCAAAACTTCCTTCCATCAGTGACAGCATTGAAGATGGAACGTGGCTGGGTCTTCCAGCATGACAAGGATCCCAAACACACCGCTCGGGCAACGAAGGAGTGGATCCATAAAAAGCATTTCAAGGTCCTGGAGTGGCCTAGCCAGTGTCCAGACCTCAACCCCATTGAAAATTTGTGGAGGGAGTTGAAAGTCCGTGTTGCCCCAAAACATCATTGCTCTAGAGGAGATCTGCATGGAGGAATGGACCAAAATACCAGCTACAGTGTGTGCAAACCTGGTGAAAACTTACAGGTGAAATGTTTGGACCCTCTGTCATTGCCAACAAAGGTTATGTTACAAAGTATTGAGTTGAACCAAATTTATTGACCAAATACTTATTTTCCACCATAATTTTCAATTAAATTCTTTAAAAATCCTCCAATGTGATTTCCTGGATTTTTCCCCCTCATTTTGTCTCTAGCTGAAGTGTACCTATGATGAAAATTACAGACCTGTCACATCTTTATAAGTAGGAGATCTTGTACAATCAGTGACTGACTAAATACTTTTTTGCCCCACTGTATGCATATAAATAAATATATATTTATTTATTTATTGGAGGAGTTTGCATGTTCTCTAAGTTTTTCCCACTGTGAATCTGTGTCCTGCTATATACTGGGACCCTGTCCAGGGGTGGTACCAGCATTGCTCCCTGTGCTGCCAGTTGAGCTCTGGCTCACCACAACCCAGAACTGGATTATAGCATTCTAGCCCACCATAGCATTCTCAGACCCAGTCTCCTTGTGGCCACGCTGTGAAAATATTTATAGCAACTGCAGTGACATCAATGTTTCTGCCTGTATGATGGATTGCTGTTCTTAGGTGAGTCATTCCACTGAACAGGTGCCATTTGCTTGTTGTAACTCTTAATAATTAAACTTTCTGTAGTTTCAACACTGATTCTAACAACACACATATTTAACTATTCATTATGGGTATTGGTCAAACCAGGCAGCTTTATTTTATTGTTTCAGTATATTACATATAAACTTTATTTATCTCCTGTTATTGCTCAGTCCTGATATTTTTTATGAGTAACAGGACTGAGTTTTCAGCACAGAATTTTCAAACACAAAATGTAGCCACATGGCATCCATAAAACAGCTTTAGAACACAGAGCACATTCTAATGATTTACCAAAACAAAAATGACAAAAAACAAATAAAAATTAAAAATCTAAAATCATTTCAGTAACAGGATAGTAAGCTGAGATTGACCTTCTCAGTCATAGTTACAGTATTACCAAATATACAGGAAAAAATAAGAGAGAACTTACCATTGGTCTTCCCATGACCTTCAGAAGATCCAGATGATACAACTTGACATGACTAAAATGTGTATTTTAAAGTAAACTGCTATGAATTTCTTATTACAAATCTTTAATGCATAGATGGGATAATGGCGAAAAAAAAAAAAAAACATTCTGAAATATTTTAATCATTATTTTTCATTGTGGATTGTAATGTTAGAGACCAGGGACAGCCAACAAATGCTGTTTTTTTGTGTTCTAGGGAGTTTTTAGTACGGTTTTAAATTGTATACCTTCAATTTTCAGTTGCATCATTGTGCAGGACACTTTGCTTCACAATGAATTATATTAATTATGTTTACATCTAATGCCATTGGGATGGAAAGAGCACCCATTCAGTGAAATGGCTAAGTTTCTGGTCTGTTTTCATGGTGTTTTAGTAGATGTACATTTAAAGAGAAATATATAAAGAGCGCTGGAGAAAGTGAACCAGCTTCCTGTACACTGCTGTACACCATGTGATGGCTAATGACACCAACGGCTACACAATGGCAGCGTTTAGTATACACCCATTCTAACTAGTGTTCTCGTTGTTTCAGCCATGCTCACTGCTAACATGTATATAATATGAAGCATACAGAAACGGAATCAACACAGACAAACAGCGTCAGTATTTTATGTATTACTTGGTGTAGGCACATACTTTGTTTTTGTAGTAACTCAGTGTTTAATATAAAATCCGTTCGTCTTCTGTTCTGTTCTATTCTTCTTTTGGAAAGGTGTCTTGAGAAACCACCAGGTGGCGCTCTGTGTCTGTCTAAACCAACAGACACAAGAGGGAGAGCTGTGTAGCCGGACTTCTTTTCTGCCCCTGGCTTAAAAGTGGAGTGACTAGACTGTAAATATAGATTAAATCTACACATTTAAAGTATTTAGCTGACTCTTATCCAGAGCAACTTACAACTGAGCTAAACAGTAGAGGGTTAAGGGCCTTGCTCGAGGGTTCATCTCTGGCAGCTTGGCAGGGCCGGGATTTTACAAAACTAACTTCTGATTAGAATGAATAAAGACCTGGTAGGTTTCCATGAAATTTCAAGAACTCAAATTGCTGGATTCAGAGTTGAGAGCGAAAGCCATAACAAGATGGAACCTTACTGTGTACTGTCCTGTATGGAGACCACCTCAAATATGACCCCAGAACTTGCCAAACCATGCATATGTAATACATATTTATTTTCACAGCAGTAAGAAATTATCCTATTTGTGCTGTTATTGTCATTTTAATGACTCAAATTGTAAGGTGGGATAAATTATTATTTTTAATGAAATGTTTAGATAAGGTAGGTTCCTAGGGTTTATATATATGTATACATAGGGTTTATAGTATTGTTATTGCAAAAGGTCTAAGATCGCTTCTATTTTCTGTTTTTCTCTAATTTAATTCAGTGTGTTTCATTACAAATCATACACTTGGCATTACAATTTCAGTTAAATCGAAATTGGGAAAAAATACATGCATTTGATAATGTATTAGTATTTGGTATGTTCTCCCATTTGCTGTAATGACACTGTGCCTTTAAGCTGACATGGAGTCCAAAAGTTTGGGCAAAACCTAATGATCTGTGTTAACCCAGCAAGATTTCACATTATTCTATCAAAAATTTTATTCTTTCTCTGTTAAGTGCCCCCATAAATGCTCGATGGAATTTAGGTCAGGTGACTGTGGAGGAAACCCATGACAGTCATCAGTCCTTGATATTTGTTGGTCTTTGAGTAGTCACTGAACCGTTATGGACATGATCCTGCTACAGTATGAATCCTTCTCCACAAGCATTTTCACTATATCTACTTTGGCTCCCGCTATACTGTATATTTACACAGTATTTTGTGCTCACCTAAACAAACAAAAACATATTTAATTTGCCATATTTATCCAGTTAAAATAAATGGTTTCCATTGCACTGTGCTCTTATTGAGGGTGTGTTTTTGCTGGTGTTAACAGGATAGTCCACCATGTCACTGGCCTGGATAGAGCAGTAACTGAAGATAAAAATGAAAAACAGAGCATAATTATGAGCAGACCCATCCAGTAATAATGAGATTTGTTTTTAGTTAGAATCACACCAAACATTATTAGCTGCAGCACAAAAAGTTCTGAGGTCTGAAAAGTGAGACACAATGGTGCTATTGGCTGGAATTTCTGAAATTGAGAGGGAAATGGCTCCATGTGCACCCAATAATACCATGAACACAGCTTGAATAAAATGCACTTTAAAAAGAGAGGACTGTCTAAGGGACAAACTTGTTCATTCATTCGTTCTTAGTGCAGTGATGTGGTCCTGCTGTGCATTCGACGCTTTTCAAACTGGTTGAGTGTTGTCGATGATTCATATTCTGTTGTTCAGGTCGATATGACAGATTCTCATGAAAAGCGACAGTTTTTGCTACCTTTTCCAATCTACTTGGCATTTATAAAGTTACCTTTTGTTCCTCCAGCTGCTTTGTAAATTCTGGACATGGTATACAGATTAGTGTGGTCCCTTAAAGAGCTCTGCTGGCTGTCTTTGGCTATTTGTCTGAAGAGTACCATGCACAGACTCCAGCATGCATAAAGTCCAGACAAGAGCAGAGGTAAGTGAAAGCAAAGTTAGCTGTTAAGTCAGGTTTAGAACAGTATGAAACATCATGGAATGACAACCATGCAAAATATACATTGTAAGAGTATACTACTGATACACCCCTAGTTGTATCTCTCTGGAATTCCCCTAGCTCTAGTGGATATGTCATAATATGCTCAGTAAATCAGAAGCTGCTTTGTTGATTTAGTGCAACTATGAAAGGTAAGGGAACTGTTGTGTCATGTTATGCTCTTGATGCAAACTGGTTTTGATGGTGTTACTGCAACACCACTTCCACAGGGACTTTGTCACAATGGAAGATCTGAGATTGATTAGTAGAGACATCAGAGCAACTGGACTTAGTGCTGGATAGTGCTAGACTATCCCATATACACAGCCGAGTTTTAAACCTTTTAGCATTCTGGGGTCAAAGCATGTCACACGGTCAATTAAAACAACCTATATAATACTCTCATTGACAACAAAAAACTCACCAAGAAGGAGATGTTGAAAAACTTTATATGTGTGATGGTAATGATGATATGGAAGTGATTACAATATTAGAGAGAAAGGAATACGTTTACTGGGGAAAACTGTACAACTGAAAGGAGGCTCTAGTACCCTGTTAGGCCGCCTTTAGCCTGGATACAAGACGAGATACGGTTGGGCACGGAGGCATACAGGTTCTACATGATATCCTATGCCACATTTTTCCCACACGTGTTGCAGCTGAGACTGTAGATCCTGCACACTCTTAGTTTGCCAAAGCTGGCATCTCAGCTGGTCCCATAAATGCTCGATTGGTGAGAAGTCTGGCGACCGGGCAGGCCAAGGACATATTGAAATCTGGTAGAGACATTCCTGGAAAACCCTTGCTGTATGCATTACTGAAAAAATGCCAGTTGGAAGCCTTGCTATTAGACAGAACAAATGTGGTCCTTCACATATCGTTGAGCACAGCAAAGGTAGGAGTGAAGCGCTCATCATGTGGCCTCCATACTCGAACCCAACCGTCGTCCAATCCCAAACAGAACCTGGATTCGTCACTAAAGATGATATGGTTCCAGGCCAGAGTAGCCCAGGTTCCTCGTTCATGACACCACTGCAAACAAAGGTGACAGTGACTGGCTGTCAATGTCAGAACAAGTAATTAGTGCCATGATAACAAATTTCCTTCTGCTAAGTGCCTGGAAATGGTCTGGGCAGAGACGGGTCTGTAGTGAAGGTGCCACTTGTGTCTCAATGGTGGACAGTGAAACTGTGGGAGGCCGTGTGGGCATGTCCTCACATAACCACTGCTCCCAACATGTCTTAACAGCTAGGTCAGAAGTGCTTCCAGCTAGTGCCTCCACAAAAACCCTCAGCCACCACCATTTATTTTCATTGACTCAGCTTGCCGTGTCCATCCACTATCTTTGCTGACACCTCAATCAGTTGATGGGGTCGTTGTTGCAGCAGTGGGAAGAGGATCCATGTCTGACCTCCCCTACAGTGGTGCTTGAATGTTTGTGAACCCTTTAGAATTTTCTATATTTCTGCATAAATATGACCTAATACATCATCAGATTTTCACACAAGTCCTAAAAGTAGATAAAGAGAAACCAGTTAAACAAATGAGACAAAAATATTATTTTTGGTCATTTATTTATTGAGGAAAATCAGCCAACATTACATATGAGTGAGTGGCAAAAGTATGTGAACCTCTAGGATTAGCAGTTAATTTGAAGGTGAAATTAGAGTCAGGTGTTTTCAATCATTGGGATGGCAATCACGTGTGAGTGGGCACCCTGTTTTATTTTAAAAAACAGATGATCTATCAAAGTCTGCTCTTCACAACACGTTTGTGGAAGAGTATCATGGCACGAACAAAGGAGATTTCTGAGGACCTCAGAAAAAGACTTGTTGATGCTCATCAGGCTGGAAAAGGTTACAAAACCATCTCTAAAGAGTTTGGACTCCACCAATCCACAGTCAGACAGATTGTGTACAAATGGAGGAAATTCAAGACCATTGTTACCCTCCCCAGGAGTGGTCGAAAAACAAAGATCACTCCAAGAGCAATGCATGTCGGCATGTCACAAGGACCCCAGGGTAACTTCTAAGCAACCGAAGGCCTCTCTCACATTGGCTAATGTTAATGTTCATGAGTCCACCATCAGAAGAACACTGAACAACAATGGTGTGCATGGCAGGGTTACAAGGAGAAAGTCTTGTTGCTCTCCAACAAGAACATTGCTGCTCATCTGCAGTTTGCTAAAGATCACATGGACAAGCCAGAAGGCTATTGGAAGAATGTTTTGTGGACAGATGAGACCAAAATAAAACATTTTGGACTAAAAGAAAAGCGTTATGTTTGGAGAAAGGAAAACACTGCATTCCAGCATAAGAACCTTATCCCATCTGTGAAACATGGTGGTGGTAATGTCATGGTTTGGGCTTGTTTTGCTGCATCTTGGCCAGGACGGCTTGCTATCATTGATGGAACAATGAATTTTGAATTATATCAGAGAATTCTAAAGGAAAATATCAGGACATCTGTCCGTGAACTGAATTTCAAGGAAAGGTGGGTCATGCAGCAAGACAACGACCCTAAGCACACAAGTCGTTCTACCAAAGAAGAATAAAGTTAATGTTTTGGAATGGCCAAGTCAAAGTCCTGACCTTAATTCAATCTAAATGTTTTGGAAGAACCTGAAATGAGCAGTTAATGTGAGGAAACCCACCAACATCCCAGAGCTGAAGCTGTTCTGTATGGAGGAATGGGCTAAAATTCCTCCAAGCCGGTGTGCAGGACTGATCAACAGTTACAGGAAATGTTTAGCTGCAGTTATTGCTGCACAGGGGGGTCACACCAGATACTGAAAGCAAAGGTTCACATACTTTTGCCATTGACTATTATGTAATATTGGATCATTTTCCTCAATAAATAAATGACCAAGTATAATATTTTGTCTCATTTGTTTAACTGGGTTCTCTTTATCTACTTTTAGGACTTGTGTGAAAATCTGATGATGTTTTAGGTCATATTTATGTAGAAATGTAGAAAATTCTAAAGGGTTCACAAACTTTCAAGCACAACTGTAACTCAAACATGTTGAATTGTGTCTGTGTAGTGCCTTGCCAGACCAGAGTGTAACACAGGTTTCTGTGGTAGTGGACCTTCCTGTGTGTCTTGGGGCCTCCTTTGTAATGCAGATCATACTCCTGTTTGCTTAAAAGCATGCAAAAGATAAAAAAACCTTGTTTATTGATTACTAGTTGTGTTACATGATGTCAGAATTTATAGATAGAAGTTTGACAAAGTTTGGAGGATTTTAGAATTGTCATATTCTTAACATTTTCAAGGTTTCATACATAAGATCCTGCAAAACTATTTCATTTAGACTTGCTTAACTAAATCACCGTTAAATTGGTTATTTTAATATATGAGTGTACCACCTATCATTGTTTTATTTTGGGGACACAAAAATGGCTATATGAACTTTTACTTTGACAACTTAAATGATGTATTGTGGAATTAAATAACGTAATTGAGAAAAATAAACTTAATTAAGTTGTATATAGCATAATGTAAGACTTTAATCATCAATAATTCATAATTGAAGAATGAATATATTGGAGATTTTCATAAAACCTTGGATGCTTAGCAAATATTTTAACAATGTTATTTTTCTTTGAAAATCTAAATAATGTCAAACGGGTCAAATTCAGGAAAATGCATGAAATGTTAATATATGAAAGATTTCTGACTCTTCTCCTTTAGACCTTAGTTCTTGCTCTCTTCATCTCTTTCTCTCGCTCTCTCACTTTCAAAGTCTCAGGCGAACTTTCGTCCTGACCTTGCTGTATGTTGGCTTGCCGGGGCTGCCTCTTCTTGACGGAGTGCCACAGGGGGACATAATAAACTGCACCCTTTTCATCCAGGACACAAAGGCTGTGAGAAGAAGACTGGGGACTCAAAGGAAGTAACACAACAAAAGAGATGAGACCCATAGATCTACTGAGTGGCAAAGTCTCTCTAGCTTGCTCTCTTATTCACACATACATAATCACAAACGGTCCCTTAAACAAAGGTCAGTTGACTGATTAGGTGGACTGGGATTCCAACAACATTTTCATTTTTCTAGGAATGAAATTTTCTAATATTCAAATATTGTATAAGGGTCTACACTCACTGGTTACTTTCTTAAATACACCTTCATGTTTCTACCCTCATTGTCCAGTTTATCAGTTCCACTTACCATACAGATGCACTTTATAGCTCTACAATTACTGAGTGTAGTCCACCTGCTTCTCAATATACTTTTAGTCACATTTGCACCTCTTCTAATGGTCAGGACTCCCACAGGTCTCCCACAGATCCGGTACTATTTGGGTGGTGGATCATTCTCAGCACTGCAGAGACACTGACATGGTGGTAGCATGAGGGTGAGTGTTTTGCTGGTACGACTGGATCAGACACAGTGGTGCTGCTGGAGTTTTTAAACCCTGTGTTCACTCACTGTGCACTCTAGTAGCTCATCTGGTGTTGCATAGTTAGTGTTGGTCATCTTCTAATTCTTCATCAGTGGTCATAGGACTCTGCCTGTAGGATGCTGGTGACTGGACATTTTTGGTTGGTGGACTGTTTTCAGCCCCCCAGTGACACCAAGGTGTTTAAAACCTCCAACAGCACTGCTGTGTCTGATACACTCATACCAGCACAACACACACTTACACACCCCCACAACATTAGTGTCACTGCGGTGCTGAGAATGGTCCTCCACCCTAATAGTACTGTGGGGGTCCTGGACATTAGAGAACAGAGTAAAGGGGACTAACGAAGTATGTAGTGAAACAGATGAACTCCAGTTAAAATGAACAATGAGTGGCTTAGATGCATATTGGGCTGACACAGGTAAGATGGGGACACAGGTTATAAAAATATCTTTGTATTTAAAGTCATATTTAAACATGTATGTATCTTTGTAATTAAACTCAGACTTGCAAACTGAGAGGTTATCCTTACATGCACTTTGATTGAAGTATTTTTTAACACTTTCAGTCCTGACTTTTAATGAAGCGAAATTACTTCTGTGAAACAATTCAGTGGAAATATCTAGTGAAACACTCGCAACTAAACGAGGTGATTTAGATAAATAAGCTTTCATCATGTATTTGACGCCAAATCATGTAAAAAAAGTTTTTTTTGTGATATCAGATTTTGTAGCCTGACTCCATTTGGCATCATCAGGACTGAAAGGGTTAAGTCACCTATTACAATAATTGCTACCCACAGAAATCATAGAAGTAAAATTGTAACTGAAGCATGGGCTCATTTATGTTTTACATTTTAAGTTTACCCCAGTGTTTGGAACCTCGTATGCAGTAGCTAGAACTATTGTGCTATAAATATGAAGTGATTTACAAAAATACCACAGAGGATTGTGTCTTTCAAATTTTTGATAATTCTTTTGTAGGTTTGCATTAATGAATATGCATAAAAAATATTGTAGCTATTTATCCCTAGGACTACTTAATGTGGGATATAAACATTTCGAGAATGGTGATTGTAAGTACATGTGCCTAACGGTACTAATGCATGTTTTACACAATATTTGCAGTAAGTGTGGCAAGAAGATGTGTTTTTTCTATACTATGTAAGCATTTTAACATATCAGAAGGCAAAATTATGGAGATATACACTCACCAATCACGTACCTTTCTACAGCCATCATTCATTTTATCAGTTCCACTTACCATATAGATGCACTTTGTAGTTCTACAATTACAGAAGTCCACCTGTTTCACTACATACTTTGTTCGTTCCCTTTAATCTGTTCTCTAATGGTCAGTACCCCCACAGTCCAGGTATTGTTTGGGTGGTGGATCATTCTCAGCACTGCAGTGCCACTGATGTGGTGGTGGTGTGTTAGTGTGTGTTGTGCTGTTATGATTGGATCAGACACAGCAGTGCTGCTGGAGCTTTTTAAACACTGTGTTCACTCACTGTCTACTCTGTTAGACACATCTACCGTATTGCTCCACCTTGCAGATGTAAAGTCAGAGACAGTAGCTCATCTGTTGCTGCACAGTTTCTGTTAGTCATCCTCTTTTGTCAGGGCTTACAGGACGCTGCCTACAAAATGCTGGTTGCTGGACATTTTTGGTAGTGACACTGAGGTATTTAAAAATCCAGCAGCACTGCTGTGTCTGATCCAGTCATACCAGTGCAATACACAATAACATGTCAGGTCAAATTTATTTATATATTATTTTATTATATTTATATATTATTATTATTATTATTATTATTATTATTATTATTATTATTATTATTATTATTATTCAACCACAGCATGACTGCATAGACAAAGTATTATGCAGAATATTTTGAATTCAGCGACCCTGTGTAGGAGTAACCAGATAAAAAAATGAATGAATGAAGTATTTGAATTATTTTGAAGTTACATAAAATGGCACATTCCTGTATCAAAGAGAAATCCAAGGGGAAAAACAAAACATACGAACAATTGGCACCCTGTCTATGGTTGTTCCTGCCTTGCACCCTGTGCCGCCAGCTAGGCACCTGACCTCACGCGACCCTGTAAAGGATTAAGAGGTTAAGAAAATGAATGAATGAATGAATACAAACCAGATTAAAGATCATCTGTAGAGCAGTTATCTACAGGCTTATCAAGAATACCGTTGTTAAAATATGCACAAGAGCACACTAAAAGTAACTAAACTTAAACTGAATTACAAAACAATAAAATACTCAACAAAAGATAACACTAGTGCCATTTGCGGTTCAAAGACAAGCATTCAGCCCTCGTCTTTAAAATACTTCTGTAAGAGAATGAACTGATGATGTGGGATCTTATACAATGTGTGATGTGTCCCAGTCTATGAAAGCTGATTTAGTCCAGCAGTGGGGCCTGTATTATCATGCACTGTTTCACATCAGGAGTTGAGGATAGAGATGAGAGGCTTTACCACTGAGAAGGTTGACTGGATCAAAGAGTACACACACTCCTGTGCTTTAGAGTAAAATAAGGGGAGGGGGAAGAGGATAATAAAAAGGAACTGAGGCGTTTTGGTGGCAGTAAATCGTATGGAAATGAGATGGAGAGATTGGAACTTTGGAGAACAGAAGTTAGCCACTCTTCCAATTCTTCTATCTGCCCCTTATCCTCCCTCCATTCTGCTCATCCTCTCCCTCTCTTCAGCGCTCCGCCGCTTTGCACACCCTGCTGAACAAAGCTGGATTGTGGGAAAGCGTCTGTATGCCAGCTCGGTCACACACACCAGTCAAGCGGCAAGCATTCCACCCAAGTCATTTTTGGGCTGAATTTTTACACCCACATTTTTTCCCCTTTTTAGCCTAATCCCTTGCTAGTTGCCCCTCCCCTCACCACTTTTCCCATTCCTCCTTCTGGGCTCTTCTGTCCCGCCTGTCAGTGCTCCCAAACTTCCCCTCCTAAGGCTGACAGACAGTTCAGAGGAGAGAGGGGACACAGCGCCGCTCAATAGTCTTTTTCATGAAGGTGATTAAAGATTTCTTCTTTTTTGCGGGGGAGCTCCATTGACTGCCTCTTTTCTTGCATGTGTCTCGCTGGGACAAAAGCTTCCAGCCACTGTTTAGGAACATGCAACCTCCTCTTGAGTGGAGGTGGGACTGTAGACTAGAAAAGGAGGGGGATACTGCCCATAACCTTTCTCTTTCTCCTCAGCATTTGATTATGAATTAGCCCTGGCCTACGCTGACTGTGTACATTTGACCCTAGTGAAAGAGAGACGGAGGCATTGTTTGTTCACCCGCTGGACCTTTTAACCTCCTCAGAGTTTTGCATTCATCTATTTTGAGCCAAAGAGGGGGCTGTCTTTGGAGACCCCCTTACTAGATATACTCCTATGATAGCAGTTATTACCCTCACGCTGCTCTGGGAATATCTCAAATATTATATATAGTCTTCAGGCCCTTTCACATTTTGATATGTTGCAGCCTTGTTTTCCCTATCATTCTGCACTCAATAGCCCATAATGAGAAAGTGAAAACAGAATTTTAGAAATCTTTGCAAATTTATTGAAAAGGAAAAACTATAATATTGCATTGACATACTGTAAGTATTCAGACCCTTTACTCAGTACTTAGTTGAAGCACCTTTGGCAGACATTACAGCCTCCAGTCATCTAGGGTATGATGGCAATAGGTTTGCACACCTGAATTTGGGGATTTTCTCCCATTGTTCTCCACAGACCCTCTCAAGCTCTGTCAGGTTGGATGGGGACTATCAGTATACAGCCATTTTCATGTCTCTTCTTTGACTGGGTGTAAGTCAGAGTTCTGGCTTGGCCATTCAAGGACATTCACAGAGTTGTCCCTAAGCCACTCCTGTGTTTTCTTGACTGTGTGTTTAGGGTCATTGTCTTGTTGGAAGGTGAACCTTTGGCCCAGTCTGAGGTCCCGAACGCTGTTCTCTGTACTTTGCTCCATTTAGCTTTCCCTCAACATTGACCAGTCTTCCTGTCCCAGCCACTGAAAAACACCCCCACAGCATGATGCAGTGCCTGGTTTCTTCCAGACATGACACTTAGAATTGAGGTAAAAAAGTTCAGTCTTGGTTTCATCAGACCAGAGAATCTTGTTTAGAGAGTCCTTTAGGTGCTTTTTTGCAAACTCCATGGGGCTTTCATGTGGCTTTACTGAGGAGAGGATTCTGTCTGGGCCCAGAATGGTGGAGTGCTGCAATGATGGTTGATCTTCTGGAAAGTTTCTCCCATCTGCATACAGGATCTTTGGAGCTCAGTCAGAGTGACCATTGGGTTCTCTTACCAAGGCCCTTCTTCCCTGATTATTTAATTTGGTTGGGCAGCCAGCTCTTGTAAGATTCCTGGTTGTTCTAAACCTCATTCATTTAAGAATTATGGAGGCCACTGTGCACTTGAGAACTTTCAGTGTAGCAGATTTTGTGTAGCCTTCTCCAGATCTGTGCCTCCACACATTCCTGTCTCTGACCTCTACAGGCAGTTCTGTCCTCCTCATGGCTTGATTTTTGCTATGAATGGTCAGGACTCCCAAAGGACCAGCACAGTTCAGGTACTATTTGGTTGGTGGATCTTTCTCAGCACTGAAGTGACACTGACATGGTAATGGTGTGTTAGTGTGTGTTGAGCTGGTACAATTGGATCAGACCGAGAAGTGCTGCTGGAGTTTTATACCACCTTATTGAGACTGCTGGACGGAAAATAATCCACAAGCCAAAAAGCCCAGCCATCAGCATCCTGTAGGCAGCATCCTGTGAGCACTAATGACAGATTAGAGGATAACTAAGACAAAAAGTGTACCAACAGATGAGCAACTGTCTCTGACTTTACATCTACAAGGTGGAGCAAGCAATAAGGTGAATGTCTCTAATAAAGTGAACAGTTAGTGAAGATTGTTTAAAAACTCCAGCAGCACTGCTGTGTGTGATCCAATCGTATCAGCTCAGCACACTAACACCACCTTCACACCGGTGTCACTGCATTGCTGAGAATGATTCCCCAGCTGGGAGATATAATCCTTCCAGCAGGTCCTGAGCTTAGCCTGGGGCCTCCTCCCAGTTGGCCTTGTCTGATATTAGAGGTTATTAAGTTGATATTATACCTCCAGCAGTATGCATCCAGAAGGCATCCTTAACAGATGCCCGAACCACCTCAATTGGCTCCTCTCAATCTACTCCGCTCTTCTACTTGGAGCTCCTCCTGGATCGCTGAGGTCTTCACCTGATCATGGAGAGTATGCCCAACAATCCTTCAGAGAAAGCTAATTTTGACTACTTGTATCCCCGAGCTCGTTCTTTCAGTCATTAACAAGAGCTCTTGACCCTAGATGAGGATGGGGATGTAGACCGATCGGTATGTTGAAAACTTTGCTTTATGGCTCAGCTCCCTCTTCACTACATTGACCAAATTACTGCAGATGCTGCACCTAACCTGCAGTCAGTTTCATGGTCCCTCTTGCCATCACTTGTGAACAAGGCCCAGAGATACTTTCCTCCTTTACTTGGGGTAGGTTTTCACCCCCAACCTAAGGGGAGCATGCCATCTTTTTCTGGGAGATAACCATGGCCTCAGACTTGGAGGGGTTGAACCGCATACCAACTGCTTCACACTCGGCTGCAAATCGCTCAAGTGCATGCTGGAGGCCTCCATACAAAGAAGGACAACATCACCTGCAAATAGTGGCGATGACACATCCTGACCCCCTGATGGAAGCCAGCCTGTCCATGAATACTAGGAATAGGAGTAGAGACAAGAGTGGCACAACCCTGCAGGAGTCCAACACCTACACTGAACAAGCCTGACTTAGCGCCAGGAATGTTAACACAACTCAAACCCTGAGAGTGGTCTCCTCAGTGATCCTGGTACCCCATACCAGGAGCATACCCCACAGGATGTCTTGGGTGAATACAGTCATATGACTTCTCCAAATCCACAAAGCATGCCCCCTCAATTATCTATAGACAGGTAGCTAGTAAGTCATGCTAATGGCAAGCTTTGACTATTAAAGATAGGCCTTCAGTTTGGTGCCCAAACATTAAAAATGAATTAATAAATGAATTGAGTGTATCATCATCATCATATTCCTGGTACTTGTCCCGCCGGATGCGGGGTCCGCCCACTGCCACTTGATGCGATCGAGAATACTCCAGCCGATGCGTCGCTCCGTCTGTCGCCAGAGACCACACTCAAACCAGGCCAATTTAGTGTAATAAATTGGCCTAACTTGCATGTCTTTGGACTGTGGGAGGAAACCGGAGTGCCCGGCATAAACCCACATGGAGGACATGCAGAATTCACACAGAAAGGACCCAGGCTGCTCCACCCTGGGATTGAACCCAGGACCTTCTTGCTGTGAGGCGACGACGCTACCCACCGAGCCACTGTGCCACACAAATGAATTGAGTGTATGTACATGAGAATATGCTAGTTAAACATAGCCAGCTAACAAAAGCGTCATCAAGCATCAATTTAAAATCACAAATTAACCAGTCTTTCACTTAAGTCATCGAAGTTATCCAAACAACTTGACCATCAACTAACAATTTTAAATGAAATTGTTGAAACGACAAACTGACCCTGCAGTCACAGATATTTTGCTTAAATCAGCATCAGCATGCACCAGAATGATTGTGCATTACTCCCTTACATAAATCTAAACCATAAAGAAGCCAGCTTTAATAAATAATTGAAGGGCGCTCCTCCAAAATGACCTGGAAGGTTACTTTAAAACACTTTCATGGTGAATTCATGCAATTTGTCTTGTGAGTTTTAGAAGACGGTCTTTCTCTAATGAGACCTATCTCAGAGGCACATTCTATTGTGTTGTTTTGACCAACGACTTAGGCGCCTGAAGGCCTTCTCAACCATTAGAAATCAAAACCTCGTTTATATAACTGTCACTTCGTAATAATGGTAAACTGGACCTTCTTGCAGCTCTCTGAAGTGTTAGCTAGCTTGACTCTATGACCCCCCATCCTTCAAAAATACTTCAAAAAGCTTCATACTAGGTAAATTACTCTCAAATGTTTAACACTTTTGCAACATTTTGCATGATTATTCCAATAGGAGAGATTACATACAAAAATAAGCAGTAAAGGATATAATATGACAATAATATAATAACTCAATGTAATAAATACTCAATACAGGGACAAAATTGTGAGCTCCTAAAAATCGTAGGCCTTCTCTGAAGGCCTAGAAAGCCCATACGGTTCCCAACTGCAATTAACTCTTGTGAACAAAAGGCTATGTCCTAAATGGCATCCAAAGGCAGTTTGATTTCCAGATGAAGAATAATAAGGGGAAGATGGTACAACAAAACAGGCCATTTAGCTTACCCCAAGGCACCTGTGAGGAGGAAAAGAGTGGTAGCAAAGTTGATTTTCGATGTTATTTTAGTTTAATGGGGCGAACATTGCTGCTTGGGAATAACAAATTAAAGCTCGTATTCTGTTCTAAATGAATCAATGTTCTTCACCACTTCTCATTTTGTGCCCTGTACATACCCCTGCAGTTTTTGAATTGTGTCACTTCATAATCATAGTGTCAAGGCCCAGAACATAATGGCATGCAGTTCCCTATTAGGCTTATGAAAAGGTCATTTGCATTCTACAGGGAACAGTGAGAAACTGTGACACTGTTTTCATCTCCTCTTCACATTGACATAAAATAGTAAAAAATGGCCCATTTCCTCTTATTTGCTGAGTCCCTCAATGGCTTTGTTCAGCAGGTATAAAATGGAACTTTAAACTTTTGTTCTCATTAGAAGTTTGACACATTTAGAAAGTTTCTTTTCAGGTAGCAGTCATGCTGATTGGATTGAGGAGACTTAATGGGGTTTAAAGGGAATCCTATGATTTGGTTCAGGGTGAGTTTCTTAGTATGGGGGTGCATGGTGTCTCCCTGTAGAGAAGACCACACAGTGAGTCTGAAACACACCCCTCTCTTTAGGATTAATAAAGCACTTCTTTCAGTACAATGTTTCAAAGAGGAAAGTCGATCTGAAGTCTCAAAAGCTCTCAGTTGACTCTAATCTTTAAACGCTGTGATCATTTCCAGTTTTTTTATTTTATTTTGTAAAATGACTCACCTTTGTTATATTACTAAGTATGTTCTAGTGTTGCACTGTAAGTGAATTGCCTAATGTCACACAAGTGTGTAGCCTTTACGTCTCTCTAACACAAGCGTTGAGTTGTCATTGAATTGAGAAATACAACTCACATTTTGTTTAGTGATGTTTATAATACTCTGGACTAACAACCCACGCTGGTCAGACCATGTTACATGAGCAGCAGTCCTGCTCTTGTGGTTACACATGGATCTGTTTCACTCTTCAATGTGCTGAAAGACGAAGTCAAATAAACCTACTAACAAATAAGGCAGAAGGGAGCATCTGGACAAGCAAAAAGAAGAAAGCTATGATAAGATCATGTCTCAGTATTGTTATTTAGATTAGTCTCTAATACGAGGAAGGGCAGAGAGGGCTCCTGGTGATTTTGCAAAGTGAAATTGAGCTACAGTAATAGAAAAGAATTTCAGTCATGTAGATAAAGCAGAGGGGTTTCAAAAACAGACATCTTGTTAACAGTTAAAGAAGAAGTCTCAAATTCACATAGGAAAATAATCCAGAAAAAAAACAATGGTCATTCCTATGGGGAAGAAAACATGGTGAAGGTTAGTGAAATAAATACTAGGCAGAGTTGTATAAAGTATCCAATATTGACATTTACGTAGAAGTAACATTTTCCTGAGAAATTACAAATGTTGGAACAAACCAACCACAAACAAAACTACCAAAGTAACAAGTTTATACTGCATGTATGGATTTTCAGGCTGTTTTGGTATTCCAGAAATGGAATGGAATGCTCTGAAAAAATATCCAGTGAGCAGCAGTTCACTGTGCAAAAATGCCTAGTTGATGCCAGACGTCAGATGAGGATGGCCAGTCTGGTTTGAGCTGATAGACAGGCAACAGTAACTCAAAAAAACCCCACTTACAACCAAGGTATGCAGAAGAGCATTTCTGAATGCACAATCTTGTCAAACCTCGAAGCAGAGAACAGACAACTCAGGCTACATTTTTGCATGGGATCACCAAAAATGGGCAATATAAGACTGAAAAAACATTGCCTGCTCTGATGATTCTTCATTTCTACTTTGACATTCAGATGGTAGGGTCAGAGATTGGCTTTATATATATAATCTATCTGCTTCATTGGGATGCAAAGATGACCCTTCTACAGTCAGAGGAAGCTTGATCAGGCATGGTCTTTTTTGGAAGGGGAACCGGGTGATTTATCTTTTAGCTCAAGGTTCTTTACAAAGGTAACAAAAATATGTACAGTATGTATTGTATATGATATATACACAGTGGTGGATACAATACCTGTAAGCTGCACTTAAATAAAAGTATAAATTTCTTACCAGAAAATGACTTTGGTAAAGTGTCTGCTATTTATTGTACTTAATTATTAAAAGTAATCTAATATTAAATGTATTTAAGTATTGAAAGTAAAAGTACAAGTAAATGCTGTTAATAAAATAGCAAGCAGTGAGGATTTTTTAGAATTATGAAGTTTATTCTTTTAAGCCTGTAAACTTCCTTAAAATTTGAGCCTAACTTACACTTAAAGAAAACAAGGTTTCCATAATCAGAAATGATATCTGAACAAGCTTAATGTTAATTCTAATAAATAACATTAATTTTGCGGCTTTATTAATTTTACCTTACGTTGTGTCTTGAGGTTGGATGGGGATTTAAAATACCAATGTTTCCGTATCTTTGGGTAAGCATAATGAGACATTTAATTAATTCATTCATTTTTTATCCACTTAATCCTGGTCAGGGTCATGGGAAAGCCAGTGCCTAGCCATCAACACAGGGTGCAAGGCAGAGACAACCCTAGAGAGGGCACATTCAAATAAAGTCAAGTCATATTTATTTATATAACACTTTTTACAATGGAGCATTGTCTCAAAGCAACTTTACAAGTTTAGATTATCTCCTAATATCTACGTCCAATCCCAAATTGAGCAAGCCTAGGGCGATTCACACACTAAGGGCAATTTAGAAACACCAATAAAGCTAACAGGAGCTCAATCGGTGGCGTCCAAGGCTGGGATTGGACCGGGGTTGCTGGAGAAATGAGGCAACCGTGCTAACCTCTGCAAACTGTGCTGCCCACGAATAATCATACAACATACAACATACAACAACAATAACAACAATAAAAAACATTTCTTGCAAATATGAAGCGCTTACAACAATTTAAATTTGCAGTAAAGACGCAACAAAGATGCTTAGATGAAATATATCAGAGTAAAAGTATATATTTTATTCAGGGAATGTAATGTAATAGTTGACAGAATAAAAACTCAAGTAAAGTACACATACTCCAAAATTACTTTAACAAAATATTAGTACTTACATACATTACATCACTGTATATACTGTACATGTATATATGTATATATATATATATATATACATAGTATATTAAAGTGGGACGTAACCTGGACAGAGTGCCAGTCCATTATATGCACACACACACTCACTTACACTGCGACACTTTAGAGATATCAGTTGACCCAACACATATCTTTGGAATGTGGGAGAAAACCAGAGCACCCTGAGAAAACAAATACAGATGTTATAACAATAAGTGTATTAAAATGTAAGAGAAAAAAACATGTGTTTTACCATATCTTCAATGCAAAGACCATAACAAACACTTTTATTCGATAATAGTCCTGACTTCAGTGTAATTCACTTGGGAGGAGGGTTCAGTCCTTTTCTACGGTTATATACGAGCTTGCCATCTTCTCCCTCTGTCCATTTGGGTTACCTCCAGCTACTTAGATTTCGCTCCACTTTCCAAAAACAAAACATTTGATGGCTTGGCTACATTAACCTTTCACTAAAACTGAGTATCTATGAATTGAGTATGTGATGTACTGGCTTACTGTCCAGAGTGTTACGAGGGTAGATCATGGACCCTCACAACCTTCAGCAGGATAAATTTGTTACTCAAGATGAATGAATGAAAGCGAAATGTTTCAGAGGGATTTATTTTTTCCTTTACTCACAGTTAACATAGGCCGCAGGTGTAAGCGTGGCCTGGGCAGGATGCCAGTTCATCCACCAGATGGTTAATGTTGTAGTATGTAATTACATAGGGAACATTTATTGCAGTAAAAGCAGCCTTTTGAAAAAGTTAGTGTTGACAGAACTAGTTTTATAGCATAATTATTCTGCCCTCACCCAATCTAATTTGTACTCATTGACAAAAAATAACACACCAAGAAGAAGTTGTTGGAATTGAATGAAATTTTATATGTGTGAATGTAATGATGGTATATATAAGTGATTACAATATTAGAGCGAAAGGACAAGTTTATTGGGGAAAACCGTACAACTGTATGGAGGCTCTAGCCTGGATACAAGATGAGATACTGTTGGGCATGGAGGCATACAGGTTCTGTATGGTATCCTCTGGCACATTTGCTCACAGATGTTGCAGCTGGGCCTGTAGATCCTCCACACCCTTTGGGTGCCAAAGCTGGTGTCCCAGCTGGTACCATAAATGCTCGATTGGTGATAAATCTGGTGACCGGGATGTGTTGCAGTCTGGGAGAGCATTATCCTGCCAGTTGGAAGCCCTGCCATGAGAGGCAATGCATGTGGCCACAGAATGTCCTGCACATATCACTGAGTTGTTAGTGTGCCTCGTATCACTACTAGGAGTGATTGACTATAGTATGCGATGGCTCCCCAGATCATCACACCAGCAGTTGTGGCAGTGTGTTGTTCCACAGCAAAGACAGGATTGAAGAGATTGTGGGACTGTGGTAGCCTAGTGGGTAAGGTACTGGACTCTGGACCAGGAGGGACCAGGGTTCAAATCCCACCTCTGCCAAGCTGGCACTGTTGGGTCCTTGAGCAAGGCCCTTAACCCTTGCTTGGTCAGTAAGACTGGATCAATTGTAAGTCGCTCTGGATAAGGGCGTCTGCTAAATGTAATGTAAATGTAAGCGCTGACCACATGGCCTCCATACCCAAACCCGACTGTTGTCAGATCCCAAACAGAACCTGGATTAATCACTAAAGATAGTCAGTAACAGTTCTGCTAAGCTCATGGAAAAGGTCCCTGTCACACAGAGACAGGGGCGTGCAGTCAAGGTGTCACCTGTGTATAGGTGATGAACAATAAAACTGTGGATGCTGCTCATGCTTGGCAGTGGATCAAACGATACCCTCTATTGCTGATCTCTCTGGATTGTCCTGAGCCCCATGTGTGTCAGCCTTATGGTACCACTGCTCCCAACACCTGCTAACAGCTAGGTCAGAACGGCATACATAGCTGGCAGTTCATAGAAACAACCATCCTGCTTCTCTCAGTCCAATGATGCACCCCCATATATATACAGTATATGGTTTGAAAATGTAACTTTCTGGAGCTGTGAGGAAACAAGCTCTAACCACTGCATGATCGCACTGCCCTAAATTTGCATGGTAGATATCTATGATTTGAATGTGTGTTATTGAAATTTTAATACAAGTAGGTTCAACAGAAGTATTTACTAGTAGTTATGACTTGCCTTGCTGATGGTATTTTGGGTTAAAACAGCTTACCATAGTTACTGGGTATCCTTAGAAGCAGACTGCATTGTATTCCTGTTTTAACCATAAAAATCTAAGCCTGGTTGCTTTTGTTTACAATTTCCCTCATTTTCCCTTTTTTTGATAGATTTGTAGTAGCGTTAAACGTAACTCTTTGATTTGTGACCTTTTTCTAACACACACAAAGGATATTTCATTCCCATATTTCTCTGCTGGTGTCAAAGTAAAACCAGAAATCTGTGTGGGTGTGTAAGTGTCTCTGCTGGAAAGGGCTAAAAGGCTCCCATGGCCTCTCTTTCCTGACTTATGCGCTCTCTCCAACACAAATCACTCTGATATAGCTTGGCATCCCGTTGATCCTCATTCCAGACACGCGCTGCGGTGCTCAGCATCAGTCAGTCAGTGCTGAGTGTTGGTCACACCTGGCGAGCAGCCTTTCATGTGTGCGTACGTCTTTTGCTGCACTCTGTGCGTTGCTCTGATACACAGGCTTTTCCTAATGTAGACATTTCTCTCTTATCTCCTGTTACCAGTTAATGCCTCTTCACTCAGCATCCTCAAGCGAGCAGGAAAGAGCAGTAAGAGAGAGGCCTTCATTTTTCCTTCATGCTTTCCTGCTCACAGTTCAAGCTATCATCTCTCCCCTCATCCCTTTCGATTTCCTGTCGAGTCTGTTAATAGGTTATTCCCCCTCGTTGCCAGTGCCACCGATGTAGGGTCACATGTGGATGCTCCCCACGCTGTTGTCTTTCTCTGCACTGATTAGTACCTAAGCATCGCATCCGAAGCGTGGCTCACTAATTGGAGGCATCAAGTGCTGGCTGTGTCTGCTGACAGCTCAGCCAAGGGACTAACTCTGCATTACTGTGTGTGTAATTAGACATTGACTCCAGGACCCCTTTACAAGAGCTGTGTGATTGATATGATAAGATCCAAGGAGTCTGAGTAAGGTGATGCTGTTTCACTCCTGGGTCTCATTCAGTTTCTGACATTACATCAAGTTTTATCTTAAGATAACTTCATACAGCCTTTAAGACTTTTCTCTTTTTCAATCCCCACCAACTAGCTTGTTCTCTCTTATTGCGCTGATTGATATGAATCAAACACATGGGTTAATGCATCTGTCTATCATGAGCACACCTGTTGTGCTTCCGCTACCAAAGATCGAGCTCCCTAGACCCAGAGGAGCTCTGAAAATTGGAAGAGGTGGAACTCGTTGTGAGGCAGAACACAGATGAACAGAGAGCACCACAACTCAACCCAATACCAAGATGTTGGCGATAGGAAGTCATGTAACAGACACACAGAGGAAATACAAACCAGGGAGGTTCAGCATTTGGAACCAGTGCTCTAAGAAACTGAGCCACAATGGTTTGTGTCCTGCCTGGTGTCACACTGGTTTGAGGTGAGGTCCATTAGAATTGCTTAAGGGCTGACCTGTTCAACCAGGCTGGAGATCCTGGTTAAAGTCTCTATTCCACCAGGCAGTAGTTCCCTGGTTCATTTCTTTCATCCACCACGTAGGAGTCCCCAGTTCATATCTCTCTTCCACCAGGCAGGAGTCCCTCTGTCATGTCTCTCTTCCACCAGGCAGAAATTTCAAGTTTCATATCCCTCTTCCATCAGACAGGAGTTCCCAGTTCATGTCTCTATTCTTCCGAGCAGAAGCTCCTGGTTCTTGTCTCTCTTCCACCAGGCAGAAGTTCCTGATTCATGTGTCTCCTCCATCAGACAGGAATTCCAAGGATAATATCTCTATTTCTCCATGCAGGAGTTCCTAGTTCATGTTTCTGTTTCTTCATGTAGGCGTTCCCGATTCATGTCTCTCTTCCACCAGCAAGGAGTTCAAGGTTCATGTCTCTCTTCCACCAGTCAGGGGTTCCCTGTTCATGTCTCTCTTCGATCAGTCAGGGGTTCCCTGTTCATGTCTCTCTTCGATCATGTAGGCGTTCCCGATTCATGTCTCTCTTCCACCAGCAAGGAGTTCAAGGTTCATGTCTCTCTTCCACCAGTCAGGGGTTCCCTGTTCATGTCTCTCTTCGATCAGGTAGATGTTCACGGTTCATGGTTCTACTTCACCATGCATGGGTTTCCAGTTCATGTCTCTCTTCCACCAGACAGGAGTCCCCAGTTCATATCGCTCTTCCACCAGCCAGGAGTTCGCGTGTCATGTCTCTCTTCCACCAGGCAAGACTTCCCCAGTTCATGTCTTTCCTCCATCATGCAGGAATTCCAGGTTAATATCTCCATTTCTCAATGCAGGAGTTCCCAGTTCATGTCTCTCCTCCATCAGACAGGAGTACCTGGGGTAAGATCTCCATTTCTCCATGCAGGTGTTCCCAGTTCATGCTTGTCACTAGGTGCCAGCTGCCCATTGGTTTATGCCAATCTCTGTTTGTCCTGATCCAGCTGCATGTCTGCCGGCTGACTTCCCTTCAGCGATGTTCTGGCATAGGCTTAAGTCCGGTATCATCTGATTCATCTATGTGTTCTGCTTCACCATCTTCCAAGTTTTAGAGATTCCTCGGAGTCAAAGGGGGATGGGTCTAGGGTTATGCAAGCAGACCAGAGGTGCTTGCAAGTCATAAGACAGCTTAATGCTCTTGAAGAACAGCATTAATAATCTATACTCTACATGAGATAGCAATCGTTCTTAATTGATTAGTGTTACTCAGATGGGAACACAGAGAGGAATGTAATCCTCCCCACTCAGAGAACAAGCCCAGTTAATTTCATTAGGGCTTGTGGCTGGGAATCACTGGTATTTCAGCTTGCCATCTCCGGATACTAAAGTGGACACTAATGTGCTGTTCGGAAGATTGACAAAGATTTAATCTAAGGCAGTTCATTTTATTGAGGCTTTGTTTACTTAACGTCTGTTTGAGCTAAAGCCTTTCCAAAATATTACTGCTGCAAAAATTGGTAATATAGTCATCTGTTCTTTTTTAGCTTGTCTATGCATGTCAGATAATATAGACATGATTTTCACAGAGAGCCAAGCATTCCTTCTTGTTTTTTTTTTTTTTTGCCCAAAATGCCTGGCATACAGAATTGGACACAGGTGCAACAGTGGGGTAGCGTGAGGAAGGAAGCGATGGGCAGCGTTTTAAGAACCCATTTAAGTGCACATTTCCGTGAGCCTCAGTGTGAGATGCTGGCACCAGGCTGAGCCAATTTTGCCTGGCCCTGAGCTGGGATGACAGCAGTCCCCTAGCACACAAACAGCAGTTTTTATATGCATACCAAGATGACACACTGATTCTGGAGCTCCCACTGAAAAGCCATCATGAGCGCTCCAAAACTCAGGCCAAGATCCATGGAGGAGGTAGCACCTGCAATCACTGACTTATTCATGTAAGCTAGTTGCTTTATCATACTTCCTCCAGTGGGGGCATTACAGATGCCGTGTTTCCATATAGGTTGTTTTTACACTTCACTGACCCTCGCATTTCAGTGCTGTCCTGTGATTGATTTGTATACAGACAGGGCATTTATAAAGACAGCTATATCCTGCTGCGTCTCCATATGGTACTGTAATAAAACAGAAGACTTTGTCGATATGTCTCGCACCCTAGTGTCTTCCCACACTCAGGAACTATTGACTGTCCATGTCAGAGTCTGTGGGGGTGATGCAGGTCCTCATGACAAACTACTGGAATGTCTTTTAGCTTTGCTGTCACTCACTCCTCAGAGACAGGATTGGATCATAAAAAATGCTCATCTGGTCTGGACAGTCAGTTGCTGAGCTGTGTTACCATACTGATTCTTTAATCCTGCAAAAAGTCTCATGCACTAAACCCATGACCTTGCCTGGTATTAAATATAGCAAATGAAGTCACAATATATGGTTATATATGCCCTAGGTTTACTGTTATGGTAAAGTAAGTAATAAACACCGATCACTTATTAGGTACACCTTGTTTAGACATTCATTGTCCATTTTATCAGTTCCACTTACCATACAGATGTTCATGTGTGTGTTGTGCGGGTCTAAGTAGATCAGACACAGCAGTGCTGCTTGGAGTCTTTCGACACCTCAGTGTCAGTGCTGGACTGAACATAGTCCACCTATTTGTTGTTTGTGATGATAGCACAAAAACTGCCTTTGTACTTGCTTAAACTGGATCTCAATTTGTCTGCCATTTTTGTTCTCTGACAAAATATCAGGTTTTAATGAATCCCATGGTTAACACTACACTTTATAAGGTGGTGGGGGTGCTGTAGACTAGCAGTGGATGAACATGGATAAGGTATATTGGGTAAATAGGTCCTATTTTTGTTAGGAGTCAAGCTGACCCTGGCTTGTGACGCTCATATTGCGGCGTGTGCTTATTTAAGCACACCTTTGGCCCACACAGGTTTCGCATCCTTGGACTTTCTTTCTTGGGATTTGAAGATCACCAGCACTGGACAGCCAGGAGGCCGGTAACCGTTAGGGCGTAGTTGGTAGAGTAAGGTAAGCTCTTAACTAGTGCCCACCATTAGAGTTGTTGTTTTAGCAATGGTATAATAATATAACATATTGTTGACCCCAAAAATGTCAAACTTGGATTTGTCACTCCATAATACTAATTTCCAATGATCTTCATTCCAGCCTTTAGCATATCTTAGCTACTTGTCTATATCTTAGTTAACTTGCCATCCCAATGAAGCTGCCCGATGCTACTATTGGTCAAGTATAAGGGGAGGCCACACTAAATACTTGCCCCTGTAGAAGCCTGTAGAAGCTGTTTTTTCCAATGATTTTTTTTATTTCCATTTTTTAATACCACATACACATTTCTATATTTTCAGCTTGTACTCCAAAAAAGAGAAATATTTATATATAGTCATTATACCACTGTTAAAACAATGGTATTTAATCTGATAGTGTCCTAAGACTTTTGCATGGTACTGTACATGCCCTAAACCACTGGTCGCACTGCTTCTCAATTGTTCCCCACACATCTATACATCTCAATTGTTCCCCACACATCAGTTTTCTTTTTGTTTTCAATTTCTATGGAAAGAAACAATGATATGTTAAAAAAAAAAAAACCTTCACTTTTTTGCCCTTAGTGGCCCCTTTTTTTGAAAACCAAACTGTGGTCACCCTAAACCTGGGTTCTGTTAATTCTGTGCCGTTGAGATATGGCATTACATGTTGGTGATGTAAAAGGTGGGGGGCCTTTGAAGTATTTGGGCTTGGCACATATAACTCAAACATTCGGGTGTGTCTATACACAAAAATGACATTCTCTGTATATCAAGCTGTTTAAACAATCCAGCTTAACAAAATATATTTTGAAATAGAACACTCTGAATAAATCTGAAATACTTTTATTACAATAAATGTTTATTATAATTATTTCAAATATTTTTATACGGAATGTGTGAATGTAAACAAAAACCAAGTTTGTTTCTTTTAGTTAGTTTGTTTCGTTGGTTTCAAGAGATGCAATCCTTGCTTTTTTTCTTTGAATATAGTATGGTTTAGGCTGGTGATTAAATATTGGCTTAAGTATCAATTTATGGATGCCTCTCACTACATCTTCTGAGACTTCTTTGTGCTTCATCCATCACTACCAGCCTGCTTCATTCATCACTACCATCCATCAATCTTCCACTTTCTTTAGACAAACCAGCTGTCAGTGCACAGTGAGAGCTATGTGATGGACTGACATCTTTAAGGAAGACTGGCATGACTAAACTGAGTGGCTATCATGCTTCATCTACTTCCTTCTCAGTGGTGAAAGTGAACCAAGACAGAAAGAAGGAAAAATACATAGAAACTCTTTCTACTCAGTGAGAACGATAACCGAAATGATTATTTATAGGCCTGTGTACCCAGCAGATATCTTGTGATGTGTGGGGTAACAAGAGACAACACTCGTCATTGCACACCCGTGGAACTTGATGGCCAGGGGAAAGAGGGGAGATATTTGAGTAATCATGCTGAGAAGAAGTTGACCTGATTTGTTAATTTAGTGCCGCCTCGTGAGAGGACTGAAATGATAATGAGCCTCACAATGACATTTGCTGCTACGGAGAAACATGAAATAATCACTCAAAATCTCATTCCAGCCCAGGTCTTTAGAACATTTGTCACCTAATTACGTATTGAGCAAGCCCATTAATAACACACACACAAAGAGAGTGAGAGCTTTCCTTTAGTCTCTGAAAAAGTGATTCTGTGGTATTCAATACTTTCTTTTTACCATTTCAGTTGACGTCTGGCCAGAGGTGAAAAGTAGTTTGAAATTTTTGCTGGTACTGTTGCCACAACCTTCAAATTGTTCACCATCTGTCAGCTTCATGTCTAACAAAATGTACAATCTTGAAATAAACTATTCAAGGACTACAAGTTTAACAGAGATAATCTAGTTTTTTAAAATTAATTTATTATTTAATTTTCTGTTAAGCTTCTGTTCACACTCCAGTCCAGTACAAATAAGCTCTTATTCTCTTCAAGCTTTAATGGTGTTTTTTTAGATTGAACCTTAGTAAGATATGAAGAAATATGTTAGATGCTAATACACGTACATGTATTTTTTCTATTGATAGTTTCCATCTATCTTATCAGCGAAGCTGATCAGAATAGCCAGACACCGTACTAAAAGCAAAGTATCTTTTCTGCACGTTCCCGTGGGATCAATAAAGTTCTATCCATCTGTTACACACAATTAACATTGATTAGAAATTGATTTTCTTAAATGATTCTATTGGGATTCCCCCCAGTTTAAGACAAATAAGCCTGCTGTCAGTTACTGTGGAAGTAGCTGTATTTCTGAACAACAATAAGCACTATTTTATCCACAGAATCAATCCTAAAGTTTAATCTCCCAAATGAAACTCTGCATTTTTTATTCTATTTTACAAACAGTTGCCAAGGAGCAGAGACTAAAGGCATCGTCTGAAAGTACTTCCTCCGCCCTATGTCGTGCACTGTGTTGGACACAAAATGGCCAATTATTCATTTATATTTACACATTTATATTAAGGAACTGTATACATAATTATTTATTTATCATCCAATGACTGTTAATTGAAATGTCTGTTATTTTTTAAGTAGTGCCCTAAGTAAGGAGTACATACGGTTTGAGACAGGGCCGAGTCTCTTCTCAAAAGTGGCAGACTGAATGAACTGGCTACCTTAGCAAGCTCTGAACATACCTTTTCTGTACTTCAGCCATTTGATCTTCACTCTGACAGCCAAACAGCAGTGTCATGCATTTTTCTGCATCTTATTGAGTCTTTTATTATCTCGCGTCTTTGTGTTTTTATTGACTGTGGCTTGTTTTGAATGTGGCAGCTGCTCTCCGGTCTTTCCAGTACAGTGTACATCCACTAAATCTTTTAGTGGTTTGCATTACTGGACCGTTCCGGGCTACTTTCACTCCTGCTTATGACTTGAAGTACAGCCATTCATGCAATATATAAGTTAGTAGATAATATAACTTTGTCTTTGGGTACTCGAGTGGTCCCAGTGGTCCCCCATGGTTGGTTGTGTTTGTGGAACTGGGCGGCGTACGAAGGATCATCCCTGGCACAGCCACAGCGACACCTGCGGGCACTGCAATGGACTGGCCTTCCATCCAGGGCATGCTTACACCTGCACCCTGTGTTCTCCAGAGATTCTGTACCATAACCCCTTCAACCCTGAACAGGAAAAGTGCGGTTCAAATGTGAGAATGCCTTTTCATGAAAATATATTGAAATGTACCATTAATGATTATAGTTTATGTAGAAACCGAAATATTGTTTTCTTAATTGCTCTGCACAGGATAACTAACTTTCAGGTCTTGTCTCATGTTCTCACACCACCTAATATAAAAACCCACTTAACTGCTTTCTGAAGAAGCAAAATAAATGAAATTCCAAGCAAAATGAGCTTTTTTTCCACATGGCTAAGTGAGATAAGAGAGATTGTTGATCAGCTACTCTGACAGCATATTCTGTTCCCGATTGACACTTTGTTACAGCCAAGAATTATGGAGCGCAAGATGTTGTCATGGTACTTTCACATGGTTGCCTGATCTATTTTTGTGTCATGCTAAAATGTTTTTCATTGTAATGAGATACTTGTAATTGCTACAGGGCTTTAAGTTTTTCCACAGCTATTAGGTACAGAAGTAAAATTGACAAAAAAAAATCCAATTTGTATGTATGTATTTGCATGCAAAAGGTAAATCCAGATGGATGGATGCAATGTTGTCAAATAGGCTTGTGTACTATTGATTTTTGTTCCCCTTATATTGATTTTCATGATTAATGACTTTACCTTCTTGCAGCAAGAAGGGGTGGTTAAAGAGGTGGTACAAAACATGGAGACATAATATACAACTTGTTTTGTTTCTTTTTAATGTTGAGTATTCTGTAGTAGATGTACCCTTCAATGCTATTGACAGCAACGTGACATATAAATATAACATTGAAATGTCAGTACTGACCATCAAATTTATGAAATGTTTTTCACTGTATATGAGCAAATACAATTCATTTTCCCAGCATTTTTTGCTCTGAAGCATAAAAGGTTTTATGATGACGTGTTGTGATGCTACACATTAATCCAAGTGTGTGATGACTGAGTCAATAATATATATTTTATATATATATATATGTTGTTTGTAGCAATTAATTTGCAAAAGCAATACAGTGATACCTCGCCATCAATTTGTTCCAGAAGGCTTGTTGAGTAATGATACGTAAGTAAAGACTTATATTAACCTAGAGCTGGTCAAAATCATTAACACAAAGTTTAGTTTATAACAAAGTGTTGTTATAACACCCTATTGGTGAACTAATGCTAACTGCAGGCTGTGTTCTGGAGGATTCAGGCTCTGTTTCCCTTTCCCTTGACTCTCAATAGCAACCTTACAGTACTGTAGATGTAGAAATAAAGGAAAACACGATAAAAATAGTGGAGATCTTCAATGAGCAAGGGTTATTGTGTTTCTGAATGACTGAATCACTGTGTATTGAATCATGAATTGAGTTTTTGCTGAAACGAGTCTTGCAGCTCAACTCATACAAGCTTATGCAAGTGCACCGAGAACCAAATTCGATGAGTTCCAAGGAGGAGGTACCACTGTATACTTAAGCTGTGAGCGAGTCACAAGCGGCTGTTAATGCTCTCACACAAGACTGGCAAAATGTCAGGTGACCAAAACAGTGGAAAGCCACTGGTAAAGGAAATGTTTAAATAATAAGAGGTTTGTCACTGCAATGAACCAATTAACCCTCTGTCAGTACAGCAAAAACTGTATTATGGTCTTGTGTCTGTCCCAAGCTATAAATAATGTATCTTACCAATTAAAAAGGCAAACATACAGTAATGATATAATCAGAGCCAATCCCTGGATATTGTAGCAGTGTATCATGTACGCAATTAGATCTATAAATTACCCAAGCCTAGAGTCACAATTATTTAAATGTACCTTCTTAATGATTTTAAGCTAATTTGATTTTGCAATTTCTCTTAACCTTAATTAACAGGCTAGCACACAACATCTATAGTAAGTTTAGGATAAGTCTAAAATAATTAACGTTAAAAAGAAAAGCATAATACATTTCTTGACCTTAGTTGGTGAATTCTTAAAATGAACACAGATTAGTTTTTGGTGATTGTGGTTTGAAGTTAGCATTGCTTGTTAAGTAACAAGCTAAGCAGTATTTTTGCTACCAGGTTATGCGCTAATTCTGCTTATCAACTTCAAAACTGTAGTTAATTAAGACTTTTGGAATCAGATGTTCAAATAAGACATATTTAGACTATATTATAAACAGACCTGATTTATTTCTGTGTTTGGTTTGGAGAGATCAGGCCTGTCAGAAAGTTAAAAAAAAGAAACATGGAGGATAAATGGGCATTTCTCAATATGCGGTCTTGCCTGTACTTGTGTATTTGTGAAACGTCATCAGTTGCAGCCCAAGTACTGTTTCATATCAAAGTCTGCATCTAGTCTGCCTCTAGCCAAGTACTCCCTGACCTTGTCTCTACCTTCCCTACTTTACTCCCTCCCTCCCTGACCTTCCTTCCTATTTAGCTTTCTTCTTGACCCCCTATCTTTATTCTTAGCTCCCTCCTTTCCTTTCTTCTTTCTTTCCTTCCTCCCCAACTTCTCAGTTCTCCTTTCCTACACTTCCGGGGCACGGTGGGTAGCACCACCACCTCACAGCAAGAAGGTCCTGGGTCCTTTCTGTGTGGAGTCTACATGTGCCCCCCATGTCTGCATGGGATTACTCTGGGTACTCCGGTTTCCTCCCACAGTCCAAAGATTGTGGTTATTGATTTACGCTAAATTGGCATTATTGATTGTGTATATATATGACTAGTATAGATGTAACTTTGTGTGTGTCGCTGAAATGGCCACTGATGCTGATAGCAACATGAAATAAACCAAATAAATAAACAAACAAATCCTACCCTTCCCTCCACCCTTTCTTTCATCTCTTTTCTTCCTCTCTCTTTTATCTTTAATCTTTCTTTCCTGCTTAAATTCTTTCCCTTGAACCATCATTACTCCAACTCTTCCATACTTCCTGTATCTTTTCCTTCCTTCCTTCCTTCCTTCCTTCCTCCCTTACTTTCCTCCCTTTTTGTTCCTTCCACCTCCTGCCCATTTCATTCATTCATTTCTTCAATAAATACTCATTCAATACTGATTCATTCAATACTCCTTCACTTTATCCCTTCCTCATGTTATTTATTTTTCCTCCTTCCCATCCCTCCTTTCTTCCTTATGTCCTTTCTGTCCTTCATTTTTCCTTCCTGCCCTTCTTCCCTTACCTCCTTCCTTCTTTCTGCCCTTCCTTTACACCACACTACCAAATGACCTACCTGGCCTCTATATGGAAAATCTTACATTCAGGTTCATTCTGTGAATATACTTACCATTGTGCTAAATACGCATATCAGCCCACTGTCTGACATTGATTTCACTACAAGTACAGAAAATGCACAATTTTCAGCTATCAGCTATCAGGAGTTCTGTCAGTGACATGTACGTATTTACTTGCAGTACACTTTAAATCTAGGAGTGCACCTGACTGACAGTTCTACATTCTGATGCCTGTCTGTCAGTTTGAGGTTATGCTTGCACAGATACGTGATATCCAAGACTTACATGACTGCCATGTATTTAAAACATACTCATACCTTCCACAGTGGAAGAAGCTATGCCAGCAGTGGTGTTTTAAAACCAGTGCTCTGACAAGTTTGCTTATATATACCATTTTGGGTTCATGTTAGAGGCTAAAAAGTGAAGGTGGTACTTTTGCATTTGGGCTAAATATGAATTTTAAATGACAGAAATGAAAACTTCCCTATTTAAAACACTGCTTACATTTGAAGGGTGTATGCAGCTTTAGCACAAGCTATAAAAGCTCAACTAAGCTTTCAAGACTTTCATAGAAACTCTCAGAGAAGTGACAGGGAGGCTTTAAAGGGCAGCAGGGGGCATATTGACTGAGCACACAAGGTTAGCTAATGCCTGGTGAGCAAGTAGTTTAAATGCTAATTCAACTGGCGCATCCCACCTGCCCAAAACAGAGTTACATACAAACACATGTCAAAAAATCCCCCATCATTTTCCCCCAGCTGTGCTAACTACTTATGAGACACCTCCCTGCCATATTTTGATATCAATAAGTACTGCTCCCTTCCAGCCACACTGCTGAATAAGACCCACAAAAAGACTGGCAGCGTGATCAATACAAATTGCTGTGTGCTGCCGCTGGAGACATGGAAGGGATGGAAAATTAAAGAGGCTTGAAAACTGTTTGACTTACAAGAAACAAGAGAATGATGAGCACCCATGCATGATTTGACATGCAAGGCAAAATGTTTGGATAAAGCTCACCATGAGACCTTCCTGACAGGTCCATTGCCTGTCATGTCCATTGTTCAGATGCCTTTGACAACTTGGTGTTTTTGCCTAAAAGGGGTAGTAGGCAAAAGGTATGGTCCAGTGCTTTCCATCAGGAGGGCTTTGTCTCCCCAGTGGGCAAATTCTCGACCAAATTCTCCCACCTGCCAGGTTTTACCTGCCCTATTGTTTATTCACAAGATAATTGCGTTGGCATGTGAGACGTAAATAATTGGCAATTTTCCTTTTACTCTTGCCCGGCCTCTAACTACTCTTCATTGCTGCTGCGTTCTCTGAAAAACTATTGGGCACATCATCTGTTTTCAATTACCCTAATTGGTTTCACTCGTGAGTTCTACAGTAGGGCAAAAGGGAAGGTGCCTTTTCTTCCACATCCAGTCTGGTTTCCCTTCAAAACAGGGCGAGCATGCAATAAGAATCTTTATCAACTGCTTCTCCCACTTCAGCCCTGAAAGGCTTTTGGGCTTTTAACTTCTATTGGATGGTGAAGATTTTCCCTCTGAAAAAACACAATAAAGTACTGCCAATTACTGGTTGATGAATCCTCAAGAGACTTCTGAACAACTGTGCATCTTTCCTTTCCTAGGAACTCAAAAGTGATTGACATTAGGTCTTTGTTTTTCACCTCTACCTTTCTCATGAGAAGTAGAATTAAGAGCACTCCAGTTTGCTTTGAGAGTTCTGAGTTACCACGGGCTTGTGCAACTCAACTGTTGAAGGTAAAAAAAAAAAGGAATAATTAACATTCCCTACCATTCAGGCCTATAGTTCTTTGTCATCATCTGGAGGGGGCTGCCGGTAGTGACTGAGGTATTGTAACAGATTGGTGACTGACTGTCCATCAGAACTTCTACTCGTCAATATTCCTCAGCGTTAACAGCAGAATCCTCTCTCATGTAATATAGACAGGTTTTTGATGGATATCCCCGACTATGTCATAAAAGAAACCTTTACTGTGCTTCAGAAAGAAATCTCCACCGCTTGATTTTGCTGAAGGGAGATGTTTGAATCATAATGCACACTTTTCTGTAAGTCTTTGTGTGTTTGTGTAAAATTGCGGACTAAATTATCTGCCTAAAATGAAAGTTTTTCTCTTGGTTGATTTTCTTTTTAATGGCTGGGAGCTCTGCCTCTTCTCTGTGAACTCAAAACAGTGATTCTGCTGTCAGCACCAAAATTCAGCTCTTTCACACATTTCACTAGGAGCCTTTTGGACTGAGATCCCCTGAAAACAGATGGGTGGCTTTTAAAATGTGCATGTGCTGAAGGCTTCCAAGCATGTGCACCATTTAGCTGTCGCCTGTGGATCATATTTCCACATGGTTCAGAATGTTACCGCGCAGATCCATGAGTGTTTCAAATATCTGCCTTTGCTTACATTTTATTGCTTCTAAACTGATTAATTCATCAGCTGGGATGCTTGATAAAACAACTTAACACCTCTAAAGCAAGAATTATGAGCGATATTATTGGCAAGCTGTTAGTGTGAGAAATCAGAAAACTCCACACTGATACAGACATCAGTTGAATTGCTGCTTCAGGACAAAAACAACTTCTTGGAGCTTATACTAATATATAAAACAGATTAGGTCCCATTTCAGTATAGTATTTTAATACCCAAGGCAGAAAGAAATATTCTTGGTGAGATTTGGAAATGGGAAATGTTTTGGGAGAATTGCGCCAATTTTCTGGCCCAAGTACAACAACTGCTATTCAGAAAACATCTAAGCACACATTGGTCCTGTAGGCATGTGTCAATAAAGTTTCTCCAGTAACTCTTCCATACTTACTGTGGGTCACATTCAGAGTGTAGTTAGTTGTGTGTAGTGAGAAATTAATAAAAACAAATTGCTCATCAGTATACAACACTGCTGATGTACCCTTTGAGTTAAGCATTGGTCAGACTTAGAATGCCACTGGCGAGTGGCGTTACTTCCCTGGTGAATAACATACAGCAGAAATATTGTAGAGGTATAAACCTCTAAATAAGTGTTATGGTTAATAAACTCAGCAATTTCTTTATAATACATATTCCATAATGGTTTGTAGTTTATTAATTGATTTACAGCCCACCAGCAACAATTTCAATTCATGACAGTCAGACACAGTCAAACTAGGGGCAATTTAGGCGACCAATTAACCAATTAATGGATGTCTTTTGAATGTGGGTGGAAACTCGACTACCTGGAGAAAACCAAAGCATGGGTAGGACACGTAAACTCCGCACAAGCAGTGCTTGAAGTCATTAACCACTTCTGTCACCATCTCTCCCGCTACATATTGTGTAAAATGAATACATAATATGTATAAATAAAACATAATATTATAAAAAGCAATTTTGCAATTATAAAGGTGTTCCTGTGGCGGTGGAGGTCAGGTGCTGCCTGCAGGCAAAGATAAACAAATACAGGCATAGAGCAGGTAAGGAATTGGTTGCACTTGATGAGACCGTATGTTTAAACCTTTTCTCTATGTGCAGTGACTAAAGGAGTACCCATACTATGCCTGCTTGACTTGTACCATGCCAGAGTGTGGCTGTAACCCCTCCCCACTCCCCCACTGCACAATCTGCCCCTGAGCATACTGACATCACAATGCGAGTTTTTGTGGAAAAATGTCATACTTCTACAGCTTCATGGTTGTATAATTATAAAAATATAAAAATAATTATGCACTTGTCATCTCCTGCCTCTCTCTGTGATCTCTGAACCAGAATCCGTCACAGTGGTTGCCAAACCTTCTGGGATCTGCAGGAAGCTATGCTGCTAGATAAGTTTCCACTTCACACTTGGACAAAGTCATTAAGTCCCTAGTGAGCCACCACCAGGCTCAACATCTAGCCCTTCTTGATGTGCTCTTTGAGAGTTGCATCTGCCAGCCCTGAATCAGTTTGATTATGATCTTGTTAATAAAGTCACTCTGCATGGTGTTGGATGGACCACAAAACAGCATTCTCAGCAGTTCTGGTCTCTGACCCTGTGAGAGTTCAACTGGCCGGACAAAAACACACTTATATATACTGACACACCTATAGCCTTGAAGACAAGTTGTGGGATTTCCCTCTGCAAAACCAATCCCTTGTTCAGTCTCTTCCACCCCTCTTTCTCATTGTGGAGGGATTCCAAGCTCTCTTCCATTCTCACCGTATCCATCCATTTTCTCCTTCCAAAAGATGCTAATTGCTGGTCCCAGCAAAGTTAGGAAGATGTATGGGCCAATATGCTGGAGTTGTGAAGAATAGGGGCACTTAAAGACCAATGACAAGTGATATAGGTTGGGACACTGATGCAAAAGTCTGAGAGTACTAGTGAAAATGCTTATTTGGATTTTTGTGGAGATGAATTCGTACTGCAGCAGGATAATGACCCAAAACACACCTCAAAAAACTAAAAAACAAAGAAGATCAAGGGGTGATGACTGTGATGAACTTTCCTCTACAGTCACTCAACCTAAATCCCACTTAGCATTTATGGGGGGACCCGAACACAGAGGAAGGTGAGCACTAATAATAGCACTAATAATAACACTTGTAATATTTCAAGATACACTTGTGAAACTATGCTGGAATAACATGGATCATCAGATTTTGCACAAACTTTTGAAGTCCACTTTAAAAACAAATTAATTATCATAGCATTTTTAATGAGGGGTGGGAAAAAATGGTTTTGGGATTTGAGTGTCAACTCACCGTAGATGTAGCAGAAAGAAATTGGACTATTTGGCACCTGAAAACAGAGAAAGATGATCATTCTGTAATATCTCAAGATGCTCTTTGGAATATTGTGAAACCATCCTGGAATAACATGGATCATCAGATTTTGCACAAACTTTTGAAGTCCACTTTACAAACAAACTAATTCTCAAAGCATTTTTAATGAGGGGTGGGAAAGAATGGTTTTGGGATTTGAGTGTCAACTCACCGTAGATGTAGCAGAAAGAATTTGGACTATTTTTGCAGTTTCTTGGCATTATATTGGTGGATGGGGCATCAGCACAGCACTTAAATACACAGCAGCACAACTTTCAACAGAGTAAAGTAGACTCTGCACCAGAGATGTTTACAAATTGAGTTCTAGCCTGCAGCTGACAGGAAACTCAAGAATGGGCAATGTTTGCATGGCCCAACATGTCCAGGTGTGTTTCTGTAGGCCCCTGGTGACTCATTTATCTAAGCTTGTGCATGCAGGAAGAAACTATTGCACTTGTAAAACAACTAAAATAGCTGTTTTTTGTCACAAATGCTGAAAAGCACTGGTACATAATTACTAGATGTAATGATATGCGATATGTATTCAGTACTGGAACAAAAGAAAAAAACAACATGGGTGATAGAAAAATTCAAAAAAAGATATTTGGATTCAGTATAAACATATCAATGTATAGAATGAAAAAATACATAAACTTGAACAAAATCTTTGTTAACCAGTGTAATTACACAGGAGACTGTAAACAAATTGGCAACTACCATTTTTAAAGATGTACAGTCATTCAGAAGAAACAACAGCAGCAGGCCCCTACATACCCACTCACTTTTCTAGTCCATCACATGTACACATGTATAGGGTGCACACACACACACACACACACACACACACACACACACACACACACACACACACACACACACACACACACACACAGTGGGGCACTATTAAAGACTTATTAGCCAAGTAACCTAAAACACATCTTTGGAATGTGAGAAGAAACCAGAATATATGGAGGAAACCCACTCAGGACAGCAACTGTCCCAGGACTTGAACTCTGATTTCTGGAGATGTGAGGCTACAGTAGTAACTTACAGCATCAACATGCTGTCTGAACAATTATACAGTAGACTGTACATTTTTGCAGCTAAATATAGTAAAGGTGTACAGAGCCAGCCAGAAGCAATAACAGGTCACTACATACAAAAAACAAAGCATGAATGATTTGTATGAATGAAGGATAACTAAGTAGCAAGGGGCATACAGTGCAGGTAATACAGTGATGTTGAAGAATGGAGAGAATAACAGTTTTCCTGATATTAGTGGAATCAGGATCAAGACTGTCTCAGCCATCTCAATCAGCCATCATAATTAATAATTAAGCAATTGCCCAGTCAGTAAATGAACAGATTCCAGATGCAAACAGTCACCCTCCATATGGTTGAGGACTGGCTTAGTTGGGAATAAATGATGCCATTACATCAACACTCAAGGTTATATTGAAACTAGTCATATACATATTCTCATATCAGGGCCAATTTAGCACTCCCGACCAAAGGCAAAGGCTTGACAAAGCAGGCAGGCCAAATATCCAGCCCCAGGAACTAGACTCCACCCCATACTCCAGAACCAGAGGTGCACATCCTAGTCTAAATGTATGTCTATCCAAAAACCTGTATAAATAAGTATATGTTTAGTCTAGACTTTGGGAAAATTGGGAGTGTTTCTGAATCCTGAGCTGAAGTGAGGAGTTTATTTCAAGACTGGGGGTGCCATGTATGATAAAGCCTTTTCTTCTGCTGTTACTTTTTTGATTTAAGTCTGTGAGACTTTAAAAGCTCACTCATATACTGTGGAGTCAGGTCATGTAGAGCTTTATATATGACAAATAGTATTTTGTAATCAATGTGGAATCTAATTGGTAACCAGTGCTGAGACTACAGAACAGGACTGATATGATCAAAACTTCTAGTTTTTTAGCACTCAAGCTGCTGCATTCTGAACTAACTTTATTATAGATTTACTACACAATTCAATCAGTAGAGCATTACAGTAATCCAACCTCTAGGTTATGAATGAATAAACCAGTTTCTCAGCATCTATAAAAGACATGTCAATTTGAGATGTTGGTAGTGTGTGCATCAAATGAGAGGTCTGAATCAAATGTGGAACCCAAGATCTTTACAGACAGACTGGAAGTTACTGAAGAGGCACTGAGGTTTAGGATAAATGTAGCCAAACTGTCTCTCACAGCCTTAGGTACCACTAATAATCAATTTTATTTGAATTACACAAAATCAAATTAAATGACATCCAATCATTTATTTCCTGCTATGAAATGGAATGTTATGCGATCTGCACAAACACTGTATTAAATATTAAATGTACGTACATACTACCATATACACTCACTGATCACTTTATTAGGATCACTCCTTGTTTCTACACTCAATGTACCTCATCTGTTGTTGCACAGTTTGTCATTCTCTAATCCTTCATCAGTGCCCACAGAATGCTGCCTACAGGATGCTGGTTGCTGGACATGGTAGTTGGACTATTTTCAGTCCAGCTCCAGAGAGTTCCACTCTCTTGGCTTTCTCAGCTGCCTGCTCCATGTAGTGTGTGCTGGCAATCGGATGTGCCATTGCAGGTAATCAGTCACCATGCCCAAGTTGGCTACTAGAACCAGGTTGCACCTCCAGAGAGAAGTACAGGTAGATCTGACAGACCAGAGTACTTAGCTTTACTACTAGCACACTCACCCTCTTACACTCACCACACTTGAAGATGCTGCAGATAGATGAATATGGTGGACCCTGTTCAAAACACCAGTGAAGAGCTGTTTATGTAAATGCACTTGTTTCGGTATGTTCAGACGCTTGGAAATCCATTTACATGGCCCTGTTCGCTGCTCTTCAGCTGCAATGTTGAGTCACCAGCTACAGCTGAGTCTTGCAATGCTCCCATGGGCTGGCACCATCATAACATGGTAAGCATATTGGTCCAAGTTGGTAGCCAAGCACTGCTGCGCTGCTAGAGATTGCCGGTGAAGCATCGCTGTGCAACTCCCTCATTTGCCGTGGCAACTGATCCTATTTCTGACACCACTTTAGCATCCAAGAAGACACAGATTTGTGGATGGTGCAAAAACTTAGAAATAAAAGCTGGGAAGGTGGTTACCCTGATTTGATTAATGTCCTTTTCTATGGTAGATTAAATGTCAGAACTGCACATTCACTGTATAAATCTAATAAACATGACCTAAGGAAATTTGTAGTACCTGTGTAACTGTGAGATATAATTCAAGCTGCTATTATAGCACTTTAAGCATTAATGAAGTATAGGCTTACCAGAGTCCCATGGAATTTGATGGGAGCCATCATGAAAGCCCAACCTGCTCACAATATTAAGGTGTTACAATATATTCAAGGAAGGTACTGTTTTTATTTATTTATTTATTTTTTGTAGCAGACTGAGCTTTCACTGTCTAATCAAATGTATTTTATTTGAAAATTAACTGTGAACTTTTCACAACCTTTAGAAAAAAGAAAATTACCAGGAGGCACATTAGTAGAAAGATTTCGGCAATTAATTTGTCTATGGTATAAAATAGGGCTTTGGTATTATGTTCATTAATTAGAATAGAGAGCCATGTCTGGATCTCTCCATGACATTATTGCAGGTGAAGATCCACTGTTTACATAATAATATATTTTAATAATCTGGTTTAGGTATTTGCTTAGGTAGTTGCGTACACTATCCCATCACCTCAGTTACTCAAATTAGTTGAGACTCAATGTTGGCAGTCCCAGCATATTGGCATGATAGTGCCATGTTCCTTCATGCAGGCATGCTCTTGCTGTAGAAGTCTACCTGCCAGTGAAAAGCGTTTGGTGGCCACGAGTTGTACTGAGGCACTTGCTGGCTTAAGACCCTCCTCCATCATAGAGGTTAGACTGTGTATAAGCAATTAACATAAGGATCTGTTATAATTATTAAGTAAATTGTAATCAGAGTTCAGCACAGTACTGTATATGGTACTGTATATGGTGCTGTACAGTGTGTTTTCTGTTTTGTTTTATTTCCATTCTGTTCACGGCCACAACGTCTGGAGTTAAAAGCATGATTTTTATTCCCTATTAAAATGTATTACAATTTTTATACATTTTTTAAAGACCTCAGCCATTAACGTGACCGGCCGTTGATTGAATGGATGTTAAACAGTGCATACCTGTATGCAGGGCAAGAGATGAACTATAGTCTGTAATTGTAGAATTACAAAGTGCAGATATATGGTAATGGACCATAGACAATAAGTGCAGAAACAAGGATGTGATTTTACTGTTATGGCTGATCAGTGCATATTCATTTTTATAATGTGATTTCTCAAAGCATACTGCCTCTCTAAATCAGCTGATGGGGAATAATATGCCATTTGAATGGAGATGTAGATTGGAAATAACATGAAAGATATGCTTATGTCTGCCCTGCAGGAACATTGCCTGATGGTACTGTGCCTTATAACACTTAACAGACAGATTCTAAAGAAGTCGTGGGTGATCTACTGGCACAAGATAAATAGGGACTGTTGCATATGCTAGTCATACAATTAACCCAGCACAGAGGCGTCAATCCACATTTGACTGCGAGTTGTAGGCTTCTGTGTTGTGACGCTTAATTTATTTACCATAACTACAGACCACCAGCTTCTCCTGGGGTTCTGGCACATGACCATTGATAATAACTCTGCTGGCAGATAAGGTTCCTGAGACCTAAAGCTAGATTCACTTGGTTGCATCACAGTACATAAGGATGGCCCTCAATACACAATCACTGACCCTCTCCTTCCCTGGGGCTGAAATGCACTGTTCTTCCAAGAATAATGAAAATATGAGAGAGAACAGCAAGGGTTAATGCTGTAGAATAGTCACAAACAGACTAAGCTATCACAAGTTTCAACTTCTGCTCAACACCTAGTGACCTATCAGGCACCTTGTCTATAGAAACTGTGAGCGACCACCCACAAATCCTGCTCTATATGTTTACTTTTTCCTCTGACACCAACTGCAGAGCTCTACAGCAGGCAGTCACATAGATCAACAATGTGTTAAACTGGGTGGAGGCATCACAAAGGCATTTGTGGGCAAGACTGAAAAGAACCTCCAAGCACTTGAGGAAACGCTGGACTGACTTGAACTACCTGGTGACAATTGATGGAGGGCTGTGCTGTTCTAGTCACTGTTTTCCCCTCACTTGAGACCAGTTCATTCAAGCTGTTGTCACAGCGTCTCTCATATGAGATGTTCTCCCATAGCTACATGGCGATCCTCTTTGCAGTTCTTCTCTGAGCAGTTGTTGAAGTGAGCAAAGCAGTCTTTTTACAGGCCTCCATCTTGAAAGCTATAAGGATCTAGTGCTATTAGTGTGAACTATGCAAGACTTACTGTTCCTCTTTTCAAGCCCATTGAGTGCATATACATGCACTTAATAATCAGATAATGATCAGATTTCTGCAGTTATCTGATTATTCAAGTGGTGGTGTATACAGCAGAGTCCAATGTAGAAATCAGATTAAGAAATCCGATAAAGAGAGCTGGATTTTAACCCAGAAATCAGAATACTCATTCCATGTATACCAGTAACCCGATTATAATCGGTGTTTTCAGAGTACGCATGGCACAAGTGTCCCTCCACGGTTGCCAGGTCCACGTTTTTCTTTATTTATTTGGACTCATTTTTCCATAGACTGTAGCGTTTTTTTTTCTGGGATATGGAAACCCTGGAATTAAACACGCCACGGAATTAAAGGCAGCAAAACGACTATCTATAATTCATTCTATATAATGAATTTTATAGAATTAGATATTAATGTTTGAACTTTATGCCATATATTTCTATGAGATTATTGGATGGTTGCAAAGTAGAAATCCAATTACTGTCTGAGTCATGTAAACTAGGACGTTTCCCATTACGTGATTACTGAAGTGCATACATACTAGTTGATTGGATTACTGACAAAATCAGATTTTCTGCGGTGATCAGATTATTAAGCGCATGTAAACGCAGCTCGAACCATTGTAGAGAGTAGCTGCATGTCACAGGGGTAAATGAGATGGGAGAAGGAGGTGGACATAGGCACAAAGTCTGTTTATTTACAAGTGCACAAGGTGAAGCAGGACAAACAGACAGGCAGAGTGCTAAACACAAACTAAACTAATACAACAATAAACTAACTACTACAAACAGACAGGGCTGGCGATGGGGGTCGCCGTCAGGCTGCGATGGTTGGGATCGCCGTTGGGCTGCTGACGGTTGGGGTCGCCGTTGGGCTGCTGGCGATTGGGGTCACCATCAAGCTACTGCAGAGCAGTGCTGGCATCAAGGGACGCCTACCAGATGGTGTCGTTGAGGGGCACCTAGTGGGCGGAGTCCGTTCCAGAGTCTGTCACGTCGACGCTCCAGTGTTTGTCACGATGATGCCCATTCGATGACGGCAGCGCCCATGGGTGCAACCGTGACAGTCTCTGGAACGGAGCAATCGTTGTCGTGACTGACTTGAGAGAGGGCGTCACCTTGACTGACTCGGGAGAGGGCGTTGCCTTGACAGACTCTGGGGGTGATGACAGTGGAGATGACCCAAGACTTGGCAACTACAAGACCCTGGGCCACCACAGAGTTGACCACTCTCAGCACCTTCAGTATATCCAGGATGAGCTTCCCTGCCTCTTACCCATCCGTTATCCGTCAGGCAAACGCTGCCTCCTTGGCTGCACACAGGGATCCCAAGACTACCTGGAGTGCCTGCAGGACCTCCGCCATAGCCAAGAAGGCTGGAGTCAGCAGTGGGCAGGCAGGAGAAGGCGTCCCTGAGGAACTGGTAAGCACTGGACCCGGGTTGGCCCTGGAGATAACTGGAACCCTCATTCAGCTGCAAGCGGAGGATTCCGTAGATGTCCGGCAAGCTGAGCCATAGGTTGGCAATTGATGTATGGAGGTACCGACATGGTGCTAGAGGGCATGGATTCTGGCATGGAGTTAGCAAGCATGGATCCCGGCGTTGAGCTAACGAGCACCACCCTGTTGGCGCTTCTTGGCTGAGCAGGAGAATACAGACTTAAGGGTCCTGAGGTTGGTAGCCGGGCAAGCAATCACCGATATGGAGTCTAGTTCTAACACAGAGACTGGAGGCTGGTACTCCCACCTGAGGTAGTCATCCAGGTACTCATTGTCTGATGAGTCACCACATACTCCAGAGGACTGGGGACACACTTGCTACGTACTTTATAGGGTCTTGCATTATGTCACAGTGGAAAACAAAATGGGAGACAAGGGCGGACATAAGTGCAAACTGTGTTTATTTTGATTGTGTTTGTTTAAGTGCACAAGGTCAAACAGGACAACCAGACAAGTGGAGTGCTAAACACAAACTAAACTTATACAAACAAAAAATTCACTACAAACAGACAGGGCTAATGCAAAGTAACAATGAGGGAATACGGAAGGACAAAGCAAAGAGATGAGACAAGAGGCTAACAAGACCATGTGCTAAACAAACAAAGAAGCAAAACAAGGATACTTATATAACATATAATACTAAGCAAGATACTGAACGAAACATAAAACAACACAGCGGAACAGAGACTAGAACACGATAACTAGACACAGAGAAAGAGCCTAACCATACAGGGAGACAGGAGCCATGACAAACCCTGGAAGTGAGAATGCAAGACAAGGAACTGTACAGGAAGTGAGGTATTTATAGGAAAGGAAGTAGGTGGAAACAGCCCCACCTGCTGTGGAAAGAGAGACAGAGGGGGTGCTACCCGGAGAGCTTGCATAATTGTGACACTGCAGATATTGTGGAGCCACCAATGACCTTGAATGTAACTGGTATGTGCAGGTTGTTTAGGACTAGTTCTGCCCAATCAAATTTCACAAACTGTCACAGTGACAGTTTGAAGATTCTGTCATAGTGCACTGTTTTCCTAAATCCTTACACTCTGACCAGGGTCATTAGTTTCATGTTCGAGTTTGTTTCTTTGCCATTGGCTTAAATAAGACTCACAGTACGCCAAACAGAATGTTTTAACAGAACTTTGATCACTTTGCCAAAACGCTGTTGGAGTGTGGGGGTGAAGGAGACAATTATTTAAAGCATGCTGCATTCACTTGCAATACCTCACCACACATCAGCACTCATTTCACTTCCTAGGGGAGCACAGGTTCCTGTTGATGTACTGATAACTGCATGTTTGAATCACAGATCAATGCAAAGTGGATCAGATGCAAAGTTCGCCTTCTTCTCAGTGAATGAGCTGGAGCCTGTCTTCACTGTGCTAGAATAAGAGCCACTGATGCGCATAAGTGCAGAAACTGTATTGCGAGTTTAGAAACTCCCCTATGATATGGGTACTATGGTGTGGCTCAATAATAAAATAGAAAATCACATGAAACTGGGACCCAACTGCATGCAGCCTTATCAGATCAAACACATAACGGACTCCTGCAGTGAGCTGGTGATGACCTATCATATCCCTAGTTCATGGGATTCTGATGACACAGAACAGGTTGTGCATTATGTTAGGCTGATGTCTCCTACCTTGCCTCGTTCTCGTAACAGCTAAAATTAGGCACCACCTTCATCTCGTTTAGAATGAGATGCTGCAGCGAGCATGGATCCAGCAGGTAGAGCTAAAGAGTCGATTGGTGTGGAGTTGAGCAAAAACTAGGAATAGGAACGTTGTGAAACCCCAAGCCCATGGACTTTGTTAACTTTTGAGGTTAGGTTTTATGTAGGACTACAGAAAATCTGTTTGTTTCTTTTGTCCTATTCAAGTGGTCTGAAGTGTTTATATGTATGAGCTTGCTTTACAATGTTTTCTTTTCGCAGGAACTGCTGCAAAGCAAAATAAAGTAAATATTGGGTTGTTGGTAGGCTTTGGGTAGAAGTAAAGCCAGGTTTTAGATGTTTTGGAGACCTCTCTTTTCTGAAAGGGGGTAAACGTAAGCCTCATACATACTGTAAATGTACTGAATAAGTTTGATGTTTTTGTGATTTTGCATTGAATGTGTTTGTCTCCTTTGGAGTTCTGAATGTGAAAAAAAATGTTCTTCACCCCTCACTGCCATTGTTTATTTTGCTTCTGGCTTACAAGTAGACTTCTTTATTTGCTACCTTAAGTATTGACTGCATGTATTTGAGCGAACTGCACAGTTACAAAACCAATCTCCTGTTTAAAACAAGTAAGCAGTGTTTAGTGAGGTACACCGCAATGCAGGATTTGTGGGTTAGCGAGCTAAATAATAAAAAAAAACTCGATCTACGACTTTTTACAGATATAACCTGCTCCACAGCAGGTTAAGTGAAGTTTAATTTCAAGCGAGCAAAAAATCAGCGTAAACCAATTAAAGAAAGAGGGGATGGCAATTATTTTAATAAGCTAACCAGCTACTTCTTTTTATACAGTTAATAATAATAACATTATACAAAGTTCTAAATTAATAGGAGCTTGGTTCTATTACAGGTACAGCTGAGTTATTATAAGATACAGACCATTTAAAAATTCATAGATATGAAATTCATAGATACAAAGTACACATAATAAATATTCCACGTCGATTAGAAGTACTTTGTATGAACTCATGCATAAAAATAACTGTTTATATTGTGTATATACAGCGGTACCTCGATACCTTGTCATTAATTTGCTCCAAAAGGCTTGTCGAGAACCGAAAATGATGAATACGAACATTTTTCACATAAGGAATATATAAAAATAATATATAATAATACGCCGTACAAAGCATTACATGCATTACATGGTGCTTCCTGATTGCGAAAGGGATATGTTCCAACAAATCCATCATAAGTTACATGTATCATGAACTGAGGAGTTTAACCAGTGTTTGGTATCATAGCAGAGCCTTGGTAATGAATGATAAATAATTAATGATAAGTATGTTAAACTATAAAACACCTACATTAACCTACAGTTTGGTAAAATTATTAACACAAAGCTTTATAATGAAGTGTTGAATGTGCATAATATCGATGTGCATACTTCACATTTTATTTTAACTTTGACTCCATGACTTTAGTTTCGCTCTTAGATTTATCATCTACGCCGCCCAAGGAGGTTGGGTCCCTTTTTTGAGTCTTGGTCCTCCCAAGGTTTCTTCCTAGAACTAGGGAGTTTTTCCTTGCCACTGTCGCCCTAGGCTTGCTCAATTTGGGATTGGACGTAGTTATTAGGAGATAATCTAAACTTGTAAAGTTGCTTTGAGACAATGCTCCATTGTAAAAAGCGCTATATAAATAAATCTGACTTGACTTGACTTGACTTGAAAAATGTAATTCAGTGAGTAATGGATTGAAAGTGAAAAGTCAAAACATTTACTTTATTGGTGAAGTCCGGGCACTAGCATAGCTGCTAATGCTAACTGCAGCCTTTGGTCTGGAGCATTAAGTTCCTGTTTCCCTTTCGGATTGGCAGTCAATACAACCCTTTTTAGGACCCATGGAGACTTATTTTCACCAAGAATACAATTCTTAGTGAAAAACACAATGAAAATAGCAGATATCTTCACTGAGAACAAGCTGAGATTCACTTCACTGAGGACCGGCTACTATGAATCTGAACCACTGAATCACTGTGTACTGAATCATGAATCGTGAATCGGGTTTCGGCTGAAACGAGTCACGTGGCTTGACTCACAAGTTTAAGCAGATGTGCCGAGTACGAGAACTAAGACGAATTTTTCTGGACTAAATGCATCAAGAACTGAATTCGACAAGTTCCATGGTGGTTGAGAACTGAGGTACCACTGTACCTTGATGTAATGTAATTATGGAATTTTATGGAATAGTACATGTAATGAAATGTGGAATCTACAATGTAATGTCTATACTGTCATTTTTACTTACTGATCACCTAGAAAAGCACTTGTGCACTTATTAATTTGCTACTGAATTACAAACATCCAAGGACAAAGTCTTAGTTCACTTAACTAATTCCTATATGCTTTTATGTGTGTTTCCTTAAACCTAACTGTAAATTTTTGTTTTTGTGAAGCTTTCTTCATAAAATGTGGGTAGTCTATGTTTAACTTAAGCTTTAAGTAGCTCTGTTTGTCCACAATTTCTAGAGTTCCTATTCTTATCACTAATAAAGTTTTAAAGTCTAACATCAGTGACTTGTTTTCATGTAGCACACTATGATCAGATATATTAGATTAGAATACTTTTTAGCCTAATTTATACACCAAAAAGTACTCTTTTTGTTAATGAACATGCGTTTGAAACAAGCCCTTTAAATTTAGAAAAATTACAAGAGTGAAAATATCATGGCTTGTGTAGGGTGCCTTTGATTATTGTCTTGGAAACTGGGGAGGCTTTGAAGAAAAAGGTTGAGAACCATTGATCTAAAAGGGTCTTAATTATTATTCATGAAATTAATAGGATTAATGATTCCTGTATCATATCACTCAGTGCTCAGTGGGGTTGAATAGATTAATTGTCTGAAGTTTTGTCCCAACTTGTCTGTAGCAAAAGATCTGATCAATGAATTAGCATCTCATTCTATTTACTAGTGTTGATAGACATTAACAATATCTTTAAAACCTTTTACTTGGAACCATGATCTGGGGTTGTTCTTTATACCAGCTAATGTTTGTTTTGACCCAAGTCATGCAACTGCAGTGAAACTCCTTTTATAATTATTGTGTATCAGTGATCAAAGCCTAGAACATCAGAACTTTATACAAATTACATGTATTGAAAGAATGCTATTTGCCTGTGTATACAATATGGTTAGGAAAAAATATCAGAGTGTCTAGACATGGAAAAGCTGACAAACAATAAAACATTCAGCAGACTTTTAGAAAATGCTGGATAAATACAGTACTTCCAGTCAGAGGTAGAAGAACTACACAGATTCCGGTACTTGGATGGTGCAATGAGCTAAAACACTAAACCATCACAGCGGGAACTTCAAATATTCAAACAAGCATTGTTACTAGTGGTCTCAGAATTTTGGACAGCGATTGTGGCACATCTATTTACTAACATTGTCCAATTCCCTGGTCATCTGGTCAGTTATCCCATGTCGATAAGATTGGCTGTGTCTGAGGTCAGTCAAGAGCTCATCCCCTGGTGCTGAAATAGAGAATCTGCTCAGCTCTGAAACAGATTGGCAACCCATTCAAGGCATACAAAAGCCTGAGCACTGTGTTCTCGTGAAATGGGCAACCAAACCCTGCGACCCTGACCAAGAAAGAGCAGAGTTAAAATGTGAAATGTGTAAACGTCAATATCTGCCTCTAATACTATTAAGCATTTCAGAACAACAGTGTTACATCCCAGTCTAGGGCTGGGTCAGCAAGGTGGAAGAAGAGTCAAGAGAAAATATCCACTAATGCCCATCACCACACATAACCACGAGGAACACACATAAATAATATAAAACCAGCATCAGAAATTCGTGGCAAAACTGAATAATCAGTCAGAATGGGCAGACGTTGGCACCAGAATCAGAAGTATGCCCACACACTGAAATAGACAAAAATACAAACATTCAAATGACACAAGCACTGGTCGTAACACCTCCACACATAAAATGTGCCTCAGTGAAGAGGGTTCACATGACCACTAATGTTAGGCCAAGGGAAGGGCATTGGCAACCACACCATCAACTTTTTGATGAACAATCTCCAAGCAAGACATCTGAAAACAATGAAGGAAGCTTGCTGATTACCTCAGCAAGCTCCTGCTTAAACTCACAATACAAATATTTTAACTTCTCACATATCCTAGTCAGTGCCACAGAATGTTTCTCCAAATTTGGTTTACCCTCCACAGGCTGGAAACACTAAGCCAATGAGGAATCCTCTTTCAGAGGTGAAATGAGGTTTCATGAATCAGGGGTGTGTTCTGCCTCCAGAAGGGATAGTTCATCCTTCATAACTTGTCTGCACACAAGAAGGATACAGGCAGATTGACCACTTGGTTTGAGATCTTTTATGCATGCGTCATCATACAAAAACAGAACGCAGCAGCACAGCACTAACAAATCGTCACACCTAGCAATGGGATCTGTCACAACCTCAGGTAGAGTGCATAACTTCTACCTGCTAGGCCGGCGGTTCTCAAACTTTTTAGATTATGTACCACCCATGAATCTCATCGCAGAAACACGTACACCACATGTACATTTGTACATAGTAGGTATAGTTGGTTCTTCATCTGTTCCACTCTAGGTGAATCCCAAACTTAACTTCATGTTGTTAAATTGCGTAGTGCTGTTTCGGAGCTTTCTCAGCAACTAGCCATGCCTCCTGTGTCTAAAATAGCATTGGCTGATGCAAGGGCAGGCGATTAATTATCTTTATTTTCAATGTATTCAACAGGTGTGTTTGATTTACTAGTTTGGGTTCATTGCTTATTCATAGTCTTATGGCCCGATTGGTTAGGGGCTGACTATTCAGAGCAGGGGTCAGGCAGCAGACAGACCGGCTTAACCAACTGTCTGCTGGTAGCCATGCACCGTCACCCAGAACCCACATTATTGAAACTGTGTCTGTTACCCGCATCTGCGCTAAACGTAAACGCTCTCAAAAAGTCTGTTTTAATAACCTCATTAGTATAAAACACAGATAGCTGCAAAAAGAAAATAAACAACATTAGACTAAAGCTAGGACTACTTAACATTAGATTCACTTACAAACAAAGCAGTAATTGTCAATGAAATAATCACTGATAAACGCTTACACGCTCTGTGTCTCACTGAAAAACTTGGATTAGACCTGATGAATATTTAGCCTAAATGAAGCCTCACCTCCTGGATACAGTCATGCTAGTCGCCTCTCGTCCTAATGGTCGGGGGGGAGGCATAGCCACAATTTTTGACAAAGAGTTAGGTGTTACAGCTAAAATCCCATTTACAAGGCTAATTCTTTTGAAATACTGATTCTTAATGTGACTGATCCATCGTTATGGAAGTCAAAACCACACTCTTTTTCAGCTTATCACTATTTACCGCCCGCCTGGTCCCTATTAGAATTTCTTCAGGAATTTTGCTAACTTTCTTTCTTGCTTAATACTGTCAAACAGATAAGGCTTTAATTGTAGGTGATTTCAATATTCACTTTGGACAATGAGCAGGATCCACTTAAAATTGCTTTCGAGTCCATCTTAGAATCCATGGGTATCACTCAGAATGTGATGGGACCAACCCACCGCTGTGTGTAATCATACTTTAGATCTAATATTAAATTTGGTATCAATATAGATAACCTTGATGTTTTCCCGCAAAGTGACTCGATTTTCAGATCACTATCTTTTAGTATTTGAGCTATCTCTAATAAATAAAATCCTTCTGCCTCGTTATCACACCAAGCGCACTATCACATCTGCTACTCCAGCTGCGTTTATTAAAAAACCTACCAGACTTAAAATTTAATACACCTACGGAGATTAAATCATCTTGAGTGTGTAAATGAGCAATTAGAATGTGTGCTTCGCTCAACCCTGGGACACGACTGCCCCTGCTAGGGTCAAACGTAAAAAAGGGCTAGCACCATGGTATAATGACCACTCCCGTACCTTAAAAGCAAAGAAAACACGGCATTTAGAGCGCAAGTGGGAGACATAGTAAATTGGAGGTGTTTAAGATTGCTTGGAGGGACAGCATGGCAGAGTACAAGCATGCCCTCACTAAAGCTAAAGCTGCATACTTCTCTTCAATCCATAGAGAAAAAAATAAGAATAATCCAAGATTTCTCTTTAATACAGTCTCCAAATTAACAAAAAACCCCACAGAAAGTGACTCTCCCATTATGTGTAATTTTAACACAGTAATGATTTCATGACTTTCTTTAATGATAAGATAGAAAACATTAGGCATAAAAAAAACTCAATGCTCATCACATCACAAACTGTTCAGCAAACCTTCCAGATGCAGCACTAGTGAAGACATCTGTTCAATTAGCCGTAAATCAAGATTAGAATCTTTTACCCCAATTACTAATACTGAAAACTATCCGCCACTGATCAGCTCGTCTAAGGTCATCAACATGTTTGTTAGATCCAATTCCTACACGTCTACTCAAACAAATATTACTAGTGTTATAGGAGCCCAGTGTTAGTTTATTTTAAAATTCATCCCTTACCTTAGGTTATGTGCCCGAATCCTTTAAGTCTGCCGTTATCAAACCACTGATTAAAAAAAAAAAAGCCAATCTTGACCCTTGTGTGATATCTAATTATAGACCAATTTCAAATCTACCGTTTCTGTCCAAAATCTTAGAAAAAGCTGTCTATCAGCAGCTCTGTAGTCACCTCCAAAGGAATGAAATTTATGAAACATTTCAGTCTGGCTTCAGGCCCCATCATAGTTACTGAAACAGCATTAATTAGGGTACTAAATGACTTGTTAAATGTCCTCAGATAAGGGATGTGTTTCTTTTCTTGTTCTGTTAGATTTTAAGTGCAGCATTTTGACACTATAGATCATGATGTTTTACTAAACAGACTAGAACATACTGTAGGTATTAAGGGATCAGCACTTTCTTGGTTTAAATCCTACTTAAACTGACCGGTACCAGTTTGTTCATATAAATAATCTAAGATCTAAGCTCTCAAAAGTGAAGTATGGCGTGCCTCAGGGGTCAGTGCTTGGCCCGCTTTTATTCTCTCTGTACATGCTGCCACTAGGCTCAGTTATTCGTAAACATGGCATTAATTTCCACTGCTATGCAGATGATACACAGCTGTACATATCAGCCAAAACTAATGACAGCCTTACAATCAACAAAAATCGAGGACTGTGTAAAGGAAATAAAAGATTGGATGTTATTTAATTTTCTCCTACTTAACTCAGATAAAAAACTGAGGTGCTATTAGTGGGACCCCAAGGCTGTGAGAGACAGGTTAGCTACATCTATCCTAAATCTAGATGGCTGTCCAGTATTGCCCCGTCCGTCTGTAAAAAAATTAGGGGTCACATTTGATTCAGATCTCTCCTTTTGATGCGCCACATTAGCAGCATCACTCGAATTGCTTTCTTTCAATTACGTAATATCGCTAAACTTAGAAATATCCTCTCTTTTAATGATGCGGAAAAACTTGTTCATGCGTTTATAACCTCAAGGTTGGATTACTGTAACGCCTTACTTACTGGATGCTCTAGTAAATCTATAAATAAACTTCAGTTAGTTCAGAATGCAGCTGCCCGAGTGCTAACTCGAACTAGAAAAATTTGATCATATCACTCCTGTTCTATCATCACTGCACTGGTACCAGTCAAATTCCGCATTGATTACAAATACTTCTTATAACTTATAAAGCTCTACATGGCCTGGCCCCACATTATCTGAGTGACCTCTTAGAGTTTTACAATCCAACTCGTCTACTTCGTTCGCAGGGTGCAGACTTCTTGTAGTTCCTAGAATTTAAAAAAGTCACAGCAGGGGGAAAGGCTTTTCTCATACATGGCCCCCCAACTATGGAATAAAACTTCCCACTATCGTTCGAAATTTTCAGGACACCCTCCAAAGTTTTAAGTCTAGGCTAAAAGACATACCTATTTACGCAGGCTTTTTGACTAGATTTAGACCAGGTTGCATGGTTTGGGTTGTGTGGGGCCGGAGTAGTTCTGGAGTCATGTCTGGCCTGCCTGCCTTGTCCGCTAGCCGGGAGTGTCGAGTGGGCGGTTCTGGCTGAACTAGGCTTCGGTCCTCGTGATCTTGACTCATGCATCCTTGCCTTAGAATAAGGGCAGAGCTGGGGGTTCATAGTCAAAGAGGTCTTATGGTGATCAGAGACGTTGGGTTGCTGTCTTCTGCCGCTCGTGGGGTTGCCAATGTCTCATGTGATCCCCGATCTTGGCTGTGTGTTTTCTACCAGTTCTCCTCTTTCTAGCTTTCTAGCTATGGCTGCTAGATAGCTAATGCTTGCCGGGGTCTCATGCTACACTTGGCATCAGTGATTGACATGGCATCAGTGATTGTTAATAGACACTGTGCTCTTAATCAATAACTAATTACATTTTCTGTTTTCTCTCCGAGCTGTGTTCCGGCAGTTCCGGCCTACACATGATGTACATCTGATGGAGCTCCACTGTGCATAATTTCACATTTTTATTCGACCATGACTCCATGACTTTAGTTTCGCTCTTAGATTTATCATCATACACCGGCCACTTAATGTCGATGTGCATACTTCACATTCTATTCAAACTTTGACTCCATGACTTTAGTTCGCTCTTAGATTTATCATCTACGCCGCCCAAAGGAGGTTGGGTCCCTTTTTGAGTCTTGGTCACTCCCAAGTTTCTTCCTAGAAACTAGGGAGTTTTTCCTTGCCACTGTCGCCCTAGGCTTGCTCAATTTGAGATTGGACGTAGTTATTAGGAGATAATCTAAACCTGTAAAGTTGCTTTGAGACAATGCTCCATTGTAAAAAGCGCTATATAAATAAATCTGACTTGACTTGACTTGAATTGCTCCTGGCATCTGCTACCTTCAGCCATGATATAATAATCAATTTATTCAAGGCATTCATTTTTAACTACTGTTTTTTGAAAAATGCAAAAGGCTTACTGATAACATCTCAAAAAATTCAAAATATGGGAAGCAGTTAACAAGACATAGACGCAATGAAATATGGGTGTCTGCGTAGATCACATGGTATTTTTTAAACACAAACCATAAATGAATTTTATTAAAACAATATTATGAAAAGTATGTGATTTACACATGAAAATTTTTGATTTTTAATCATTAAATAATTCCTTAATAATTAAATAAATACTAAGCACATTTTCCAAGGTTATCTGGCGTACCATCTCATGTTCCTCGTACCACAGTTTGAGAACCACTGTGCTAGGCCATTCCCCTAAATCACCAAAACATCACTGATTGGTAACTGTGAATGAACAGTGATTTTACAAATCAGACAACTCTTTAGCTTCCAAATACACATTATGTAAAGGCACACAAATGACTCCAAGCTTTACTCCTTGAATTTACACATCAATGTCACTATAAGAACCTTATAATAATGGCAGAGTGCTTTCTAATAATCTCACAAAGTCTGAGCAGGCTTCTCACCCCACCCACACTGAGACACACAACCAGCAAAGACCAAAGAGCAGTTAGCAGTAGTGAGAATTCAGTCACACAACTTGCAGCAATGACCTTCTTACCAGAAGCCTACTGTGTAGCATGCTTGTGCTCCAGTGCAAGACAGGACGCACCGAAATAACTAAGTTTGTGGGAGTAGCAACATCCAGAGGAGTGGTGGAGTAGGAGTATATATTGAAAAACTCTGAAAATGATAACAAAGTGTGCTAATAACATTTATCAAACTGCTCTAAGGAGCATAATCTTTGTTCAATCAAATGCAGCCATGGTAACTAGACTAACAGAAGAAAGAAAAGAAATACACAGAATAGATTAGTATGAAATCATGTCTGAGCAACCTCAGACCTAACTGCCTACAAGAAACTAAATACGCCTCTTCTAGCTCTTCAGAAAAGTACTGAGCTTGAGGTCATTTTAAAAACGTGAACTTGAGCACACAGTATTTGAAACACATCCTTAACAGGGACTAAATTGCCAATGAAAATAACCTCCAAATACAAAATAGGAAACAATGATGGAAGGACTGGTACTTATTGCAATCCAATTGTGACACTTCTGCATTAACATGTTCGACAGTCTTGTGACCAAATTCAGCAATCACTCTTATAAATAGTAAGAGTCTCTAAAAAAGTATCAAATGGGTTTCAAAGTGCTTATTTATTCATTTAATTATATAAGTGCAGACATGAAGCATGAAGCACAACACTACCTAATGCTCCCGCATGCTGGCTCCCAAGCATGGAAGCAGCATGTGATGTCTGACAAAGAGAAAGAGACAAATACACAATAATTGTAATAACATGCAGCATAGAAAACACCTTCACTGTCATTAGTTTTTATTGATAAAATGAAAATACAGCAATCTCATACATAAACATTTCATTTTAGGCCTGCTGTATATTTACTGATCATAGATGCTTATATTGTATTATCCTTATATGATATTATCCTTATATTGATATTATCCTTATATTGTATTATCCTTGTATGATAGAATTAGAAAAAGGACTTACTTGCAGAAAGTTGGCTCAGATACTGGGATGATGCCAATATTGCAGATCAGATTCTGCCCAGAAATTTGATCTCTGTATCTATTTACACTATAAGTCTTTATACACTCCTGGCCAAATATATACCAAACCTAAATCTGCAAAAAAAATAAGCTCTTAACAAATCATTGGTCAGAAAATTGACCAGAACTGTTTGGGTGGACAAAGCTGGAAACATGATCGTTCACTTACATAGTATAAAATCAATACAAGATTTAAATGATTGATATAAAACTCAAATTTTCACGTCTGGTAGTTCAAAATCTAACAAAATATCTTCTGTCTTGTTTCTTTTCATAAAAGACTAATCATTAATAATCTGCCACACTAACAATTCACAGGCCAGATAACAAGCTCTTAAAAAGAATCAGTGTCAGATATCTGCAGGTAAACATCTCCAATATGCAGTCTTGTAAGTCCCAAGATAAACAAGTGAGTAAAGTCAATGTGAATGCTAGATCAGATCTCCTGAACCACCAATGTCTGATACAGTTCCGAGTTCTACCAAAGAATGGTTAAAGAAGAATAAATTTAATGTTTTGGAATGGCCAAGTCAAAGTTCTGACCTTAATCCAGTCAAAATGTTGTGGAAGGACCTGAAGCGAACAGTTAATGTGAGGAAACCCACCAACATCCCAGAGTTGAAGCTGTTCTGTACGGAGGAATGGGCTAAAATTCCTCCAAGCCGGTGTGCACTTAGTTGCAGTTATTGTTGCACAGGGGGGTCACACCAGATACTGAAAGCAGAGGCTCCCTTACTTTTGCCACTTACTAATATGTAATACTGGATCATTTTCCTCAATAAATAAATGGCCAAATATAATATTTTTGTCTCATTTGTTTAACTGGGTGCTCTTTATCTATTTTTAGGAGTTGTGTGAAAATCTGATGATGTTTTAGATCATATTTATTACCTAAAACACCATTGCTCAAGCGCCACTGCTTTTATATATGTATACACGTGCGTGTGTGTGTATATATATGTATATACACACACATATATATATATATATATATATATATATATATATATATATATATATATATATATATATACACACATACATATACTTTTTTATTATCAAAATCACAAGCCTGAAAAGTCACTGTGGTTGACCACATAGCTGGTCTTTTTCAGACCAACTGCAGTTATTCTGAAAGTTGCAGAACCCTAAAGGCACAGCAGATCCCTATTTTATTATCACTCAATAGGACAGCCCTTTGAAACAACCGGTGATGTTGCAAGAAAGAAAGGATCTATGCCCAAAGCTTCTTCAAGCAGAGATAACCGCCTGCTGAAATTTACAGTTCTCAAAAAAGCTTCAGTAGCTGTCAGCAGAAATCAAGACCACAGAAAACAAGAACAACAGAAGTGCTCCTGGCCACTAGAGGAGTCGTTTTCTTTCTGAAAAATATGCGACGAGTGAATGATGTCCATGGCCGTTTCTCAATACCAAGTATGCGAAGTTCGAACTTGCGTACTTCCTAAGTCTGGACTAGGAAGTTGGACTTGCGAGTACATTCTCCCGATGAAGGGAGGACGCACTTCGGTTATTCTGCAATTGGAACAGCAGCGTACTTGGCTATGGAGACAACACGGTTTACTTTTTACACCTCGATAAAATCCTAAAACATGTTGTATAAAGCCTGCCAGTGGTGGAAGAAGTGCTCAGATCTTTTACTTTCTTTTGAATAGTTTAATCTACATGTAACAACGGACCGATAGCATTTAAGCATAAATAAAAACCTTCCCAAACATAAGCAAGCACCAAACAAGTCTGATTTTAGAAGGGAATTTAATTCTGAACTTCAATTTATATCAGACAATTCATATTTAGAATACAGGCTATACAAATAATAAATATAATACATAATAAATACATAATAAATAACGTCACATCTCTGAGCATTTTTTAATGTAAACTTTATCTTGATAAACTGACCGCATAGTTGAATTTTAAACAACTACATTTTCGCCTAAAAAAAACCTTATAACTTCATTTCGTGACAGAATAGCAGTATCACTTTAGAAATTATACATCCAGTTTGGAGTTCTCTTATCCGCCATTACCGAGCTGGCAATGCATTGTGGGATATTTCGCTTTTCAAGTCCGCACAAGTCTGCTCCAATGCATCCTCTGTAATATGGGCGGATCAAGAACACATCCGGAGATTTGGAGCGTACTTGGTTAGAAGCGAACTTAGAAATGGAACAGTGCTTGGGCTGCGACTGATGACGTTTCACAAGTACACAAGCACAGAGAAGTACACATATTGAGAAACGGCCCATAACTGGTGTTTCTCAATAGAAGAACGCAAAGTTCAGACTAGTGTACTTGGTAGTATGGACTGCTTTTCTACTGAGCAGAAACAGAATAACCAGGTAATTAGAGCTTTATTCCAGAAAGATATTGTTACGATTCCTTATATAATGCCATATTGGGTATTGGAGAAAATGCCACTTGAGACTGAAGATATTGGCATGCATACAGTGATGCTTGAAAGTTTGTCAAGCCTTTAGAATTTTCTATATTTCTGCATAAATATGACCTAAAACATCATCAGATTTTTACACAAGTTCTAAAAGTAGAAAAAGAGAACCCAGTTAAACAAATGAGACAAAAATATTATGCTTGGTCATTCATTTATTGAGGAAAATGATCCAATATTACATATTAGTGATTGGAAAAAGTATGTGAACCTCCTGTGCAGCAATAACTGCAACTAAACGTTTCCTGTAACTGTTGATCAGTCCTGCACACCGGCTTGGGGGAATTTTAGCCCATCCCATACAGAACAGCTTCAACTCTGGGATGTTGGTGGGTTTCCTCACATTAACTGCTCACTTCAGGTCCTTCCACAGCATTTCGATTGCATTAAGTTCAGGACTTTGACTTGGCCATTCCAAAACATTAGCTTTTTTCTTCTTTAACCATTCTTTGGTAGAACGATTTGTGTGCTTAGGGTCGTTGTCTTACTGCATGACCCACCTTCTTTTGAGATTCAGTTCATGGACAGATGTCCTGACATTTTCCTTTAGAATTCTCTTATATAATTCAGAATTCATTGTTCCATCAATGATGGCAAGCCGTCCTGGCCCAGATGCAGCAAAACAGGCCCAAACCATGTTACTACCACCACCATGTTTCACAGATGGGATAAGGTTCTTATGCTCGAATGCAGTGTTTTCCTTTCTCCAAACATAACGCTTTTCCTTTAAACCAAAAAGTTCTATTTTGGTTTCATCCGTCCACAAAACATTCTTCCAATAGCCTTCTGACTTGTCCACATGATCTTTAGCAAACTGCAGACGAGCAGCAATGTTCTTTTGGGAGAGCAGTGGCTTTCTCCTTGCAACCCTGCCATGCACACCATTGTTGTTCAGTATTCTTCTGATGGTGGACTCATGAACATTAACATTAGCTAATTTGAGAGAGGCCTTCAGTTGCTTAGAAGTTACCTTGGATTCCATGTGACATGCCTACATGCCTTGCTCTTGAAGTGATCTTGGTTGACCACTCCTGGGGAGGGTAACGATGGTCTTGAATTTCCTCCATTTGTACACAATCTGTCTGACTGTGGATTGGTGGAGTCCAAACTATTGAGAGATGGTTTTGTAACCTTTTCCAGCCTGATGAGCAACATCAAGTCTTTTTCTGAGGTCCTCAAAATCTCCTTTGTTTGTGCCACGATACACTTCCACAAACATGTTGTGAAGAGCAGACTTTGATAGATCCCTGTTCTTAAAATAAAACAGGGTGCCCACTCACACCTGATTGTCTTATAGCTTTATTCCATAACACAACAACACAACAACAACAGTACTTTGAAAGTTATCCACCCAGAGCTGTTGTGGGGATGTCTGGCCAAGCGGTTGTTGCCCAAGCGGTGTGTTTGGGATCATTGTCATGCTGGAAGAAGCAGCCACGTTCCACCTTCAATGCTCTCACTGATGGAAGGAGGTTTTGGCTTAAAATCTCACGATACATGGCCCCATTCATTCTTCCCTTAACACGGATCAGTTGTCTTGTCCCCTTTGCAGAAAACCAGCCCCAAAGCATGATGTTTCCACCCCCATGCTTCACAGTAGGTATGGTGTTCTTGGGATGCAACTCAGCATTCTTCTTCCTCAAAACACGACAAGTTGAGTGTTTACCAAACTGTTCTGATATTATACTACATGATATTCTCCCAATCTTCTTCTGGATCATCCATATGCTCTCTGGTAAACTTCAGACGGGCCTGGACATGTACTGGCTTAAGCAGGGGGACACGCCTGGAACTGCAGGATCCGAGTCCCTCTCGGCGTAGTGTGTTACTGATGGTAGCCTTTGTTACTTTGGTCCCAGCTCTCTGCAGGTCATTCATCAGGTCCCTCAGTGTAGTTCTGGGATTTTTGCTCACCGTTCTCATGATCATTTTGACCCCACGGGATGAGATCTTGCATGGGGCCCCAGATCAAAAGGAGATTATCAATGGCCTTGTATGTTTTCCATTTTCTTCTAATTGCTCCCACAGTTGATTTATTCACACCAACCTGCTTGCCTATTGTAGATTCACTCATCCCAGCCTGGTGCAGGTCTACAATTTTCTTTCTGATGTCCTTTGACAGCTCTTTGGTCTTGGCCATGGTTGAGTTTGGAGTCTGACTGTTTGACGCTGTGGACAGGTGTCTTTTATACAGATAACGAGGTCAAACAGTTGCCATTAATACAGGTAATGAGTGGAGGACAGGAGAGCTTCTTAAAGAAGAAGTTACAGGTGTGTGAGAGCCAGAAATCTTGCTTGTTTTTGGGTGACCAAATACTTAGTTTCCACCATGATTTACAATTAATTTCTTTAAAAATCCTACAATGTGATTTCCTGGATTTTTTTCTCATTTTGTCTCTCATAGTTGAAGTGTACCTATGATGAAAATTACAGACCTCTCTCATCTTTCTAAGTAGGAGAACTTGCACAATCAGTGGCTGACTAAATATTTTTTGCCCCACTGCATGTATACAGTACAACTCCATTATTGCATATAATGCCTCATACAGTGTGCATTTTCTGGCGGTCTGGAAAATGACCTTTATATTATTCCTTATGCGAAAAATGTGTGTGTGTGTGTGTGTGTGTGTGTGTCAGAGCTCATCTACCATGTACAAATATTTGAGATTTATACATATTTGTACATACATAATTATGACTTAACTATGAACTTTCTTCTAAGTAAATATACTCTTTATATGTGCTTAAGTCCTTTGACAAATAAGTATGAGAACAACATGTCTCAGTTATGATTACCAGGTGTCCAGCTTCCATCTTAGTTGTCCAGTGTCTGGTTGGTATTGACTGGGTGTTTACATTTGCTCTCTCAATACATTCCGTCCATTCAATCAATTCAAGTATGTAAATTAAATAGATTAATTAAGTCATGACAGAGGAAAAACGCCACATGTTTAGTCAAACAAGTAGGATTCTGCACTTTAACCTTTTAATCAGAAGGGCCACAACATACTGCAACAGTGGCCAAAAGCTCGTCGTTCAGTCTTACATGTATAGTTATACAGACCACACTTCCATGTGAGGTGACCTGCCTGTACAAACAAAAAGGAGCTACTGTGATCAGGTCATATTTACTGCAACTTAATTACTGAATATGAAAAGTAAAAAAAAAAATTCAGCATATTGATAAGCTTAACAAATCTGGCACCAGTACATAATATGTGATGCCACTTTCTCTTGTAGTCAAGGAACAGTCATGTTCTGATAAAGCATTTTCATTATTGTTTGTGTTGTAATTTGTTTTTGTTTTATCAAACGTTGTGGGTTTTTGCATTTTTTTGGTCAACAAAGGAAATCCATTACCACAGGAAAGCAGTGGAACTGCTGCAATCTACAACCAAACCAACAGTCAAAGCTATGGATAAATAAATACACACATTCAATCAAACATTTGTTTTGACAAACACTACACTGTGTTAAAACATTTGTACACACATATTAAACACATTTGGGTGTATGCACCACTGATTAATAAGGACCTGGGTATGTTACCTGACCAATTATAAAAGTGACTTAACTCTACTTTGATGTTCATCAACATCTGCGTAAAGTCGTCTCATTAAACCTGGTTTAGAGGCAAACTAAGTGAGTGGGGCTGAAAGTTGCTCTCATTGCTATGATAAATTAATTTGAATCAGTTGGTGCAAGTGCAGGCTGAGATTGTTTCTCAGATGTTTGGGAGCACCGCTGTGCTTCATAATGACTCAGATCATACAGAAGCCCCCATGCAAAATAAACAAGTAAACCGGTCAGCTTGCCTTGATATGTCACCCTCATCAAAACAGAGCAGAGCAAAGAACTGGAACAGAGCTGCTAAATGGCAACACTAAGAGCATACACAAGATAAGGTTTTAATGTGACTATAAAATCCTTAATGGGCTGATTTGGCTTTACCAGCACAAAGACAAAGCAAAGAGGATAACAGCTTCAAGGGAATTTACATCACATAGTATCGGTAGGCTATGGGTGTTTCTGCACCCTTGAAACAGTTCTCGATAGCTCCCAGACGCGATTCAACCACAGAGAGCCTGATTGGCAACAGTGTACCACTGGTATGTAGAAAAAGAGCAAATATTTGATGTTTAACTCCATTCGGAGAGGGAATCCAGTCCTATGTACTGTTTACATAAGAGCAGCAGAGACTTCATAGTGGATAATGGGAGTATGGATATTATAAGACCGTGATCTCATGCTTCTTCTGTGCACAGATATAATCCTCAGTACACTGTGGAGCTGGAGAATAGGTAATTACGTAGGGGGAGGTCACCAAAAAACATATGTTCTCTATGAAGAACCCCCCCCAAACATTTTTTTTTTTGCTTTCAGTCCATGGGCCTAATATGGTAATGCTGTGGGAGCTTTGTATCCTTTTTTAGGATCAACTTTCTAACAAGATGCAGCCATTATTGATTGTTTTAAAAATCACATATGGTGCATGCATAAACCAAGCATACCATTATTACAATATTAAAGAAGAAGAAGAGCACTTAGAAAAAAACATCTATGAAACACAAGCACATGGAGGTTCTACACATAGAAAATACACTCCTGGGCAGAAAATGGGTCAAATCCCAAACTGCAAAATAATATGTTCTTAAAGGTCACAACAACAAACAATTTGTTCAGGAAACATCCCTATACTGTATTTTCCAGAACAGCAAAGCTTTGATTGACATTTAACAGAGAAGCCAGCAGATGAAGAGGCTCCCCACAACACATGACTCCTCTACCTCCATGCTTAATGACACTAGATATGCATTCGCTGTTGTATTTCTCACCACCTCTCTGGACCATCACCATGCTACTCATCTTGTGAATCAACTGATTCAACTCTGCTGAACTACTGTGGCCCGTAGAGTCACATCACAACCGCATTTACAAAGCAAACAAAGTCAAAAACACAACAGCATTAAGTCAGAACTCAAATACATTAAGAAAAATGCAACAACATAAAGACAGAACACAACAACATTTCCAAAATTGCTGCATTTGGTGAAACACAACAACATTTAGGAGGCAAACAAAAGTCTAGAACACAAATACATTTAAGCGGAACACAACTGCATTAACAGAAATGAAAAACATTTACAAAAACTCTCCATTTACTTCTCATAACGAACGTGCTCCTGGCCACTAGAGGCGCCATTTCCTATCTGAAAAATATCTGAAAAATGCGACGAGTGAATGATTTCCTACAAGATCGCTACCAAGGTTAGCTAATTTGTTAATGTTGTTTACATTATATTTACTTACTTGATATTAAGGGTTATTTCCTCAATATGTGTTCTTGTACAGCGGGACAAAAAAGTATTTAGTCAGCCACTGATTGTGCAGGTTCTCCTACTTAGAAAACTAACTATGAGAGACAAAATGAGAAAAAAAATCCAGGAAATCACATTGTAGGATTTTTTAAGAATTTAATTGTAAATTATGGTGGAAACTAAGTATTTGGTCACCCACAAACAAGCAAGATTTCTGGCTCTCACACACCTGTAACTTCTTCTTTAAGAAGCTCTTCTGTCCTCCACTCATTACCTGTATTAATGGCACCTGTTTGACTTCTGTATAAAAGACACCTGTTCAGAGCCTCAAACAGTCAGTATCCAAACTAAACCATGGCCAAGACCAAAGAGCTGTCGAAGGACACCAGGAAAAAAATTGTAGATCTGCACCAGGCTGGGAAGCGTGAATCTACAATAGGCTGGTGTGAATAAATCAACTGTGGGAGCAATTGTAAGAAAATGGAAGACATACAAGGCCATTGATAATCTCCCTCGATCTGGGGCCCCACGCAAGATCTCATCCCATGGGGTCAAAATGCTCATGAGAACGGTGAGCAAAAATCCCAGAACTACACAGAGGGACCTGATGAATGACCTGCAGAGAGCTGGGACCAAAGTAACAAAGGCTACCATCAGTAACACACTACGCCGAGAGGGACTCAGATCCTGCAATGCCAGGCGCGTCCCCCTGCTTAAGCCAGTACATGTCCAGGCCTGTCTGAAGTTTTCCAGAGAGAATATGGATGATCTAGAAGAGGATTGGGAGAATATCATGTGGTTAGATGAAACTAAAATAAAACTTTTTGTTAAAAACTCAACTCGCCGTGTTTGGAGGAAGAAGAATGCTGAGTTGCATCCCAAGAACACCATACCTACTGTGAAGCATGGGGGTGGAAACATCATGCTTTGGGGCTGTTTTTCTGCAGAGGGGACAGGACGACTGATCCATGTTAAGGGAAGAATGAACGGGGGCCATGTATTGTGAGATTTTAAACCAAAACCACCTTCCATCAGTGAGAGCATTCAAGATGGAATGTGGCTGGGTCTTCCAGCATGACAATGATCCCAAACACACCGCTCGGGCAACGAAGGAGTGGCTCCGTCAAAAGCATTTCAAGGTCCTGGAGTGGCCTAGCCAGTCTCCAGACCTCAACCCCATAGAAAATTTGTGGAGGGAGTTGAAAGTCCGTGTTGCCCCAAAACATCACTGCTGTAGAGGAGATCTGCATGGAGGAATGGACCAAAATACCAGCTACAGTGTGTGCCAACCTGTTGAAGACTTACAGGAAATGTTTGACCTCTGTCATTGCAATAAAGGTTATGTTACAAAGTACTGAGTTGAACTTTTGTTATTGACCAAATACTTATTTTCCACCATTTTACAATCAAATTCTTAAAAAAATCTACTATGTGGTTTCCTGTATTTTTTTTTTTCATTTTATCTTTCATAGTTGAAGTTTACCTATGATGAAAATTACAGACCTCTCTCATCTTTCTAAGTAGGAGAATTTGCACAATCAGTTCACTATATATAGTGTGTGTGTGTGTGTGTGTGTGTGTGTGTGTGTGTATGTGTGTGTGTACAGTGGTACCTCGGATCTCGAATTCGGTTCTCGACCCATTTTGAAACGAAGAGTCCCATTTCAAACTTGCTTCAACTTTTACGAGTCGATCTGCGTGACTCATTTAAGTAGAAACTCAGTTCACGATTCATGATTCACATGTCAAGATTCAGTACACATTGATTCAGCTTCACAATAGCCCTCAGAGAAGATTTCTGCTCTTTACTGTTACATCTAGAGTACTGTATTCTTAGTACAAATAAGTCTCCATGGATCCTAAAAGGTTACTTAATAAGACCCTACTGAAAGCAAATCAGGAATTGAATGCCGGAGAACACAGGTTGCAGTTAGCTTAGCAGCTATGCTGGCATCCGGAATTCATCAATAGAGTATGTTGAGCTTTTTCAAGACTTCATTATAAGACAAGCTTTGTGTTATAAACATTAACATACTTATCGTTACTTATAATAGTATCCTTTCCATGTTTCCGCTATTATAAACCATATACACTTCTACCAAACCCTCACTGATCTCCTCAGTTCATGTTACATATAACTTATGATGGATGTGTTGAAACATATTTGCTTCTAGCTCTTCTTCGTGTGTGCCTAGCTTCAGCTTCCCAGGTGAGTACATGTACACATGTTAACATAGATGTAACTGAATATATAAGTGGCAAATTCAATCAGTCCACTTTGGGTTGATACAAAATATGAAACCAAATATGAAATGAGAACACAGTTCTGTGCCAAGATGCCACTTTCCATAATTAACTGTTGTCATGGCAGACTGATGTCACAGAAATGTGTACAAATTTGTCTAAAACACACTGTCCAGCATTTTCCAGTATAGAAGTATAGTATACTAACCTCAAGTATATTAACCCTAACACCACATTTTAATAAAGCAGGATTACAAAACACAGGTCATGTACAGTACTGACTTTTCCTCTGTGATCTTTATTGTGAGGAAATAGTGACCATAGCAACACTGTGTAGTGAGCAGTTCTACTTTTGTAAGATTTTTGCTTCTTGATGTGTATGGCAGGTCCACATTTTTCACACATATGCTGGAGAAGTGTGATGCTCATAGAGCAATTACATATTACAAGTCTGTTGTAATAGTGCTAGTGGATTTAAGACATTTTTGCATTTTGTGTTAAAAACATATTGTTTCATTTTTACTTCGTTATAGCATAGTTTCATTTTGAAAGTGCTGGGTATAAAGGCCACCATGAAAACCTGGGTTAGGATTCGATTCTTAAAACTCTTCTTCACTGAACACTGAACATCTTATGTCATATACACAATACAAGCCTTTGAATAGACTTTGACTATTCGGCTAGACATAGACTCATGAATTTAATCATGCTGTCCAGTCTCGCCCAGTGCAGGGAGGGTTTCTCCATCTGAGCCTGGTTTCTTCTCATGGCTTTTTTTATGCTTTTCGTGGAGTTTTTCCATTCCACTGTTGCTTTTGGCTGGGGTCTAGGCTCATTGTACTCTAGAATGTTTGTAAAGCTGATTTGCTACAATGTCTTTTGTTAAAAGTGCTATGTAAATAAAATGTTAATAAATTGTGTTACATGTAGTAATACATATATGCTGACTGGTCACATTCATATATGTGCACATTTTTGTAGAACAAGCCACATTTGCATTATAATGGCAAACTAATTTGGTTGAATTGTAATAGTTTTGGAGTGTTTTGCATCTCTTGGCCACCATATTTTCCCCTGAGATAACAAATTCCTTGTGCATGTTCCAATTTCCACCACTAGGTGCTTTGTGTATGCATGGTCAAAGCTGTGTGTAAACATACATACAATTATTGGCAAATGTTTATTTTGTTAAACTAGATTTGTGTTGAAGTGTTTGTACACACAATTTAGGCATAGTTTGTTGCACACTCCAAGCTATGTTCTTCTCTGACAAAAGGCTGTGTTCTGGAAATGCACAGTCACTAGAGTGGTAATTATTTCATATTGGAGACTGAGAGAGAGGCTGACAAAGGAAACATGAGAGCAGCGCAGACAGGAAGTGATGCTCAGCTAATTGACTGGGTCTCCCGATCACTCGGCTTCATGTCTATTAAATGGTGCTGCTAAATATTACCCTGTCATTATCCCTGCAGAGTGCTCCTCTACCCTATTAGCATAATTAACAAGCACGCTTATTAAGTGAGTAACCTTGTAGCATCACAGTGCTCTCTCACACAGTGAGACGGTACTGTTTTGTTCCAGACTTGCTGGCTTTGCAAACTCCCAAACCCCTGAATGGACTTTAGATCCAACTTTACTGCCTAACTAATTATGTTCATAATTAGATTTGATGGGTCTTTGTAAAAGCTGGGCTGTGTTCAACTTAGCCTTACTTGTGTTTAAAGAAAGTATTTACTTGCTGCTTCCAAGCAATGACTTGCAGTGTCTTCAGCTTTAGAAACATACAAAAACATAACAGGTCCACAAAGATGTTTAGCTAAGTGGCATATGTCAAATTCAAGTGTATATAATTGCTTGGACTCAGGATTTCTCAGCAGGAAATACCTCACACTTCTACCACCCGCTTTTTTTCATCCCACAGTTGATCCTGGTGTCATCAGTCCTGCAGCTAAATGACACACAAGTACCTGGCCATCCAGATGATTAAAAGAAAATGTGACTCATCAAACCAGACAGCCTTCTTCCATTGCTTCCAAGGTCCATTTTTAGCAGTTGTGTGCCCATTATAGGTGCTTTCGATGGTGTACAGGGGGATAGTAAGTACAGAGTGCTATATACTGTATGTTGTGACACATTCTTCTTGTAAACAACTGTACCACAGTAGCAGTCCAGATTGGCTAAACCTTAATTGCGCTCATGCATCAATGGGCCTTGGACACTCAACACCCTGTTTACTGATCCTTGCGTTAACTGAAAGTTGCTCAGGTCTTTGCACCTGCTCATTATTGTATGTACATCACGTCAACTAAGAGAACTGATTGTTCTCTTACTATTTAGTACATCCCAGAGCTTAATTTGTATCTGAAAGTCAAGCTCTGAGATGTATTAGATGGTATATTAGATAATTTTTTCGTGAGTGGTCATAATATATTGGTATATGTAGTGCCTGCCTATTGTAACATGCAACCAACTGATTATTCCTTTGTTAATTATCAATATGGAAATTTAAATGGGCTGTATCCCAACTGAGTCAGGAAGCCCAATTCCCATTATCTTGATCCTTTCCGGGTAGTTATGTAGATCAATAAGGTCACATACTTCAGTCACATTCAAGCAGTCTCTGGTCCCATAGATAAAGCCACCATTGTACCCATTCCTGTAAGTCCCCTCCTACACCATGTGTTGTCTCCTGACTCCCTTCAGTACCTGGTGGACTGGAGCAGTGCTGCTGCATCCCACAGTTTCCCACATCATAATTCCAATCAGTGGAAGTGAGGTTGTGAAAGTAATAGGCAACGGGGAATAGCTTGGGCGGTCCACCTGTCTTTTTAAGAGAACGGTTCCTACCCCAGTGTCAGATGTGTCTACCTCCAGGACAATGGGATGCATGGGCTCTGAGTGTTTGATGACCAGGACTGAGGAGAAGGCTCTCTTAAAGCAGTGGAATGTTTGGATGGCTTGGGGAGTGAAATGGAGGGATCAGGGTTTCCCCTTCATGAGTGCTGTGAAAGGTGCAACGACAGAGCAGAGCTGAATACCCAGATAAACTGCCTGTAAAAATTAGTGAACACCAAGAAATGCTGGAGGACCTTTACTGTAGATAGCTTTGGCCACTTCCTGAATGCCCCAATCTTGCTGTCATCCATTGTAACTCCAGAGAGATGATGTACTCCAGGAAGGAAATGGTCTGAACACTTGTTCCACTTGTTTTTTTTTTTTTTTTTTTTTTTTTTACAAAATCATTTGATTGAGGAGACACTAAAGGACTAGATGGACTTGGGAGATGTGAGATGGGGAGTGTATTACAATATCATTAATGTAAGCAATGTTGAAGGAGTGACTTCTCTTAAATACAATAATTATGTTGCCCTAATATTCAAAACATGAGTATACTTGCACCTTGGGTGTCACGCCTACTATCAGCCCGGCTCTCCACGCCCGCGTTCTAGAACGCTCTTCTTCAACCAACATTCTGATCATTTCCACCTGTTTCTGTTTCACGCCTCCCTCCATACCTATTTAAACACTCTTTCGTTCCTCTTGCTTTTGCTAAGTCACTTGGTCCCTTACCTTGTCACTAAGCTCGCTGGTACTCACCTCTCCTCCGAGGAGCGTCGACGCCGCTTCGAGCTGGGCCTGTGCTGTTACTGTGGTCGCCCTACACTCCAGATCAACTCTGTCCCGGTTTCCCTCTCATCCACTCTCCCTCGGAACGTGCCTAGTGTCTACCAGGACCTGGCCCCGGTCTTCGGAGAAGGAATACCTACCTGTCTGCCTCCTCATCGACCATACGACTGTGCAATAGACCTGTTACCAGACGCACCTCTACCAAAAGCCCGTCTATATCCCCTTTTGCCGGCCGAGGAGAAGGCTATGAGGGACTATATCGCCGAGTATCTCAGCCTCGGTTTCATTCGTCCATCCACCTCGCCTGTTTCTGCTGGCTTCTTTTTTGTTCCCAAGCGGGACTCATTGCTACGGCCGTGTATTGATTATCGGGAGCTCAACCGCATCACTAAGAGGTTTGTCTACCCTCTCCCTCTGGTGCCCTCAGCTCTGGAGCAGCTTCGGACCGCCCACTGGTACACCAAGCTGGATCTCCGGAATGCCTACAACCTGATCCGAGTGAAGGAGGATGATGAGTGGAAGACTGCGTTCAGCACCAGCTCAGGTCATTATGAATACCTGGTGATGCCTTTCGACCTGGCCAATGCCCCCTTCGTCTTCCAGGCCTTCATCAATGATGTCCTCCGGGATATTTTGGGCCAGTTTGTGATCGTTTACCTGGATGACATCTTGGTTCTTCTCACCGGACCTCACCACCCATATCACCCATGTCCGCCAGGTATTAGAGAGACTGTTGTCCCACCACCTCCAAGTGAAAGCCGAGAAGTGCGAGTTCCACACCCAGTCAGTGCACTATCTCGGTTACATCATTTCACCCTCCGGTGTAGCGATGGACGACTCTAAGGTGTCTGCCGTCCTCTTTTGGCCCATGCCCAAGTTCATTAAGGATCTCCAGTGCTTTCTAGGTTTCGCGAATTTTTACCGTTGCTTCATCCGGAATTTCAGTCGGAATTTCAGAGATGGCCTTTACGGCCCTTAAATCGTCCTTTACCCACTCTCCAGTTCTGGGTCACCCCGACCTGGATCGCCCTTTTATTGTGGAGGTCGACGCGTCTTCGGTAGGTGTGGGGGCCGTTCTTTCACAACGCCTGGGCGACCCACCTAAGCTTCATCCCATAGCTTTCTTTTTCCACAAGCTCACTCCTGTAGAACGCAATTATGATGTGGGAGACCGTGAGCTGTTGGCCATCAAATTGGCCCTGGAAGAGTGGAGACACTGGCTTGAGGGCTCACAACACCCTTTCACCGTCCTCACTGACCACAAGAACCTCGAGTATCTGCGCTCTGCCAAGTGACTGAATGCCCGCTAAGCTCGCTGGTCGCTCTTCTTCACCCGGTTCAACTTTACCATCTCCTATCGACCCGGTTCCAGGAATTCTAAGGCCGACGCCCTCTCTCGTAGCCTCGACCCCACCATAATTGCCCCGGAGGCTCCAGCACCCATCCTTCCAGCATCCTGTGTTGTTGGGGCCATCCAGTGGGATTTCGAACGTGAATTGGATGACAAGCTGTCCCAGACGCGTATCCCTCCAGAATGCCCTACGGACAGGAAATTCGTTCCTCCCAGCCTCCGTGACTGCCTCATCACCTGGGCACACGTCTCCCTTTGTTCAGGCCACCCTGGGGAGACCAGCACCCATCAACTCCTGGCTACTCACTTCTGGTGGAAAGCCATGCGCAGGGATATTCATCAATTCGTGGCTTCCTGTACCGTCTGTGCCCAGAGCAAGATTCCTCGCACTCTTCCTTCTGGTCAGCTCCTTCCCCTGCCCATTCTATAGCGGCCCTGGTCCCATATCGCACTTGACTTCATCATGGACCCCCCTTCCTCTCAGCGGTTTACCACCATCCTCTCCATCATCGATCGCTTCTCCAGTGCTGTGCGCTTCATCCCCTTACGCAAGCTTCCCTCCGCTCTTCAGACGGCCGAGAGTCGCTTCAAGAACGTGTTCCACGTGTTTGGTATCCCAGAGGACATCCTTTCGGACCAGGGTCCTCAGTTCACCTCCTCGTTCTGGCAGGCGTTTGTGGGTAAGCTGGGAGCCGCTGTGAGTCTCTCTTTGGGCTACCATCCGGAATCCAATGGCCAGTGCACACGCTCCAACCAGGAGCTGAAGAAGTCTCTCTGATGTTACTGCCTGCACAACCCGCTGGATTGGAGCCAGTTTCTTCCCTGGCCAGAGATAGCCCAGAACTCCCTCAGGCACTCCGTCACTGGTCTCACGCCTTTCCAGTGCATTCTGGGCTATCAACCACCCTTTGTACCTTTGGATTCGACACCCTCTGACGCCCGGCCATTGACGACTGGTTCCGACGCAGCGAGGAGGTCTGGTGTCAGGTTCATCAGAGCATCGACAGGGCCATCCGTCGTTACAAGAGGCACGCCGATCGGCACCGGCGTCCTGCTCCCGAGTATCACCCGGGGGACAGAGTCTGGCTGTCCACGCGGGACCTCCGTAAAACTCAGGGAAGTACCCAACTTTTCCCTCGTTTTATCGGGCCATTCAAAATTGTAAAATGAGTCAATGACGTCACCTATAGGCTTGAGTTGCCTCCTCATTTACGGGTCTGTCCCTCATTCCATGTGTCTCTCCTCAAGCCCTGGGTTCCCGGGCCGCTGGCCACCTCTTCACCATCGGACCAGCCGCCGCTGACAGAGCTGTAGGGCACGCCCACCTACACAGTCCACCGTCTCTTGGACTCCCGTCGGCGGGGCTCATGCCTCCAGTACCTGGTCGACAGGGAGGGCTACGGTCCGGAGGAGCGTTGCAGGGTTGACGCCAAGGATATCCTGGACCCTCTCCTCATCCAGGAGTTCCACGCTGCTCGTCCCGACCGCCCAGCTCCACGGATTCGTGGTCGCCCTCGCAAGTCCTCCTCGGGGTCCGGAACTGTCAGCATCCGTCGCTCCTCCTTCGGGGGGGGGCTGGTACTGTCACGCCTACTATTAGCCCGGCTCTCCACGCTTGCGTTCTAGAACGCTCTTCTTCCCCAACATTCTGATCATTTCCACCTGTTTCTGTTTCATGCCTTCCTCCATCCCTATTTAAACACTCTTTCGTTTCTCTTGCTTTTGCTAAGCCACTTGGTCCCTTACCTTGTCACTAAGCTCTTTTCTGTGTGTTTTCTTCGTCGTCTTCCGTTCTCATTGTTGTTTTGTGTCCCTGCGAACATAATAAACGCCGATTTTTGATCCAGTCGCCTGCATGTATCTCCTACCCCCTAAGCCGGCGTTACATTGGGTATTACAGGTTTTCAATACTGTATCATAAAAGGGTATATGCATATTTAGCATATGAATACTGAGCAGATATATATAATTATGTAAATATAATACACTTACATACAAACAAACATAAGATCAACTGTAAAAAACTTGTGTCATTTCTTACAAAGACACGAGTTAGTGGTGTACCTTCTCTGCTTTTTGCAGTGTTCTTTAAATGGACGTCTCCCTTCATAAATGGATTACTCTTGGAGAATTGGAGGGCACCGATTAGTTTTTATCCATTATGGTACATTTGTGTATCCCACCATAATTGCTCTCACAGCGGGCAGTGGAAACACTGAGTTCTGCTCCGGGTTTGTGTTACAGGCATAGATGGTCGTCCATTTACATTAATGGGTTCCATTTTCCTCGCTAAAAGCCTTATCTGTCCATTTCATACATCACAGCCTTCTCCTCTACCCTGTAATTCAAAAATGGCGGACACAGGACTTCTTTCCTTCTTCTCAAGCATAGTTGAGAACATCTTCATTTCAGATTTTTGCTAAATTGTTTTTAATCATGAAATGAAACACCAGAATTTAGACCTTTAGACCTACTTATCCACTGATAATCATGGAAGTTTTTTGTTGCTTTGATATGCCCCGTGACAATTTAACAAAATAACACGCAGCTGGCTGCAGGGGCACTGTGGGTAAATTAGTACTAGGGTGAAAACTCAAATACAACATTTACATTTTTCAGTTGGTTAAATGACATATTGAATACAACTGTAGGTCAAGGGCCTTGCTCAAGGACTCAACAGTGGCAGCCTGGCAGAGGTGGATTTTGAACCCTGTATCTTCTGGTCCATAGTCCAGTACTTTCACAGTCCCAATCCCACATGTTACAAGTAAGCTCATGGTAGTAATTAAGGACATTAAGGTGAATGAAAATATCTGCTAATCTTTTACACATTATACACATTAATATCAGATCATTTTCCAACCAACTAAACTGTAATACTTTACCCAAATATTCACCGTGCTGTGCATAGTGTATGTAAACAAATGCACACAAAGTCCCTGCCACAATTGGTGCTGCCACCTGAAAGAATACGATTTGATAACAGTTGTGGTGCGGCATTATCAAGTGAGTGAAAATGTAAAAGCAAGTATTTGGGACAGGTGCTACAGAATTTCTCTGAACAGTTTAATCCACTAAAACAACAACAAATGTTCAAATTCTATTCTTATCTGTATTTATACTTGAAGTATGCATGTACAGTAATTTTTAAATCGGTTTTTTTTTTCAAGGCAGTCATTAAACAGGTTTTGTTTACAGGTTTAAACAAATAACAATCATGCACATAGTTTTCATTGTTTAACCTTCAGAAATAAAAATTGAGTACTTTTAATTAATCTGAGTGTATCATAAATAAATGGTGATCAGCAGGATTTTGGCAGATTACATACTTGACAAAAAAACAGAATGGTTACCACTAGCAAACATTTTCTTTGTATACTCTTATTTTCCTTTTAAGGCAATAGCATGGAATATAGTAAGGATCTGAATGACAAAAGCTAAACTATGTGGTAATATTGAGAGAGAGTGGAAATTAAATTAAGAGTGTGTGCATGGAACTTAGTAGCCTCTAAATTTCCTTATGATGCAACATCTTATAAGTACCACTGCCATCCTGCTGCAGGGAAATGTTTTTGTGACTCACAGCCACAATGGAATGCATCAGTACAAACAGGCAGGGATTCAATCTGGAGAGTTTGAATTTTTCATATAAGGTTAGTAGATTATTCTATATTCATAAATGTAATAATCACCAACCTTTAACAAAGTGATTGATTAAAATGTATCCTTCATAGTCTAAGTAATGACTAAGAAATGTGCTTGGCTTCTAAACTGATACCTATTAAAACACCATAACCTTATTTATGTGAACTTTCTGTTATTAGACAAGCGATGGTTCTGATTGTAGCAGTAAAGCCACTGTATTGTCAGTGGCTTATTAACTCAGACTTTCCCACAGTGAACAATAATCCCTAAATAACAACGATATACAGGACATTTTCTTGTCCTTGAGGTATTACACAGCAAATTCCTCTTCCTATGGATGGAGACTGAGCACACCATTGTAACTTGGAACTGGCTAATTTTCTAATCTAATTACAAATCCAGCCACTGGCCTTCCATGGATGACTAATGTAATCAGCGTAATTAGATGGTAATTGGATTGGCCTGCTCATAATACACACTGTGTCATAAAACAGAGTAACTTAATATCCACAGTAAAATAACAAGAAGCATTAAAACCCCATATTGTAAAACAACGTTGTTTCTTCTATGTTATTTTAGTTTATTTATCCAGGCCAGAGCAGAACTTAAGCCGATCCCAGGCACACCAGACCCAATGCAAGCTTCTTGGACTAGACATCAGTCCACTACAGGGTATTGTTTGATACGCTAACAGACAAGCGCATGAATGCCCCAATGCCATTCCATAATGTAGTTGTAATAGGGTACAACCACTGTAAAGTTGTTAAAACTTAAAAAATATTGCACAATTTAATGTTTAGCACATACAGTGAAATCCAACTACAAAACAATTCAGCTATGTACTCATGAAAATAGCACTATGCTAACTGTATTTGTCAAACACTGAGCAAAGCACTAGTGCAGTACCTTAAATAAATGACAAAATAACATTTGGGCATTGCTTTTGATTTCTTTCTTAGTTTTAATCTGACATAGGGACACTCACTAAAGCTGCTTTTACCCACCTTCGAAATATTGCTTCTATCTGACACTTGTTGCTGTTACTTTGGTAGCATTATGATTTTATCACCACTTCTTTTTGACTACTTCAATTCCCTCAACATAAATGTCTCCAAAAACTCAACTTTTTTAAAGCTCAGCTTTAAAAACACACCATCCACATTTTACTTCTAAATAATGTTCTTTGAGTTGTTGTTTGTCTGGTTTAAAACTGTCTGCTTTCCCAATAAAGTGACTTTGAAATTGAACTTGACTTTGTGTGTGTGTGTGTGTGTGTGTGTGTGTGTGTGTGTGTGTGTGTGTGTGTGTGTGAAAAGGAAGCCAGTTCTAATTTTTTTGCAACATTCCTAACGACCAATATTACGTTTCAGATCAATTGCTTGTTGTAAATGGTAAGTGGCTGCATAAGTATCCACCAATCCACCAGGCTGCCCCCCAGTGGTGAGTAGCTTGAGAGGCGCCATATTGATGTCAAAACCATCAAGCCCATTCATCTCTAAGGTACCGAAAAGCAGAAAAAAAATTAAAACTTGTGGTTGAAATGCAAATACCCACACACCTCTTTACAGGTTCAATACAGTAGAGTAGTATCAGAGTGTGCCCCATTGGTGGATACATTTTTGCCTCTTCTGGCCATTAACTTGTCCTTGGATATGACAAGGTTTTTTCTGATACTGCACACAAATACTGTTTAAATATTAAATATATACTTATCCAATTTCTTTTAAGCACTATTTTTATTCTTGCATTACCAAATGAAACAATTGCACTGGATGTGTAGCTGGGACCTAGGTTGATCAAAACAGCCCTGATAAATCATCACACACTTCTTCTTCTTCTTCTTTCGGCTTCTCCCTTTATCAGGGGTCACCACAGCGAGTTAAACGTTTCCACCTCACCCTGTCCTCCACGTCCTCTACTCTCACCCCAACTCCCGGAATATCTTCATTTACCACAACCAAATAACTCCACTTTGGTCTTCCTCTCTGTCTCTTGCCTGGCAGCTCCATCTCCAACATCCTCCTACCAATATATCCACTATCCCTCCTCTGCACATGTCCAAACCATCTCAGTCTTCCCTCTCGAATTTTGTCTCCCAGTTTTCCAAGCTGTGCACACTCCTACTTTAAAACACCCCAGCACACCACACTAAAAACTCGAAAGTATGGTTGACTTACAGTACAAGATGATCTCATCAGGGGTTATACATAACAAGGTCACCTCGATTGAATCAGGCAACAAGTAGGAATAAACAGGAGGAAATGCTGATATTTGTTTGTAAACAAGTCAGAAAAAAAGCAATGTGGTCATTGACCAAGGAGCAGTATCAGTGCTGGAAACGTTTTACCCACTGATTAAACAAGCATTACCTCATATTTACTGTTAAGCGGCTGCAAATGCTTTAATTATGTTAAACAGATGGGATGTATTAGTGTGACCCAGTCATAAAAGAAAACACACGAAGTGCTGCATTAAAACCTCATGCCCACTAAAGAATCGATTTCTAATCCAGCACACACTCGGCATTTACAGTCAGTCTGTGTAGTGTCTGTTACTCTGTGTGTGTGTGTGTGTGTGTGTGTGTGTGTGTGTGTGTGTGTGTGTGTGTGTGCGTCCATACACATACCAAGCTATAAACTTTTACCTTTCATTTTAGTGCACAAAGTCATATTTTACTATACTTTCTTTAATAAAAGTAACTCTTTTCAGTTACGATTTTAACACAGAACTATGACTTCCATTCCGAATTTGTCTACTACAATACGCAATGGTGTCATTCAAGCAGCTTATTTAGTCATTTGCACCATTATTTGGCAACAGTGAGATTATGGCTGTGATTAGAAGTCAAAGGGACTCTGTAATAAATCCTGCAACTACAGATTTTCCACTGCAGCTGTGCCAAGAGTCATTTAAAGTTTATGTCCGAGCTTCACGAGAAACTTCATAACTTTCACACACACTTATTAGAGTGGGATTACTGAGACGTAAGCAGCCACTTTAAAACAGAGCTATGGCTTGTGCCTGTAACAAGGAACAAGAGGACGATAATTTCCTTGGCTACAGCTGCCTTTAAAAGCCTGTAGAGTTGGGGAGAACATGCACATCAAACTAAATTGAGATAATCCAAAAAATGCACTAAAATGTTTTTTATGGAAAAGGAATACATAAAAACGCTGTCAAAAGTTTGATAGAATAGGGCTCTACAATATGAAATGCAGATGTGATACATTCATGATTGTATCATTATGTATGGTCTTTAATGGGCGACTAATTTATAGTGTGGCTATATACTTGTGGGGGGGGGAGGTTTTGTGTGCGTGTGCGTGTGCGTGTGTGTGTGTGTGTGTGTGTGTGTGTGTGTAATCTCATGACTGATTCAATACTATAGGAAAACCTCTGCTTTATCCCAAGTCAAGCACAAGTCTTTTTGAAGCTTTGTTTAAAAAGTATGTTCACTCCATGCAAGATTGTTTTACACACGGCATGGTTGCTGGCGTGTGCTACAGACCGGCCTGCAAAGAAAAAACAGATGTGACCCCTTCTCTCCCTGTTACTGACATCTCTCCTCAGGCCTATATACATTTCCCACTGACTGCTTTTTACAAAGCGACTTGTTACGATGACAGATATATTTTGCAAACATTGGCCTGGCTTGTCAAGTGATTGCTGGGAAAGAAGGGCAGGTTTGAAATTAGCTCGTGTACACTCCATTTGCAGCAACAGTAACATGGGAATTCAAGGCTTTTAATAATTACTTTCAGCAGATGCATTTGAATGTTGACTGATTTATTGCTGCTGCCGGTATAAACAATAGAAGCTTAATTGGCGCAGACATTATTTGGGTTAATGCATTACTCACACTGCCCCCTGCTGACTGATAATATGGTGCTTGGAGTTATTTTGCCCTCAAATACACAGTATACATCCCACATCCTAAACTGCACCTTGACCTGGCTCATCTTATTCCACAGGTGACACCGCAGCTCAAATTCCTGTTGTCTTAAAGGAGGCCTCCATCATAGCCAGAGGGCAGCAGGGTTCTGACAGTCGTTTACAAAGCCATTGCCCACCACCCACTTCTGTAACCCCAGAAATTGTGTAATTGGCCTCATAAAGCCTTCAGGAAAAGAAGGAGTGGTGAGAAGATATATGACCTGTTAGTCAGATGTCTGCCCTTTGCCACTGGAGTAATGGAAAGATGAATCCCTGCGAGCTGGGCAGCCATCTTATTGATTGCATGTGACTGTACGAGTCCAGGGAATTCTTATACAGTTACTTCTATGAGCTACCCCTCTCAGCCACTAGAGTGAGTTATGTGTTGAACTCACTGCTATAGCCTACACAGAGTAAATGCACAGAGTAAATTGAGTTTCTGTTTTTATTGAAGAATATTAATATTGTTAAATACAATATTATTCCAGGTCTATTTCTACTTTGTAAAGTATTTAAAGGACAAATATGTAATGTTAAACTAGAAATACTATATTTGCAGTGTGTACTTGTAATTCTAAAATACAAATTGGCATTCAGAATGAGGATTTGCATTGTCATTATAATGCCAAATTTTAAAAAAGCCGTTTATAAAGTGCTATTTGTTTTTTTTTTTTGGCATATTATAAGAATGGTTTACAGTGTACAGCAGTGGGACACCAAAAACATTTATTGTTGGCCTCACTTTAAACTTCGACCAGTGAGGGCTTATTCAACAGGTTTCTTTTTATAAAGCTTCTAAAATGAAGTTTTTATAAACCTTGAGTACGAGTCTAAGTTTTCACATTTGAGTCCCGTTATGTAAAAGGTCGATTCTGTAGTCACTGAACCATTTCTTATGGATCTGAACATATGTTTTGCATCACTCCCCTACTGGTAGACGACCCAGTTGTAGTTTCTTGGCAGAGGCAGCAAGATTTTCATTTAAAATCTCCTGGTATGTCATGGGGCTCATGATGACATGTATCCTAACAAGGTTCCCAGTGCCTTTTTAGACCGTTTCAATGAGATAAACAATAACAAAGTTACTGCACATGCCCATTCCTAAAACATTCCTGCAGTGCTATTTTAAAGCTTAAAGCTGTCAAAAAAGACAAGCTTGTATTTCTTAAGTATCTTAAAAGCTTACAAAATTAATTAATAATAATATCTCAATAATTCCCAAAAATGATGACTCATTATTTATTGTATACGTAACAATGCCATGTACAGTGGGGGAAAAAAGTATTTAGTCAGTCACTGATTATGCAAGTTCTCGTACTTAGAAAGGTACACTTCAACTATGAGAGACAAAATTAGAAAAGAAAATCCAGAAATTCACATTGTAGGATTTTTAAAGAATTTAATTATAAATTATGGTGGAAAATAAGTATTTGGTCAATAACAAAAGTTCAACTCAGTACTTTGTAACGTAACCTTTGTTAGCAATGACAGAGGTCAAACGTTTCCTCTAAGTCTTCACCAAGTTTGCACACACTGTAGCTGGTATTTTGGCCCATTCCTCCATGCAGATCTCCTCTAGAGCACAGATGTTTTGGGGCTGTCACTGGGGAACACGGACTTTCAACTCCCTCCACAAATTCTCTATGGGGTTGAGGTCTGGAGGCCACTCCAGGACCTTGAATTGCTTTTTACGGAGCCACTCCTTTGTTGCCCGAGTGGTGTGTTTGGAGTCATTGTCATGCTGGAAGACGCAGCCACATTCCACCTTCAATGCTCTCACTGATGGAAGGAGGTTTTGGCTTAAAATTTCACGATACATGGCCCCGTTCATTCTTCCCTTAACACGGATCAGTCGTTCTGTCCCCTTTGCAGAAAACCAGCCCCAAAGCATGATGTTTCCACCCCCATGCTTCACAGTAGGTATAGTGTTCTTGGGATGGAACTCAGCATTCTTCTTCCTCCAAACACGATGAGTTAAAAAAGTTCTATTATGGTTTCATCTGACTACATGATATTTTCCCAATCCTCTTCTGGATCATCCATATGCTCTCTGGCAAGCTTCAGACGGGCCTGGACATGTACTGGCTTAAGCAGGGGGACACGCCTGGCACTGCAAGATCTGAGTTCCTCTCGGCGTAGTGTGTTACTGATGTGTGTTACTTTGGTCCCAGCTCTCTGCAGGTCATTCATCAGGTCCCTCCGTGTAGTTCTGGGATTTTTGCTCACTGTTCTTATGATCAATTTGTTCCCATGGGATGAGATTTTGTGTGGGGCTCCAGATTGAGGGAGATTATCAATGGTCTTGTATGTCTTACAGTTTTCTTCCAGTTGCTCCCACAGTTGTTTTATTCACACCAACCTGCTTGCCTATTGTAGATTCACTTCTCCCAGCCTGCTGCAGGTCTACAATTTTCTTCCTGGTGTCCTTCGACAGCTCTTTGGTCTTGGCCATGGTTGAGTTTGGAGTCTGACTGTTTGAGGCTGTGGACAGGTGTCTTTTATACAGATAATGAGGTCAAACAGGTGCCATTAATACAGGTAACGAGTGGAGGACAGAAGAGCTTCTTAAAGAAGAAGTTACAGGACTGTAAGAGCCAGAAATCTTGCTTGTTTTCCATCAGGATTTACAATTAAATTCTTTAAAAATCCTACAATGTGATTTCCTGGATTTTTTTCTCATTTTGTCTCTCATAGTTGAAGTGTAGCTATGATGAAAATTACAGACCTCTCTCATCTTTCTAAGTAGGAAAACTTGCACAATCAGTGGCTGACTAAATACTTTTTTGCCCCACTGTATTATTCCTCACACAAACCCATAACCATTTCAACAGTGAGTACACTTACAGTTGTTTAATTATGTAACTGATCATATAAAATATGTACCAGGTGTAAAATATGTGCTACAGATCCTAGAATCAGTCTGGATATTCAGCCGTCTTGCTTTACTGTAGTAATCAGAGCACCTCACTGTGCTTTGTGTTTTTGACAACACTTTAATTGTAAAAGCAAATTTGAACTTGGTGTAAGGAATCAGATAGCTGCTTAACATTTATGTAAATTCTGTTGGTTTTTTTGCTATTGTTTTGAACTACACTTTCTGTTTATAGGATACATCCTAGGAACAGTGAATGCCACATGATGTGCACATTAATATTTGTTTAAAATCATCTATAGGGAAGAACAGCCTTACATCAGAAATACCCTATCAATCTTAAAACTTAAAACTTGGTATGTGGTCTAAATACACTGGGCAACAAAAGTTCAACTTTTTTTTGTCCCTTAAACTAAACAGGTGGATCTAATAATTCTATATATGCTGAATTTGAATCTGTTTTTACATTTTTTCTGTCAGGAATGTCAGGTTTTTAAGTAATAGAGAGCGAGTAAAAATTTTGAAACTTGCGTTTTACTTTTTCATGTATTATTTAATACTTAGGAGATCAGCATCAATAGCTGTTTGAGATAGGAGCAAGATTATAACAATGCTAGTCAAAAAGACTCATACTGGGGCAATTTAGAGTGACTAATTAACCTAACATATGTCTTTGGAATGTGGGAGGAAACTAAAGTAACCGTAGAAAACCCACACAGACATGGAGAGGCCATGCAAACTCAACACAGGCGGAGTTCAAGGTCTTGCTCGAGCTGGGGATCTCTGGATCTGTGTGGACTGCTTGTGCCAATATGCCACTCCTTAGAAATAGTAGAAATGTACCTCTAAAATGAGCAAGTGAAATGTATCCATGTTGTCCTGTACTTGATCTACATTCTCACCGCCAGAGTCATCGTCACATGATGTCATGATTTTTGGAGGCTCTGACACTTAATTCCTGACTGCGAGGTAGTGTCTCATAGCTCATTTTAAAGTAGGATACTTAACAGTATGTTTGGATTTTTATGTTGTACCATTTATATTTTTCAGGTAGAAGTAACAGCTTTGGGTTCTCTCCAAATCATAGGTCAGATGGCATGAACTTTTGCCCATGATGTGCAAAGTCAAACAGCTTTTTTATTGGTCACACACTTTACAAACAAAGTAATTCCAAGAGCATTTTTAATGAGGGGCTTTCGGGATTTGCAAGGAGCAGAAAGAATTTGGACTATTTATGCAGCTTATTGGCATTATAATGGTATTACACAAAGGTGGACACTAGACATGAGGTAAAGGTTATTCTCATGTCCATATTCTTTCCTGGAGTGCAGCCTCTTCAGCTTCCTATGTTGTCGACGAGTCCCTGCGTCATGCATATATGCATAACACTACCTGAAACTTTTATAAGTTTATACCATTAATCTCTGTGCCATTTTTAAAAAGCAAGAATTAAACTTTTATTCGTGTTTTTCTCCCCCCCCCCCCTCCCTGTCTGCCTACCACAAGGTTTAAAATATTTATCAGTGTTGAATCTCACATTGTGCAACGTTCCATTTCCGCATCTGCTCCCTGACGCAAGCAGCGCTTTTGTAACTAGCATGCTACACAGTATAGCCAAATGGTACACCATTATAAATGACTGTGGTCATCACTAGTTTGAAACTTGATGCTAAGTATGGTATGCTGTGTAGGAGGAGGCCAACGACTCCTTAAATATCATTAGTAAAATAAATACTTTGGCTTTTATAAGCTATTCAGCACATAAATCAAGATTTATCTAAATACTAAAGCGAAATATATGACACAAAGATGTTAAATCTTGGCCTATATTCCTCAAAAGACTTTTCAATACTGGACTCATTTATTTACCATAATATTGGAACATAATAACTATGTATAAGTGTAGATAAATAGCATTGTATCCAGCCTCTAGTGTGTTTTTCTGCAAACACTGAGTGAAATATTTAGTAGAGTCACAGCCCAGCCCAAATGGCTATCAGCTGCAAGATGGGTTATTTAAGAGTTTTTAAGGGTGGCGTTAGTGTAACGTGAGGACCTTGTTTGTGATGATTTGTGAATGTGTGAGAAACGTTTAAGGAAAAAAGTGATTCACTCACTTAACGAGAGCCTCGGTCACACTACAGTTGTATATGGCTTACCAGAAAGTTCAGAAGGGGTTTCCTGGCATCAAATGTCCAGTTGGATTGTTCCTAGGCAACAAAAGTCTGAAGTGGTTCATGGCACCAATAAGCCCAGTCAAATGAAGTCTTTAAAAATACACTTTGAAGAGGTAAGAGTGACACAGAAGTAGAAGTAACAATAGCATATGTATGAGAACAGAATCAGGGAAAAACTGAGAAATCAGATTAAATGTGTAAGTAGCTGCAGAGGCAGCTGCATGGCAACATGAGTAAAGCAGACCTAGAAGAGGTCAAGTGAGAAAATGCATTTATTGACATCTGAGAGCAAGCTAAACATAAAAGTGAACTGAAACTGATGAGTCTTGAAAGTGCCATAGCGATCCAGAAGCATAGGTAAACAATTGTTTTGTCAGAGTGAAGGAGTTTATATGAAATGAGCTGAACGAAAGAGCGATAAATGTATTAAAGGTGGTAAATGGCCTAAATGGCGATCAGCGAGAGTTCATAAGAGAAAAGAGACCCATTTAGGTAAAAAAAATTGAATGGAATTATAAGAAAAAACACTTGTGCAGTGAAACTAATATTGAGTTGAGTTTCAGAGGTCTTGGTAGACCTCAGCCTTAGTTTATTGGTTCAGTTCCATCTCAGATTGTGTAATGGGAATCTGTATATTTGGGTTTTAGTAGTCAATAGTGTTTGTCCTCTTTCCATATAGGATAGCATATAGGCTTCATTGGACCTCACAGTTCCACGAGTGCTCAAGGGGTGTACTGAAAGAGCAGTCTTCACAGTTTAAGAATATGGAGTAAATACAATAGCACATGAATTAATATCAATATAATAATAATATGTAATAATATAATATAGTAACATATAATAAGATATGTGTGTATGTATTTTTTAAAGAAAAATTATAATAATGAATGTCCATCAATGCTAATGTTGAATTTTTGTATTTCTTTGCATTCTGATTAAATACTCTATCTATCTATCTATCTATATTTTTTCTATCTATATTTTTATTTTTTTAGTTTTTTAATTACGTTTTATATAACTAACACGCACACAAGGTTTGGTTAATTACCGAAAACAATTAAAAAAATGGCTTAAAGGTTATCTCTGGTTAAGAATTTATAGTTTACTACATATTCTGAGCTAAAATAAATGTACCACTTGCCAGTACACACATGAATACACATACGCATGCACCTATAAACACACACATACACAGATGTGTATGGAAATATTATTGTTCACAATGTGCATATACACAGGCCTACACAAATTTAGACACAGGCTTATCTATGCAGGCTTAATGTGAAGTGCCATAAGTAAAGTGCCATCAATTTCAAACGTAATGTGTTTATTACTTTATTTTTATTCAGTAATTGAAATAACACTGGCTTTTGCTGTAAATGTAAACTCCATAGTAAATTCCATCACTAAATAAAAGCAAAGCAAAGGAAAGCATCCCATTTTACAACTGAATTTCCTCATTGGGGTCAAGGGAGAGTATCTGAAACCTGACCTGAAATTCATTGAGTGCGAGCAGAGGTACACCTAGGATAAGGGACCAGTTCATTGCAAGGTTTCATAAAAGCATCACCTGATTTTCACTTTGTAAGCCCCATCTGGGATTAGAACCCAGGCCCTCAGAAACTGCTGTTTCGAACAGCTGGTTCTTGCTATTGACTCACTGGAGCTGCTCATTACTAATTTATTCCAAAATAATGAAATAATGCACTGTCACTCTTTTGTTCTCATTTATTAAGAGAAATTAGAGGTTATCCACTGATAACAATATATTTTACCAGCTGAGGTTAAAATTCAAGATTTGACTTCAATTATTAGTGCAGCTCTGCTAACAGAAGACCCCATATGTTCAGGAGAGTGATACATACATATAATGTTCCGGCTCTATTTGTTTCATAAGTCTAACTTAATATTGATCTCATTAGTGTGCCCAGGTCCCATCTGTTAGCTTTAGTTTTTTTCAATCTGCTTTTTTTTAAAGTTTGCCTTTCAACGAGTACTGTATCACACACATTACAAATATAAAAAGCATGCACATACATCTTTCAGGTACATTTTTTTTTATCAGTTGCCTTTTTTATAGTGCATATGAAACAGTACATCCGACATTTAGTTTTCGTCACCATCTGGCACACATTGAGAGATAAATCCTTAAAATCCACCCCACCATATGTACCATACTCAGAGTCCTGTACACACAGTTGTACACACACTCATATGCACATGCCTACTCACTTACTCACTAATTTATTCAGATTGCATATAAATAGTAATAAATGTAGCCTTCTACTGCTGCTTTCTGTCTTTCACAAGTATTACATTAGAAGTAGATATTAGCTCCTAGTGCCTGATATCATTGTAAATTAGACTATATAATAGTATTATATATTAGATTTAAAGTTATTGTAAAATAACACAGTTTTAATTTAATTTAATTCTATAATTCATATATATATACACACACATTTATATACATATACACACATACACACACATACATACACACACACACACACACACATATATATATATATATACATTCATATATATATACACATATATATATATATACATACATATATACGTATATATATATATATATATATATATATATATATATATATATATATATATATATATATAAAATTCAAATATAAAGTGTTGGTAGCTACTTGGGTGACACTATATATATATCTGTCACGCTCGCTGGCCACCACGCCAGCGTCACCTACTCACGTCACGATCACACGCACCTGTTCCTCATTTCCCTCATCACACCTACACACTATTTAAACCGCACTCACCTCACTCTCACTGCGGATTATTGTATGTTGTGTCCCTAACGCTGTCCCTACCGGTCGTGCCTCTACACACCGTCCCTCGTCTCGCGCTCCTATGGCCTCACGTTCCGCCTTCCTTCCCACTCCCAGGGTTTGCACACGCTTTTTGTTCATGCCAGTTTTTCGGGGCTCCGGCGCCTCGTTTCTGTTGTCCAACCGTTTCTTTCATTTCTCGGCCTGTTCAGTTCGATGTGTTTGCCTTGGTTTGTCTTATTAATAAATCCCCCCTTGTACTTTTTTGAAAAAAACCTGCGTTTCGTCTCCTCGTTCCTGTCCACCTCACGGCGTTACAGGAATTGATCCGCCACTTACATGGAAGACGGGCAGGTTCTTTTGGTTTATCGTTTTTTCCTCTGGGGCCGTTTCTACGGCGACCCGCCTCCTGGCTGGCCGTTGTGTACAAGTGGCCAGGGGCTTATTTGAGTTTCACCAGTTCGGAAAACCGGAGGGCACGAAAAGGTCTGCTTTTGTTTTTCCTCACCTTGGCGGTTGGGGAAGCCCTGGTTTTTGGGCCAACCCCACATTGTGGCCGGTGGGCTTCGGGTGAGTTACCATTTGAAAAACTATTTCTGGAGGGAGGGGCTGGAGTTCCTTTTTGGGCTCCCCCATGGGGACTCCCCGGGCATCGACGGCTGTGGGTTCCACACTTTTTGCAGAAAAAAACCCCGTTCGGCCATGTCCGGTTCTGAACGGGCTGGTAAAGTGCTGGATCCCCAGCTTACCACCAGCCGGGACCGCCCAACCAGGCGTTCGTAAAAGCGAACTGCCTGCAGACAAACTTCATTTTTTAGTCGCTTCTTGTTTTTTGCCCGACCTTCAGTTCCTAGCGTTCGTGTTCCTTTCCAAACCACGCCTCAGAACCCCCTTGGTTATTCGAATGGGTGGTACCGCTTCGTCAGCTTCCTTCGGACACGGAAACACACGCACTGCGCTCGTTTTGGGAACACGGACAGGTGTCGGCATCACCCCCAACTTCGAGGGCCACTTTCCCGGCGGTCTCGGATTGTAGGCAGGTGGCTGCCCCTAAGGACGTCTGCGTTTCGGGTGGCTGCCCCAAGGACGTCTGCAGTTCCGTGGGGCGGCACAAAGACGTCTGCAGTTTTTCCGGTGGCTGCCTCCAGGGTGTCTGCCAGTTCCGGGGCCCTGCCTCCCCGGGCGGTCTGCGGTTTCCGTTGGGCTGGCCTCCAAGGGGTCTTGCAGTTCCGGTGGGGCTACCTCCAGGTGTCTGCTGTTTACGGTGGCTGCCCCCAGGGCACCAGAAGCCTTCCCAAAGGGCCCAAGTCTCGTCCAGGAAAAGTCAGAAGCCTTCCAAAAAGGCCCAAGTCTCGTGCAGAAGAAGCCTTCCCAAAGGCCCCAAGTTCTCGTCAAAAGCCTTCCCAAAGGCCCAAGTCTCGTCAGGAAAAGGCCTTCCCAAAAAAGAGCCCCAAGGTTCGTCAGAAAGCATTCCTCAAAAAAGGGCCCCCCCAAGTCTCGTTCAGAAGCCTTCCCACCAAAAGCCCAAAAGGTCTCGGTCAGCAGGCCTTCCCCCCCAAAGGCCCAAGGTCTCGTTCAGAGCCTTCCCAAAGGGCCCAAGGGTCTCGTTTCAGAAAAGGGGCGCTTCCAAAGGCCCAAGTCTCGTTCAGAAAGGGGGCCTTCCCAAAGGCCCAAGGTTCTCGTCAGAAGGCCTTCCCAAAGGCCCCAAGTCAGTCAGGGAAAGCTTACACCAAAAGGCCCAAGTCTCGTCAGAAGGGCCTTACCAAAAAAGGCCCAAAGGTTCGTCAGAAAGCCTTCCCAAAAGGCCAAGTCTCGTCAGAAAGAAGCCTTCCCAAAGGCCCAAAGTCTCGTCAGGCAGAAAAGAAGGGGCCTTCCCAAAGGCCCAAAGTTCTCGTCAGAAAGAAAAGGCCGTCCCAAGGGCCCCAAGTCTCGGTTCAGAAGCCTTCCAAAAAGGCCCAAGTCTCGTCAGGAGAAAGCTTTCCAAAAAGGGCCCCAAAGTCTCGTCCGAAACCAGCCTTTCCAAAGGCCCAAGTCTTCGTCCAAAGGCCTTTCCAAAGGCCCAAGTCTCGTCGAAGCCTTTCAAAAAGGGCCCAAGTCTCCGTCCGACGACTTTCCAACGGCCCCCAAAGTCTCGTCCGAAGCCTTTCTAAAGGGGCTCCAGACTCGCCGAAAAGACCTTTCTAAAGGGCTCCGCCTCCTCAGGAAAGCCCTTCCAAATAGGGGGGCCCCATCCTCACCAAGAAGCCCCTTCCCCCCCAAAGGCTTCATCCTTCTCAGGAAAGCCTTTCCCCAAAAGGCTCCAGCCCTTCAGAAAAAAGCCTTTCCAAAAGGCCCGAAAGTCCTCGTCAGAGGGCTCCCAAAGGGCCATGCCTCCACGGAGGGGACCCCGTCTGAGCAAGTCTCCCTCCGAGGAGGACCCCAGTCTGAGGGGCCTTACTAAACGGCCGCAACCCCCAGAAGAAAAACCATCGGAGATTGTCTCATCCCAATTTGGGGAGACCCAAAGGATCGTCGCCTTGCTCTCCAGCATTCCCGCCGTCGCCTCTGCCCTCAAGCATCACGTCGTCCACGGCTCTGCTCTGGCAAAGCCTCCCCTAACGGTCGATTCCACCGGCTCCTGATCGGCAAGCCTCACGTCGTCCACCCCGGCTCTGCTCGGGCAGGCCTCACGGTCGTCCACGGGATTCTGCCTCGGCAGCCTTCACGTTCGTCCACGAAACCTCTTGCTCGGGAGGACTCCGTCGTCCACGGGACTCTGCTAGGCAGGGCCTCCCACGATCGTCCCACCGACTCTGGGCTCGGGCAGGGGGCCTGCCTCACGTAGTCAACGACTCGGTCGGCAGCCTAAGTCGTCCAGACTTCTTGCTCGGAGCCTCCGTCGGTTCCACGACCTCATGGGCTCGGCAGGCCTCACTCGTCGACTCCGGGCTCTCCAGGACCTCCAGTTCTCGCCGCTGCTCTGTCAGCAACGTCTTTCGCCCTCGCCTCTGCTGCAAGCAAAACGTTAGGCCTCGCCTCTGCTGTTTCAAGGGCAAAAAACGTCGCTCGCCTATGCTTGTTCAAAGCAAAAAAAACGTCGGCCTCGCCCTCTGCTGTCAAAGGCCAGCGCCCGCCTCGGCCGCTGCTCTTTCAAGCAGCGCCGCCTCGCCGCTATGATCGCTCAAAAGCAGCGCCGCCTCGCCGATGGCTGTCAAGGCAGCGCCGCCCGCCGCGTCGACTCTGCTCGTCCGCCTCCAGTGCCGATCGAACTGCGCTGCTCGGTCCGGCCTCCCAGCAGTCGACTCCTGCTCGTCCGCCTCCCAGGCCCGGTCGGACTTCTTCTCGTTCCGCCTCCAGCCGTCGAACTCTTGCTCGTCCGCCTCCAAGGCACGTCGACCTCTGCTTCCGGTTCCGCCTCCAAGCCGTCGGACTCCTTGCTCGTCCGGCCTCCAGCCGTCGGGGACTCTGCTCGTCCGCCTCCAGGCCGGTCGACTCTGCTCGTCCGCCTCCAAGGCCGTCGGACTCTGCTCGTCCGGGCCATCCAGCCGTCGAACTCTGCTCGTCCGCCTCCAAGCCGTCGACTCTTGATCGTCTTGCCTCCAGTCGGCGTCGACTACCGATCGCTGCTCAGAGTCGTTCGCATCGATTTCCGACATGTCTCCAGCGTCGTCGGCCTCATCGGTGCTCCACGCGCGACCGCCGACTGCTGGTTGGCGGTCCCCTCCTAGGGTTCCGGCCCCGGCGGAGGAGACCCCCCGAGAACAGGACTGCGGACCGGCCCCCCGGGGCTCTTTTTCTGGGATTCCTAGCTCCGCTTCTCGGACACTCCTTGGGGGGGGCTTCTGTCCACGCTTCGCTGGCCACCACGCCAGCGTCAACTACTCCACGTCACGATTTCACACGCACCTGTTCCTCATTTCCCTCATCACACCTAACACCACTATTTTAAACCGGCCACTCAACCTCACTCTCACCTGCGGATTATTGTATGTTGTGTCCCTTAAGGCTGTCCCCTAAAGGTCGTGCCTACACACCCACCGTTCCCTCGTCTCGCGTTCCTATGCACTACCGTCGCATGTCATTCACACTCCCAGGTTTGTCACGCTTTGTTTTCCTGCCCGTTTTTCGGCTTCCGGGCCTCGGTTTCTGTGGTCCCACCCGTTTTTTCCATTTTCTCGGCCTGTCGGTCGCTGTCCCCCGGGGTTTGGGCAGCTTGGTTTGTCTTTATTTAATAAATCCCCCCTTTTACTTTTGACCTTAGCGTTCGTCTTCCTCGTTTCCTGTCGCTTTTCCACGGGCGTTACAATATCTAATTCTATATATACATAGATATATATATATATATATATATATATATATTATATATATATATATATATATATATATATACATTTATAGTGTCACCCAAGTAGCCACCAACACTCTATTCACACGAAGCCAACTATTTTTAATGTAAGTTCTTATGACATTCTCAAGGTAAAGTGCATATTGCTTTGTTTAAATTAGTTGCTCACTGAACCATTTCAGCTGAACTCAGTTTGAATGTACTGTCACAGCTGTCATTTAAGTAGGGACTAAAATTAAATCATTTCAAAATGTAATTATACAGGTGATCTGGTTTACTCTCAACACTACAACAAAACTGAAAACTGGAAGTAATGCAATATGTGCATACCTAAATGGAACTGCAGATGATAAGAAGAACAAACTTTAAGTCAATCACAAGGTTAACTTAATTCTAGTCTTTAATTTTGAAAAAAGTTATTCGTTCTTTTATTATTTATTTTCACAAATCACATGGCTAAACTAAAGGTTGAAAATGTGCAATTAGTGTTTCATTGTTGTTTAAATCATGTTAAGGAAAAATAAAAGCCGCCAGTCTGTACAGCCTATAAGCCAAATATTGGGCACCCCTGGTAAATCACATGCTTTGTTGATTTTCTAATGAAGATGCATTATCACAAAATATACTGGGAACATATGAAATAATTACAATAAGGAATAATGCACGAGACAAAACTTTTATTTAGGATTGAAAAAGTTTAAGTCAAATTCAAAGACAACATATTTTTAATAACCTATTCATTTCTGTTCACAACATCCATGGTGCTGCTAAAAATAGGACACCCACAGCTAATATTTGACTGATGACTTAGAGTTGTTATGGGTTAAATTACAAGCTACTAGTCTGTAGAGTCTTACATAAAACTTTTTTATGAAAAGAGGTTATCAAGGTGGGAGGCATGGTGGTGCAGTGGTTAGAACTGTTGCCTCCCATCTCTGAGATACCCTGTTCGATCCCAACCCTGCGTTCTCTCTGTCTCCACGTGGATTTAAGTGGGCGCTTCGTCTTCTGCCACATTCCAAACACTGTTAGGTTCATTGGTGTTTCTTTCTGTGGTAGCCTATCGGGTAAGGTACTGGACTAGGGACCACAAGGTCCAGGGTTCAAATCCCACCTCTGCAAAGCTGCCATTGTTGTGTCCTTGAGCAAGGCCCTTAACCCACAATTGCTTGGCTTGTAAGATTGTATCAATTGTACGTTGCTCTGGATAAGGGCGTCTGCTAAATGCTGTAAATGTAAAATTGTCCTTAGTGTGTGAGTGGGTGGCAATATGATGGATTGGTGATCTGTTTCTAATGTTGTTCCTGCCTTGCTCCCTGTGTTGCCAGCTAGGCAGTGGCACAGTGGTCTAACATGCTAGCCTGACACCGCAGTGACCAAGGTCTGAGTCCCAGCGGTGCCTTCTGGGTGGGTTGGGCATCACACACAGCATGGCTGACTGTGTCTGAGGAAGATAATGCCTGATGGGTGATAAAAAGTGACCCAGCTATGGCCAGTCCAGCTATGGCCGCAGAAATGGACACTTCTCTGGGGTTGGTGCCATGCCCCATGATCCTGACCAGGAAACACAACCTTAGCTTTGGAACCTACTTACATATAACATATTTCTGCTAATGAACAATTAACAAGTCAATTAAGTTCTGAGAATTTAAAAACACTCTATTAAATATATATAGCTATATATATATATATATATATACGAAGGCTTTGTTCTTGTGCAATGCATTATCAATCAACCCATTGCAAAATTCAACTGCTTGCTAAACGTTTGCACTTTTGCATTATGAGTAATTTTTCCAAATATGTTTTAAAATGAATGCATTAAAATGTGCAGATATGGCATAGCTTATTTAATATGCAGTCCCACTGTTTCAACTTTAAGAAAGAAGTTGCTTCATTTATAATTTATTTTCACAAACCCACAATAGGTTAGACGAGTTTAGCTGATGTTTGAAGGGTTTAATAAAATATGCGAAACTTATGATATACCGGGACAAACTGTTTCATTGATTTCCGTTTTACTTGAAAGAAATTAACCTCTGCAGTTAAATTCGGCATTTCTGCAATGTTTAAATCATTATTAAGAACTGAGACTTGAGATGAACTTTTGAACATGTCGCATTTTGTGTTATACATATTAAAAGGTCTGAATTAAATTGTACAGAAATGTGATTGATTCATTTTTCCCCTTCATAGCTTATATTAGAAATATAGAAAACCAACAAACTTTGTAGATAAGACTGCAGGAAATACATTTTCTCAGTCATACAACCTATATAATGTGATTCGTTATTGACTGACTGACTGAATGAGTGAATGATGAATGAATGAATGACTTTAAAATGTATTTTAGTAGAATTTGAGTAGGTTTGGGTGCAGCCCCGCCTCCTCCCTCACTATGGGAGAGAGAGAGAGAGAGAGAGAGAGACGCTGAGGGGATACAGCAGTGTAGAACATGTAGTCAGTTTGACTCAGGATCCTGAGTGTGAGAGGAAACCTGAGATAGTGACCGCACTTGACAGGAGGAGCTGCGTGAGAAAGACGCAGTGTGGTAACTTGGCGAGTGATGCGCTGCCGCTGCCGCTGGTGTTGGTGTTTGTGGAGACGGTTCGAGCTTCGAGTCTGCGAACGAGTGTGAGAACTTTCCCGTGTCACGCAAAGCAGGGGCGGGATGGTTTCTACCTGAGAAACACGTCCTGTTTAAACTAAACGGATACACGAGTTTCTTCTCAGCGTGGCGCTTCTACACAAAACATGCGGAGTAAGGCTTCTACGCTGTAAATTCTGCAGGATTGCACAACGGGGCTGTTAAGTTTTCTGCAAACAGGACGTAGAATGGATCTGAAAGGCAGTCGGTTATATGTTAACGGCTCACACACGAGTCTCTGCGCGGTGCATTTAACCTTATTCTTTATTTAACGGATTATACGGGAGATGGAAGCGCAGCCACGCTGTAGGTGTGAACTTGTGCGGTGTCTGTAAGTTTCCTGTAGAACTGAGACAACATCCATTCACACACAGACTTCGTTTGTCAAAGACCAAGGAATGTGATAAAACCTTCATGACTCTATGTACGAACTGCAAATGAGAGCTTCATGACTTTACGTAGGCCTACATAAGCATCTCACCACCAACAAAAACCCTTCTCGTAATAAGCGAACAGTTTCTCTTATTTACTAGGAGTGCAATCATTTGCGCATAATGGACAAAGCCTGCGTTGTGTATCCGATGGAGTTGACACTTTTGATGCTTGCCCTCCTCTTTTGGGTCACAGTTTGGACGGACGACAGCAAGATCATTTCGGACAGATACGCTGTCTACTGGAACAGCACTAACCCCAGGTGAGCAGGGAAGAGCAAGCAAGTGTTTAAAAGTGTTTTGCACTTAAGAAAAGTCACTACTTACTGTGCAATTAATTCATTTCAGTGTAGAAAACTATATTATACAAAATCTAATTCTTTCAATCACTCAAAACCAGGCTAACACTTTAAACCTGTATGCTTTACCTCAACACAATTTGTACTGTCATACCTATAATAAAAGTCCTGTAGTAGAATAACATGAATGACTGTACTGTAAAAGTGTCATGAATAACATGAATAACTTTCACTCTAAAGGTGTTAACTGAACACACCAAGTGTCAATTGAACACCTACAGTTCTACCAGCGTGTGTAGTCCATCTGGACACATTCAAACGCTAAATTAAAGTTTGCCTTGTAGGTTAATTCCTTTCAATATTGTTTACAAATCATTATTTTTATTTACTTTATCTTCGTTTACTCAGGATCTGTTTTCCCATACTAGAACATATTCGCCTCACTTCAGAACCACTAGCCACATCTAGAGGCGAAAAGGCCAGATCTACTTTCCCCATTAACTTTTCCTGCTGTGTCATTAATATTAATCTCCACGAAAGTGTAAATTCAAGAGCTTTCTTTCAAGGTTGCAAATGCTTAATAGAAGGTCCCATATGTTCTGGGGCTCCTTTTGTTTAATATGACTCACTTAGTAATACTGAGGCCAATCTGGTGCTCAGAAGTAAGAAGTACTTACTATGTATGTAGAGTGCTGTAAAAAAAAGTGTGTAGGTGCGTGTTAAAAGTTCTGTAAGATGAAGACATGCAAGGTTCGGTATAAACATGGCAGTAAAGTAAACTTTTAGGGGACGGCAATTTTTTTTTTTGTCTTTACAATTGCGTCAGCTTTCTTTACGTACACTGGGGTGAAGTTTTACAATAAAATCATCTGGTTAGTTCACAGTTCTTCTGTATATATATATATATATATATATATATATATATATATATATATATATATGTATGTATGTATGTATTGACTATATATATATATATATATATATATATATATATATATATATATATATATATATTAAGATTAGAAAATATTGGTTACTTTGTAGTTATAGAGTATAAAACATTCCAATAAGCTAGAAGAACCCTACCAACTGAATTTGGTATAAAACTTCATAAATCAGTTTAAATACATAGACTAATTGTACCTTCTGCTTTTTGCATTAACAAAATGTAATTTCATTCAGCTACTCAAATTACAAATACACAATTTTCTGATCTGCTTGCTTAAAGTTCTTCATTTGAAACAGTACATTTTATGTACTGTAAGTATTTTTTTTTTTAAAGCGCCATCTGGTTCGCATTGTGAGATGAAATCTTAAAACCACCCCCTCCATGTGCACACATGCACCGTACTCAAGTCCTGGGCAAAACTGTTTTGTGGTAGTATGCTGAGCTTTGTCTGTAGCCTGCAAGACCTCATAGAATCAAACTTGTTTTGGGTGTGCCTGGTCCTGCATGCGTTATAGGAAACAAACACAACAGATCAGTAGTTGTGTTACGAAGTTACAAAAAGGCTCTCTTAGCAAAAAGCGTTTCTTTGCGGAATGCCGCATTCATTTCTGTGGCAATATCTATTGTGACTTGTTGCCTTTTCACGTTTTTGATTGGTTCAGAAGTTTTTTCTTTGTTTTAAAAGTTAAGTAACAGTGCTCGAATGGAAGGTCTTAAGGGATTGATAGGAATAAGTCTAGTGCTGGTCATGTCTTCAGATGGTTCAAGTTTAGGAGCTAGAGCAGTATGCAGACACCCATTAGGACTCTTTACTAGGGTAGTTCTAGCAAAGTCAAAATTAGGCTTTTTCTATACCACTGCTTCACAAATATATATGTGGACCATCTGAAATTTCTGTAGCCTTTTCTGTACACTCGTAGATCTTTAACGTACAGTCTAACATGACTCATACTGCGAAGGTTGAATTGTAAAGTTACAGCACCAAGTGGCTCTGGCCCGAAGTATGGCAGTTGTTCCACATTGGCAGGACTTGTGCTCTTGCATTTCCTTCCAATATGAATGAAAATGAAATCAAATACATTTCATAACGTTTTGTCTCAAAATGAGCAACATATGTCTGACTTGTCTTTTAGTTTTATCCACATTTTACCAGCTGAGATATGAGACTTTGGACATGTAATAAGAGCATCTGGCCATTATTTTAGACACTCACACATATGAATGTTCTGATCTACAGTGGATGAGGTGCCCCCCCATTGAGTTTACTCTTCATTTTGAGTTTAGACTCTTCATTAGATTGATGAATGCTATAAAATAGTTTATTATTTGTTTCTACTTTTGAACAGACTAAACAGACCTGTGCTTTGTTAAACAGAAAATACCTTTTGCAAATTAATTTATAGTAAACATTCTACAAAGTTCCACATAGCTGAGCTACTTTTGATGTATTTAGAAAACTAACAAACAAACAAAAAAACCAAAATGTTTGAACTAGGGGAGTAAAGCTGAGAGTGTGAATGACTGAAACTCTTGAGTTTAGGAGAGAAGTGTAGAAAAGAGGGCCACGGTCATTTCGACGAGTTCCAGCTGCTAGTGCGCACAGAAGACAGAGCAGTGTCCTATTCAACTTCTTTTATATAATACACCTCATCTGTTTGTTGTTTCCAGTATGTTTTATTTCGTTTCAACTGTTTCTCCTGATTTGGGGGATTAAGTTTTTTAACCGGCATAGCCAGCATTTACGGACTTCTGTATTTGCCCACTATTTGATACTTAAGGTCATATTTAAGATAATATTTCTCATAAAGCTGTACTTTATGTGTTGTTTATATATAGTAACTGTGTGAATATGAATGTCTGCATGAGTGGCGTTTACATCAATGAATCCACTTCTGATCTTTTAATATATGCTATTATATATCATACCATATTATTCATACAGATATTTCAAACATTTCTCTTTATAATACAATGTTTGAATTCTATTCTATCAATTCACAAAAGTTATATTCAGTATGTTAAAGTTCTGTTTATTATCTCAGTCGACTTATACTCCATAAAACAGACATCGCTGCTGTAGATACGGGCATGGGTGGGGAGTATGTGTATATGGGTAGGTTTTATTATTGCCCGTTAAAATGCCAGGCATTCATTTAACACTTAAAGAAAAGATTTGTTTAATGTGTTGAACTGCACTGCAATTTTAACCATCGGTTCACTTTACTGCCAATCTCGACACTACTGTATTACAATTTAAATGACACCTCTTTTTAACCGAATCATATCGAGTTGAGCAGTCCGATTGCAGGTGTACTTTGGATTTCTTCTGTTAATCTGACACCTTTCGATGTGCAGTCCTCTAGGTGGCGTTACACTGTATTTTGCTTACAGTTGTCCGCCATTTTCTCATCAGTCTGAGAGGCATGCTTGCTCTTGGAATGGTGTAAGCGGAAGATAAAAATGGAGTGCAAGGTTAAAGGGGTTCTTATACTGATACGAATTTCCCTATTTTATCATTCTGTTAACTTTCGTGAAATACGTTTTCAGCAAATTAGGAAGCAAACGCAAATTACGATATGATATAGCAGTAAAGAAAATTTTCCATATATTGTCGTAATAGCATGTCGAAATATCAGTGCCTTCCCTTATCTTCAATGTAAAATTTGCACTGTTTTGAGTAATAATGTTTTCTTGAACTTCTGGTAGAAATCGACAGAGAACGGTTTGCTGAATATTTTTCTTGCCACTAGCACATGTTTTTCTGGTCACTGTTCTAATATCATTTTTCCGATTTCAATTAAGAACCACTTTGTGGTCATTCTGTCCGTGTTGCACAAGTGTCCCGCACTTGTAATTAATTTACCGTGTCAAGGGGCCGATGATTTACTGTTTCATTTTTACTTCATTTTGAATGAAGCCCCTGTCCCTTGAAATTACCGAACAGTAATGAGTGTTCCATCTGCTCAGGACATGACCTGTTCCCCTGAAGGTCAAAAATGGAGATGGCGTCTCATTTTGAGAAGCACACAGCACAGTAACATTTTGAAGATGACCTGACTAAATCCCGTGACTTATTGCAGTATTATCACAAGAGCTGAGCTTATCTCGGTGGTTTATCTGAATGACGCAGGCCATTAAACCACTAAAAGTATTATCATTGTTTTTTTCGAACGACCCCTGTTCGTTAATAAGCATTTGTGGTGGTAGAGGGAAGGCACTTAAATTGAAATAGCACAAGGCACTGCATATTTGTTAGTTTGCAAATTCGATTAAGTGGGAGCAGTGGTCAGCAGGGTCGAGTTTTATATAAGACACACTGCATCCATTAGGATGGCTGGAATATGGAGTCATGAAGTTTCATTTCTTTTAAGACTTGTATTTGTTGGACTACTTTATGAGAGATTTAAATGACATAAGTCTGAAGGTGAAATGTAGGTTTTGCTTTCGTCCATTGGGCTTGTAGGTACCATGAGTTTGTACTTAAACAATTATGGATTATTGTGGCTGTAATATTTAGTTCTGTTTTTTTTTTTTGCCAGAAATGGACATGAAATATTGTTTTTCCGTTCCATATTTTCTATCTAAAATTCCAATGCAAATTCCGATAAATGAGCTTTTTAATCAGTACTGTAATTATACAAATGGGCAATAATGATTGCATATGGTTCGGCATTTACTCAGAGATAATTTAGCATCTTTAGAAATGACTATGGCAGATTGAAGGCAAAAGCCACTGTGCTTATTTAATCTTACATAGCTCCATTAACTGAGAGTTTAAATTAGATCACCAATTCATTTCTTGTACTCTGTTAAGAAATGGGAAGTGAACAGAAAAAGTGTTCTCCAACATTGACATTTCTGTTAATAGTCTGCCGCTGTGTTACATTAAAAGCCTGGCTAAAGTCTCGTTGAAGATTAAAGTTGGTGTGCAATTTCTGCAAAAGCAGTCAGCCATTTGCTAATCAGTAATCACGGTTTCAAAGCTTTATTAAATAAAATGACCCAAAGTAAGCACGAGTCCTTGAGCTGGTTTCATATGACAGGACACAGAATTTCATTCCCAATGTTAATCAAGGTTATAATAATGTAGCATGGAAGAAAGTGTCTTCTCTTTCCTGTATTCAGTGGTTGAATCTCAGAAATTATGGTGAATTTCATTTTGGGGGAGTTACTGCTGTAATATTACCTTTTTGGCCCAGTACGGGGCTAGTATTATGTTTCTTACTCATGATACAGAGTGATTGGCTATACGCGATCGTTCAAGTAGAACAAGCTCGGCTCACAAATCAACTGAAAAGAGAAGAGTGAATATAAAACTGATGGTTGATGTGCAGCGAAATGCAGTTTGACCATTTTAATTGGATTGTTTCATTTGAATGTGTTTAAATTCTCTATTAATTCAGCACACTATAAGAGTGTATTTTAAACATATGTCTGTACCATAGTATCATTACCTAATATTAGTTAACGGACTCGGTCGTATAAAAATATACATTATTTTCGCAAATATGCATTAAAAGTGCATCAGGTGTTATTACATATTTAAACAAAAGAACTATATCACCATATACTGTCTCAAACAATTGGAAATTATTTACGTTTAATAAGCAAAATACGCCTTCTGAAGTTGTAATAATGAAGTAAGGTTGTAGCCAGTAATCAATGAGTATTTCATTAAATACTTATTTGCACAACTTAGTTCTGGTGTTTGGTTCATTTAGTGTTTTATACCCAGCAACAGCCCCTACCACCACGTCATCATGCCTTCTGCACTTCTCATAAATTTTAATGCATGACCCACATTCATTTTCCACATTGGCAGTCACGTGCACCATGAGGACTCCAAACTTGATTTAAGCTAGGTGCTTAGAGAATACAGACACCAGGAAGAACAAAAATAAAGGTGACTTGATTGTTGACAGGAAGTCCCAACCAAACGTTGCACATGCAGGCTTTAAGTCACTTTTATTGGGATGTTACGCAGTTCTCAGCTTATTAAGCAGTGGACCCTCCCGTGTATTCCTGATTTCCAAAAGGGCTCATGGGATTGAGGCTTTCTTTGCCATCACTTGCCTATTCAGTTTACACTATGTTGAAAAATAATAATGGAAAAAAATAGTGGAAAACTTGCATTTTCAAGTGTGTTACCTAATATTTGAGCTACATAAATATACAGTATAAAGTAAGTGCTTATTTTATTTTATGTAGGCACTTGCTGCAGTGGCAAAATGCAATGCTCTGGAATTCGCGTATAGGAGAATGTCTGTACTGTATTTAGCCTTTGAACACAACCTTAACAATTAAAAATGCTAAACTACAACAATGCAGTATTAATACAGAGAAAACTAGCCAGTGTTTTATATTTGCTTTGTGAATGAAGTTGACATACTGTTATATGAAATTAATATCGTTTATTATCGTCTGATGTAAGTACAGAGACTTTCTGAATTTTTTTTTCAATCACAGGGGTCAATATAGTTGCAATATCATATATTATAAAACCAGTGAACGATCCAAAGGATGTTAGAATTACCAGTGTACTGTGATGTGCCATTAAACTGGCACTAAATAAAAAAAGGCACAGGTATATTTAGAACTGCGCTACCAAATATGTACTCGGGCTAACACGCTAACTAAAAACTGGTGGTTAAAATTACGAAAATGCACAATTACATGTTGTGATACAAGTTTATTGAATTATGTGTGACATGATGATAGCTATACGTTATGTATTTATTGTAATGCTGCTGTTGCTGTAGGTTATACATATACACACAGCTATGCAGCGCATAACGTCCATTCAGGCATGTCCGATCACGTATGCATTTGTGGTACAGTATGTATTTAACCTATTATAAATCTACAATAATCATAGTGATATTCAGTGACTATCAGTGACTATCAGCATAATCGGAATCAGTGCCCATGTTACTCTGTGGCATTTGTGCAATGTCCAAGTCTCATAATTGGAGATTTCACAAAATGTATTGTGGACGTTAAGTGACAGATACCTGTAAGCACTGAGGTATTGACATGCTGATATTTACATAATTCTACTGATGTTTTTTTTAAATACCCGCTATTTCAAATTTTCGAATACCTGTTCAGCTGAACTTGCAAAATGCGTTGTTGACTGAATATTTACTTAATATAAGTAAATATATAATTACATCATTTCGGAAAAATAATAATTACGTTTTGTTTATTAAATAAGCATTAAAAAGTAGTATTGCTTTTACTTTTTAAAAAATAATTACAGCCTACTAGAAAAGAAAAACACTAGAAAAAATACTAGAAAAAAAGAACTTTATTAATATTTATTAGTCGTGTAGTACAGTAAAGCTTAAACCATGATTAAACCATGAAGTTTTATTTTGGCTGCCTGCAATTTTACAATTACACCTCTGAAAATGTTAAGTAAATAGTGCCTTCCGTGTGATTCTATTTTTTATTTTCATTTTAAAATTGTGTCAAATTGCGATTATTTACAATACGGCACAATTTACATTATTACACAAGTTATAAGAAATAGATTAAATCAATACAACTTTTTTTGAGAGACAAAAAAAGTCTCTTTATTGTTTTGATTTTTATTATTGTTGTATTTTTATTTTTATTTTTTTGATTTTGTGACCTGCACAATCTACCGCATTTTGTTTTTAACTTTTGCCTTCTGTTCAGTGACCATTGTGCTACTGAGAGCATGGTTCTGTCTTCAAGTGAGAAAGTGGGCAGTTGCCATATAAGAGTGCAGTGAGCTTTGACCTTCAAACAAACTGAGAAAAGTTTGGGAAAGGAAAGCCTGAAAAGTGTAGCACTGCAGTCTAGGGCACCTGGGAGTTTTCTTTCCTGATTTGCAGACATGTCAAACCTGTCATTCTCTCAAAGCCAGTGGAGAAGTTTTTTTTTTCTTTTTTTCTGGAAGCTTGATGTCAGATGGGGGCTCTGGGGTTATGAACAGGCTGAAGAGAAATGGTCAAACCTTCGTCTTAATACCTACTATAAAATCAGCTGTGGACTACTGCTTTGATGTGCAATCGAGCTGGATCATTGCACCACTGAAAAACCTACACAGTTCTTCTGCTTTTCTCTGGTGTTTTCATATCTAAACAACATGACTGTGCTTCAGGATCTCACTTCACTACATGTGGCACTGTCATAGTGTTAGGACTGATTTTGTGAAATGGATATAATATGTGGATTTTTTTTACAGGCGCTATTTCATATGTTTCATAAATTAGAGGTAGTATACACAGTATCTTATCTGCATCTACAGCCTATATAAAATATACCATTATCATTACATATCATATATCATTATATTTCAGTATCATTTAAAGCTGCTGGTTGTAGCTCAGAAATAGAGACTTAATTAACTCCATGGAAGAAATGTTTCTAAAAATTTCTTTAGAAGTTCTGTCAGCTGATTTTTCCAGGCCTATAAAATAAAAGGTAGGAATTTGACAGTACTACTGGCCCAGTGCATTGCCATGCTAAATTGAAAGCAGTACAATATCTGTAGAACTATGCTAAACAACTTTAAGCATGAGCAGTAAAACTTTCAGATTTTCATTGTATTTCATGTGATTAATTTACTTCCTATCAACACTCTAAATTACATTTTACGAAGCCATACATGGGTTATACTGTATTCTAAAAAGAACTGACAAAGCGATAATGACTGTTGATATCCAGCAACACACCATGCTGGTTTAGGATGATCAAGTTAGCAATACAGTTAGTTCGTAGTTCACTTTATTAATAATGAAAGGTCTGTAATGAAGACTAATTGCAGGCAGAGAACACAACCGATACACCGTCACATGTTCACCAGTTCCAAACCAGGGAACACTGGTGATACAACATAATTTGTTCATAGAGAAATTAGTGTTCTAATCAAGGACATCTCTGACAAGATTCTCATTTAATTTACCAATTTCTCTTTGTATACTCCAGATCCTAGAATGCTATTTCGTGCTCTGGTTAATTCTTTTTAATGTGCTACATACATTAACTGAAAATGTCTACTCTATTAAGAAATACATATGGAAATTTACTTTATTTGAGAAGGTTGTCTGGCCTTGTTTGACTTGGCAGTACCTTGTTTTTGGCCAGGTGGCTCTAGAAACACTCTAAAATTTATGAGAACCATAAGTCATGTTTAAGAACTTACTATGTGGGCCAAATGTCTCATATTGATATATTATATATATAGTGTTGCCTGTTGTCTCCAGATTGTGAATCACTGATGCATACCAGTAGAACCCAGAAAAGGAAAAATGATGGCTTTTAGTACTGGAAAAGTTTAATGATTATAATTCTATTTGATTTAAGTTGAAACATTTACTGTTATATCCATTTTTGTAACACTGTAGAACAGTAAAGTCACATATATAGCAGACAAGGAGACACAAAAGATTTCAAGCAGCTTGGATGTTTTTCTGTTTTAAAACCCTTTGGGAGAAGAAGGTAACCTGAAAGAAAGGGTGACAGCACTAGCACTAGGCTGTGATATAAGAGATCATTTCTGAACTTTCCCTCAATGACAGAATGGTATGTTCTCTTAGATTCCCTGTTAGGAACAGGAATGCATGCCCCTAGCACAAAGGCCGTCAGGGCCACAGCTTGAAACAAGTGACATTTTAGATTTCCTCTAGCATCAAAGTTCAGAGAATGAGAGCGAGCAATATGAAGAGTTACAGTAGAAATATATTGGATGGTACCATATTAAACACATGTTAATTTTGGAATTGTTACTGAAATTTGTTGTAGATTTGATAAATATATCGGTAAGGCATTCCGAATGTGATGTCAAGACCTAAAAGTCCACCATTTTCATTTCTGTTACATGCTCAAAATATGCAGTTTCTTGATTGTACAAGGCACTATTGGAAATAGTTCCTTCATCAACTGCCACATTTGTTCCCATAATCATTATGAAATAAATTATTGGACTGAGATATTATGTTTTTTTTTTTTCAGTTTACCTTTACAGGCATTCAGAGACGAGTGCCATCAGAAATACAGGCTACAGACTTTCAGTGTACTGTAGGAAGATAGAAACACAAAACATAAGACATGAAAAACAAAAGAAGTGCAAGTATATGCAAGCAGAAAAGAGCAGATTAGTATTTCAGTCTTTGTTTTGGAAGTTCTTAAGCTTCCAAGCTGATGTTACCATTTTTTTCCAAATAGCTTTCTTCAGTATTCCCTGCACCTTGTCACAGTGTGATCCTTTGTACAGTGACTTTCCTTAAGTCATTTGAGTCAAAGACCTCAGTAAACTCTGTGAAACCAACCTCTAAACTCTTTGTATCTCTCACTGGAATCATGGTCAGATATAAACAAAACAACTGCTTCTGCCAAAATAGTGCAGCAGTACGAGGTATGCCAGGTACTGCAGCAGGAAACATTCACTAGTTTGCAATTGAGCAACTGGCTTTTTAACACATAGTATAATATTGGGCCATTTCTCAGTGGCAGACCAAACCATCAATAAGAGATGAACATGACAACATCTTGGCTTTAACTCGTGAATTTTGTATTGTGTGTTAAGTGTGACACAGGGACCTACAAACTTTGTTTTATAAGGTTTACACTTTTTGTAGAGTTACATTGGGCTTTAATAAGTTTCGTTCTCATCAGACGCGGGGCAATGGTGGCTGGCGTTTCCTGACACAGGTGGTGCATTGTTGACAGTTATGGCATTCATTCATACGTTCATCGCCTGGACAGGCTCATGCTAATGGTTCTGGCTCATGGTGGATCTAAGGATCATCCCCACTTTCAAGGAGATTTGGAAGAAAGGAACTGGTCACAGGGGAAACATAGCTGTTTAGTCAAACGAAGAAAATTTATTGAGAACTCAGGATTACTCTGTATTTTGGTAATTTAATAGTCTGCCATAACAGAATATTGTGATTTAAGATGGTGTGATTTGAAATGCACAGCCAGCTAATCAAATTTAGCTCACTAAAAATACAGCCGGACCAGCATATTATTTGCATTTGCATTTACTCATTTGGCAGACACTCTTATCCAGAGCGGCTTACAAAACATGCAAACAGTTGAAAGAGCCACAGTGCAAGTACTTGATGATCTTTAAGTATCCATTAACAGTTAGACTACAAACTAATGCTACTAACAAGCGAGCTCTCAGTTTGACCCTAAAGGCCGATACACACTAGACGCGATATATTCGAACAACAGTAAATGAGTTTGAACTTGTGTATAATGAAAGTATCTTCTACACCAAACATGATTTTTTTGGGCTGTGAAAGTGCGACATTATTTTATTTGTCATCTGTGAATAAAATCTCGATTTTTGTGAACTTTTGCTGGCGACAAAAACTCACTGACCAACCACCATTGCGCTTCATGAGTTAGCAGCTCCTGTGCGAAAACGTGGTGTTTTTGTCTTCGTGTTCCTTTGTCCTCTGTTGTTCACCCTCCTCCTTGGAACCACAGAGCCATTTACTTACTTATAAAATGTTCAAGTTTGGGACGATGTTAATAAAAAACAGTTATACTATTAATAATTCATGATCAATTTTATTTGAGTAAAAGCCTAAACTTGACGTGTAATTGGATAGACCTCCCCAAATCGGATGTACCCAAAAGCAGTGTTTGCATTTTCTGTGACCAGCAAAAGGATGTGTTCATCTCTTAAAGAAGACATTTTGTTTGTCACGTGTTACTAGGCAACCAGAATAACATTAACCAACATAAATCAATAGTAGACCAGCATCAGAACAGCAGTAACCAGCAGCAGACCAGTAATAACAATCATAAATCAGCATGAGCTTACGTGGATCAGCACTGATCAGCATAAACCTGTATTAGACCAACATTAATTATCATGGACCAGCAGCAGACCAGCATTAGCCAGCATAAACCAGCAGCATACAAGCAATGATAGATAGATAGATAGATAGATAGATAGATAGATAGATAGATAGTTGGATGGATGGATGGATGGATATAGATGGATATAGATAGATATAGATAGATATAGATAGATAGAATCCCAAGGGAAATGTAATAATCATCCAAAACCTGCTTGAGACAAGCACTAGCCAACAATAACCAGCATGCACCAGAGCTAACCAGTGTACACCAGTGATAACCAGTATGAATTGGCATTAAACCACATTAATTAGCAACTCCAAGACCAGTATTATCCAATATAAACCAAGACCAGACCAGCTAAACTAGCACCAGAACACTTAATCCAACATTAGCCATGATAAACCAGCAATAACAAGCTTCATTATTGATCTGGGGTCTTTTTTTTAAGAATATCTAAATTGATATGTTGAACTATATTCATTCCTTGGCGTTCAAAAATGCTACTATAACTACCAAATCACTTTATGTTGTTGAGTGTCTAAAGTTAAATATCATATACTTTATTTACACTGTGAAAGCTTACTTGATAGTGGCAAAAGAGAAGATAATAATGATGTAATTCTTGTTTAAATGTATGTACAGCAGCAGTTTGTTTCCATGGGGGATTGGTTCCAGGACTCTTTGCGGACACCTAAGTTAATCTATAAAATGGTGTAGCATTTGTATATAACCCACCATATCCTCCTGCATATTTTAAAACATCTTTAGATTGCTTATATCTAATACAATGTAAATGCTTTGCAATGTAAATGGGTGTCATACGGTGCTGTTTATGGAATAATGACAAGAAAAAGGTCTTTACATGAGAACGAAGGAGAGGTGAACAATGCTCAAATGATGTGTGTTGGAGAGAGACTGAGGATACGTGGAATAGTGGGAGGCTGTAGCAGGGTATGCCCACACATGACTTTGTTTGCATGGATTCAGCATAGCGCTTGGCGTGCAGCAAATCCAAGTTGGAACTTTTTGGATTTACTTTTTTTAACAAATATTTTCAGGCTGCGTTTGGCTGAATCTGCAGACACAGGACACGGAGGGCCGATTGCAGTTCGTTTTCACGACACCATGATTGTTTGACACCACATAGCTAAGAGGTTAGCCACTCAGTAATCAGCCAATCAGTAATCAGCACATAAAAGTCCCTATATAGCTCTGTGTCTGAAACATGTCTATGGTCCTGTTGTCTAGTCAACACAGAGCTTGATACAGAACCAGCGAGGATGGTATTGAAACCAGACTTCACCGGAGCTTTGAGGGCCGTGTGCCCACTAGCAATGGTTAAAGATAGATAAAATCTCTATTCAGAATCAGAATAATGGCACAAAACTGTCCTGGTGTGGCAGGTGAGTTAAGGGAAAGAAATTGTACAGTTTTTATGCTAATTAAATGTTGCACTTTTTTTTTTTTCGTAAAGAGGAAACAATGCTTCCTATGCATTTTGACAGCAATTGCCTCTAATACAGACTACAACATTAAATTCATTTTCACCTTTAGGCAAAATTAGCTCTAATGCAGAACTATAACCATTAGCTTGCACAGGACTAGCTAATAACAATTATTCCTTGCTGATTTCCCAGCAGCATACAGGACTGTATGTATATACGTTACAACGCAATCAGTTTCTCTTTTATCTGTGTGCTTTCCAAACACTGCTCAGGCTAAGCATACTGCAGTACTAGTTTGACGTAGACCAATCCAGACAGAGGTGTAAATTGGACCATTAATACCACACCAAGAATGGTGATAAACTGCACTTTCACCTCTAGGCACTGGTGAAGCCAGCTAAACATCTGGATATGAGGAGATTACAGAACCTTTGTAGTAAGTTTTAGCAGGATTAGCCATTCCAGCTCAGGTGAAGCACTAATAGGATTAGGGAATCCCTTTTCTTGTTCATCCCACCGTTAAGACAAATTATGGGCCATAAAAACAATAGTGTGGCTCAGTGCAAGGACATTGGGGAAATGCCAAACACTTGAGTGGCATCAAATGCTCTTGCTGTTATACTGAGTAATGGTCCTATCTGTTTTTGGCAATTGTTTTGAGATAGATTGAATAATCTATTTCAGTCAAACCACCACACTATTTTGTACCTGGTCAACAGTGTATTCCTTCTGCCTGACAGCCATTCCTAGTGTACCATGTGTTGCCTGTCAGATGGTGCATGTGGTTAGCGCAGTTGCCTTACAGCTCTAGAGGTCCCTGGTTCGATCCTCACCTTGGATTCTGAATATCCTCCCAGTGTCTGCATGGGTTTTCTCAGGGTATTCCAGCTTCCTCCCACATTCCAAAGAAATGCATTATGTTAACTGGTTACTCTAAATTGGCTGTAGGATGTAGGCCAATGTCAGGCGCTGCGACATACCGGAAAATTACTGTTGTTGTGTCAATATGGAAATCGGACCCTGCTTTGATGCTGGATAAATGCTGGGAAAGAGAGATAAAAAGAGCGTGTGATGCCTGTAATCTAGTGCTGTCATGGTCCTTTATTTTTTAAAGTATAAGTAAATTTATGATGTATTAACACAATCGGATGAAGGATATGCTAATACTCTTTCCAAAGTTAGTGCTGAAACTGCGGGAAGTTTGACAGTGCGTTGGTGTGGTGGAGGGGTGCAGGAGGCACCAATTCTAGCAAAAGTAAGAAAGCTCCAAAAAGTGAAGAGCCATGCTTTTAGACATTTCAGCACTCTAGGCAAGATAGGCTTTTGCCATCCCACCTGATGTGTACTCATATGGATGTTGCTTTGCTGCACAGTAACCATCACTCAGAACAAGCCCATAATTACAGCATGTTCATGATAGACCACACAAAATAGGAATATGCAGCACAGCAGCAAAGCGAAAAAGGATTTACCAGTCGCAAAGTTGTGAAGCTGAAAATTCAGCAAAAACGTATTTGATTGGGGGGAAAAAGTCTCAGACTCCGCTGTTTCTGAGATTCCCAAAGTGATGTGAATGTGAGCGAGAAAGAACTACTAGCCATTTGTAGCGTGGGAGGAATATGGGTGGTAGAAATGACAACCCAGCATCTTCGCAGTTTATCGCAACTGTAAACTTGCTACCTATTCTGGTGACTGTCCAATGACTTAATACAGAGGTACTGCAGTCATTTGATATGAGGTTACTGTGATTATCAAAATCAAAGCAGTACTGTAAACATGAAGTCTGTAATCAGACAATTGTAAAAAAAATTGTGTTTCTCTCTAACACTACGTTCTGGGTGAAAGAGGCCACTGATTAAATGGAAAATGGTGGTTTTTAATGGACTAAACAAAGAAATGCCAAAGAAGAATGCACCTAATTCTGGTATTTTTTATCCTGAGCTGTTTCTGAATAGGTGTGGGGCAAAGTCACACTCTGACACTCTAAAGTCTACCAAAACCCAAAATCGATCACTTGCCAAAACAAACTAGAAATGTAAGAATATAGACAGACCACAATCTGGTCTGACTCCTAACAGTATTCACAGCATGAAGTAAGTGTACATGCATGAGGGCGTTACACGTGGAGCTCAGCAGTAGAACCAAATATTGTGTTTACAGTAGAGTTAGCATGCAGTGTACTTTAAACATGTGCCTTGCAGTGAAAATGAATTTGCCTTACATCATTTTTGAAATCTGCTTCGTTTCACTGATCTCACATACTTCATATTGAATAACCTATGTTGCTCAACAGGGTTTTATCAAACATTGATGCATACCTTTAGTTGTAGTTACTGTCTAATATAAACTACACGAACACCAGTGGTATTGTAAACATTCAAGTATTTTATTGACAGTAACAAAATAAGAACAATATGTTTAGATACATATTGGCATATATAGATGGCACAGTGGTTAGTGCTGTTTCCTCACAGCTCCAGAGATCTCTGGTCTATGTGGGTTTCCTGAAAATACTCCAGTTTCCTCTCATGTTCCAAAGACGTGTGGTAGGTCAACTAGCATATCTACGGTGTCCCAGTGTGAGTGAGTGTGTGGACATGTACCCTATGATCACTTGGTCTCCTGGCTGAGGTTGGATCCCACCTGCGGGATAGACCCTGACTCCTTGTGACCATGAATTGGATTAAGTGAGCGTGAAAATGAGTGAATGACTGAATCGATCAATCAATCGTTAAGTGTTTGCTTATACAATAACATAGCTAATTGTTTCTGTACCAGTTGTCCTGGGAATCTTGTATCATATGACTCGATTTCCAAAATGTTCACATAGGGTCAATAAGTAATAGCTATTATGATGTTAATTAGAAATCATTTAGTTCCAATACATATATTAGTTCCAGAGGTGATCAGTAACGAAATACATTTTCTTACTGTACTAAAGTATGTTTTTAAGTATGTTTACTTGATTATTTCTTTAATTTAATACTTTTTACTTTTACTCACTACGTTTCAAAGGAAAAATCTGTACTTTTTACTTTTACATTTTCAAAACTGAGTCTTACTTTAGCTATTATGAATCTATTTATTTAACTGTTTTATCTATATGTTTTTCTTCTTTTAATTAGTCAGTTCTAGTCAGGCATCTATTGAGGCACCAATCAGAATCCTAGATTTATACCTGACGCTTAACAACTATCGTAGGGGTGCACACGCCCAAAATGATGCTATCACGGTGGTTCTACTTCTTTTCGTAGACGCTCACCACATGTCACGCTTCACGATTTTGAGGAAGCACTGGTAGAGCAGGTACACCTTTACAGGAATTAATATGCTACATCTGTGAGAGATTATAGAGATACGTAGATGACTTATTTGAAACAGGAGCATCAAGCAGCCTACGCCCAAGCGCCAAGGTTCGTGCCATGTGCAACAGTGCCTTCAATGCCCAAAAATAACTGTATAGACTTCACACTGTTTTTGTTCATCAGACACTAGAAATGTCCCTGGGACGGAGAATTCTATTTCTGTGATGAACATGAGGTTAAAAACTATCTAATATTTCTAAACGTTTTGTATTAGTATTTTTGAATTCAGTAGGCCTAGTATAGTGGTGTGCAGTGAATATTCGTTGTCAGTGTGGAAACCTGGGTCCTTTCTGGGTGAGTTTAATTTGGGTACTCCGGTTTCCTCCCACAGCCCAAAGACATGTGTGTTAGGTTAATTTGAGTTTCTAAAGTGCCCTTAGCATACAAGTGTGTGAGTGTATGTGCCGATGGATTGGCATCCTGTCTAGGGTTGTTCCTGCCTTGCGCCCTGTGTCGCGGGCTAGGCATCGGCTTTCTCGCAAAACTGACCCAGGACTAAGCAGAGAAGAAAATTAATGAATGATTTTTCTGCTTTTTCTGTGCTGAGCTTTTGGACTCTTCTGTGGATACCTCTTTTCATTATTTCACAGCTGCATTTAATCCCTGTGTCTCATAGACGGCTCACTTTTATTCACTTCCGGACACAGTTTGTATGATTAGCTACAACCTTTAAAATTGTGTGATCATTTTGGATGAGTGCGTATTGCAGCAATAAGAAGGCATACATTTGCACAGCGCCCCTTCACGTACATACATTTAGCCCTGGGTTAATATGATGACAGCACCCTGAGTCTCGGTACTGTTCTGGACATCTGTTCTACTTCTGTTTCCGTTGTACATGTAATCCTTCTTCATCCATGTTGAGAGACAAATACTCCATTCATGCGCATACTATAGTCATGGCATTTGTGAATCCCTAAGCACACCCGGAACCTTTATGTAGCATACCTCAGTGCACACTATTACCAGCATCTCTGGAAAATGGCCTATCTGTCTTGTATGTTGTTTAATAGTCCCACAATTTTTCCCAAAAGCTTTTGGCAGCTGTCTAGGTAACTGCTCTGCTCACCAGGTGTCCAAGCTCTTAGTGCTTTGAAAAGCCACTGTCTGGTATCTCAGCATTTACATGACCAGAAAAGTATTTCACGGGTCATTATCAGCATTCATAACCATTCCAAGTGCAAAGGACTTTTCAGTGTGTGCTCTTCACTACGTTCCTGTAATGAACTATCCAAGACAAGATCTCTGGAGCCCACAGCCATCACTCTCTATAGAAGTTGTGTTAGGTTGACTGGATGACGGCCATGCATAAAAGGAAGACTGTTTAGATTAAAACGAAAGCATATGTGAAAACTGGATAACTGGATGCCATTTTCGAGAGAGTTTATAGGATAGTACCCGTGTGGTTTTGAAGAATTTTGTCATACACATTCGTTTGGGTCTGTGTTTAGGACTATGGATCTAGCTTACAGGTGAAAGTAAGCAGGAGCCCGGGAGTCTTTTAATCTTCCTGTGGAATGAGCAATTAGGCAATCCTTGGAAACATCAGCTGATTAAACCCTTTGTCACCAAGCTTACTCCAAACAGGGAGTCCAATGGAAGAGTCTCTTCTGCCAAATTAGGGTTTGACTTCCAGGAACAGCATCATGCCCTGAAGGATATGGTTGGATTTCAGATATTGGTATAACCAATAAAATGTGATAAACATCGATCATTTAAAATCGAGTCTGTCTGACCTGTGACTTCCTAATGCATTCTTTCACTAGAATACAGTTTGACAATGTAAATGAGTATATATCTGAATTAAGTTACAAAACGTAACATCAGTAGATGTTAAAGAAACCCAAAAAAAAGAAGACCATAAGGATTTCACTTTGGTGCACATTTCTGTTTCAGCTGTACCGAGATCCCATTCCACAGCCGCGTCTGTGTTCAATTTCACATTGCAGAGCATTGTTAAATAGTGTTGGCCCCTCCATTGCTAGGGTCGGTCACATTGGCACAGAGCACGGGGCTTGTTAATGCTGCCCTTAATCTCTGCCTCTCAGGAGGGCACTGTGCCCGCTCTCTCCTGCCTGTTTGGACGAAGCACTCTTCCAGCACTCTTCTAAGTACCACTCAGCCTGTGTGGACAGGAGAGATGGAGAGTATTAGAACTGCCTTAGGCCTCAAACCTCATTGAAAGTTGGATGACCAGCATGGGATGGTGCCCCATTTATATAGCGTCCTGTCTTCGGCAGTTTTAAAGTTTTTCCACTAATATCTAAAATAAAAAACACACATGTAGCTTTAATTTTAATTACTTTTTATATTACTTCTTAAGTAAGTCAAGTCATATTTATTTATATGGCACTTTTTACAGTGGAGCATTGTCTCAAAGCAACTTTACAAGTTTAGATTATCTCCTAATATCTACGTCCAATCCCAAATTGAGCAAGCCTAGGGCGACAGTGGCAAGGAAAAACTCCCTAGTTCTAGGAAGAAACCTTGGGAGGACCAAGACTCAAAAAGGGACCCAACCTCCTTGGGTGGCGTAGATGATAAATCTAAGAGCGAAACTAAAGTCATGGAGTCAAAGTTCGAATAAAATGTGAAGTATGCACATCGGCATTAAGTACTTACTTAATTACTTATTATAAGGATGCTCTAACATCTGCCTTATTAGACAACCACTGTCCGTCTGAAAGACTGAGCCCTAGAACACACTTCCTCCTAAACACCACTTTTCTTTTTTTTTTTATCATGGAGCATCATGTGGCATCTGATCGCACCTGGGGGGCCTTTATATACTTTAGCTATCATGAGCTTGAGGCTGGCTGGTGTTTAAATGATAGGGGAGCTCGGAATTATGCTGAGTCACAGCCAGTTAGGAGCCATGCTCAGTGACATTTACCTGTACATAATGATGATGATAATAATAATAATAATAATAATAATAATAATAATAATAATAATATGGCACTTAAATAACCTAAATATGAAATAGTAAAACCGACACAAATTAAAAAATAAATATGTTTGACCTATTCTGGAGTATTGCAACTGTATGCCCTGGATGAAGCTCAAGCCCACTGCAGGGGGTCATCCCTCTGTTGCAGAACTTTGCCCTCAGACACAGCCAATCATACCTGTGCATGAATTCTGACCCACATCACCAAGTCATTGTGGTGGTGATGGGATTTACTTTTTTAATAAAAATAATAATAATAATAATATTAATTTACTTAATTTTTAAAATTAGTTGTAAAGTAATATCATCTTGACACCTTCTTGTATTTGTAAAGACAAAACAATAATTTTAGTTCTTTACATATTTTAACCATATTGTTGAGTATTTTTTCTACTATCCATTTTTGCTTCCTTCAGCTATAAATCTGCAGTATCTTGGATTTTTTTTCTTAAATATTGTTTTAACTTTTTGTGACGCACATTGTGGAAAATTATTTTTGAGACTACAAAATGCTGAAGGCTATGAAACAGACTTTTTAAATATTGCAGATTTGTGACCTGCTTACTTCTTGGTGCATCCAGAAAAGCCTTTGCTTATTAGCTATTATAAAAAGGACTTATATCCAGAAATTGGATGACCTTCTTACTGTCTCAACCAGTGTAATTTAATGAAAAAGTATGATTTATTGCATATTTCTGTTCTGTGATTTGGTTAAATTCTGTTGAGCAATAAAGAATACTTATGAGAAGAAAAAAATAATACCCCACACGGTTAATTATAGAGGATTTTAGATTACTGTGTCGTTTTTCATAAAGCAATAAAAAGTCAAAGTAGAGCAATTGCTCATATCTTTGCCTACCACAGGAAACAAGCTTGAGTAGGTCCTACATATTCAGATTACAGTTCAAAGAATTGAATGCATCTTGCCATTTTATTTATGTAAAAGGCCTTTTAAAGACATGGTCTCCGATCAAAGAGCTTTTCTTCGGCATGTTTCTGCACCCATGCACATTCCCTCTATTTGACTGTTAAAGCCAGAACCACATGAGTGAGTGACTAACAAGCACTGATTTACAGCGCACATGTGCTCACTGCACAGTGTATCATTCAGATCTGTCCTGCCTGTGTTGGACAGTGTTCTCATGCACCACGCTTTTTCTGAAGGTATGGGGATGCTTGTCACAGGGGGTGTTGGGAATTGGTAATACGATACAAGAGCCAAGAACATTCCATCACTCTGGCTCTCAGTCTTGGCCTGGAATCAGTCGGTAGCACAGTGGAGTGAATAACCGTCCCGGTAACCTGCAGCCAGGACAGCTTACACTGGCATGTGTTACACAGGTAGCTGTCAGTCCAGTGCTGGTCCCTGTTGTTCCTCGACTTTCTGTGTTGCTCATAGTGGTGGCCTAGTGGAGTCTTTATTAGGAGCATTTTCTCTGGGTGAAACCTTAACAGATTGCTTATTGATCGGTGCTGGAGCCTAACAGTAAAAAAGCAGAAAAGAGGCAGGAAAAATTCTTCCACGGTCACCAGTTGCCTGTGTAGCATTTGATCTTTTGTACCACTGCAATATGCAGCCTCTCGTACACTTCATCACATCCTGTTGCTACACAGGCGTAGCAATGTCATTCTCATATATCACTGCCTGTGCGTGAGTGTGTGTGTTTGTGTGTGTGTGTGTATCAGTATGCACATATATATTAGACACGAGGACTGTAAAGTAGACTGGTGGTTTTTGAATGGTAGCTTGATTAGGATCTACCGGTATGTTTAACCCTGTGACTACTATTTCATGCATTCATTTTTTTCCACAAATATGGAAGTAATCATGTCATGACATCATGTATGACTTTTAGAGAACATTTTGAACTAAGTAAAGCTGATGTAGTTATTTTGTCATACTTCTCGCATACTTCTTATTTCTCAACACACTCCCTAGTATATTTCTTAACAGACAGTTAATACAGTCTACCAAAACAATCACCTTATTCCTCATGAACAAACATATGTTATCTTTAGTATTGTATAGGGACTGTGGTAGCCTAGCGGGTAAGGTACTGGACTATGGACCAGAAGGTCTAGGGTTCAAATCCCACCTCTGCCAAGCTGCCACTGTTGGGTCATTGAGCAAGGCCCTTAACCCACAAATGCTTGGATTGTAAGACTGTACCAATTGTAAGTCGCTCTGGATAAGGGCGTCTGCTAAATGCTGTAAATGTAAAATGTAAATGTAAATGTTTATTTACAGTTTAAAACAATTTGAGACTCTACAGTAATCATGTTATTCCGTAAGCCATGAGTACTTACCATCATCTTAAATAAAATGGGGCAGCATGGTGGTGCAAGCTCTAGAGATCCTCGGGCTGATCCCAACCTTGGATTCCGCCTTTGTTGGTGTCTTCATGTCATCCCCGTCTCTGCATGGGTTTCCTTAGGGTACAAGTTTCTTCCTACACCCCAAAACATGTCTTAATTGGCTGCTCTAAATTGAACCAGTATGAATGTGCCTTAACTATTATCGATAGTACTATTATTTCTCCTGTTGTTCCTGTTCTCCATGGTGATGCTACATTAAATAAACAAATAAACAAACTATATTACATAAAATGATCTTGGTCCTCATACTTTTGTACAGTAAAATCAGGCTTCTAAATATTGTCCAGCTCAATCATGTTCTGACTTTGTCATTTGCATTTTAACACAAATTTTGCATAGTGAATGAAAACTCACATCCAAACTATTGTTCATTAACCACAGCATAATTGGGTTAAATTATAATGTGCTGTCCTAGAGGGCCAGGTTTCTGCATGGCTTCATTTTTCCTACTCAGCCTTCATAATAATGTCTTGATAATTAGCTACTGAGGTAAATAAGGTAATGTGAAAGGGGAACACATACGTGCTATTACCGTCTGAGAAACTGTTTTCCGTCTCTAAATGTTGTACCAGGTGGATAATATGATTGTCAGTTTTGATTTAAAGCAAATACAAATATAGCAGGTTTAACAGCTCTGAGAGCTAAGCTGATAGCTGTAGACTGATAACTTTGTTTATAGCTACACGACGTGCCTCTCATTATGCGACTTTTATCAAACCAATCAGGAAGTCGTAGATGCATCATCTCTAGCAAATGCTATTACAATCCTGTTTCTAAAATAATTTCCTTCAAGATTTTTTTATTCTTAGACCAAAGTTTTTTCTTCTTACACCCCTGTACAAACGTTGCAAAGAATTGTTGTAAAGGCAGCGCAATAACCAGAGAGTTAATGGGATTATGCAAATTGGAGTGCTCTTAAAGGGCCCATTTGAAGTGGTTAATGGAGATTATGGAAATGGTCCACCGACTAAGGCGCTTGGTGTGAAAATTAAAAGGCAGAAGGATGGATTTGGGAGGAGGTCTGGTGCAGGAGCATGGACACAAATAAATAAATAAATCCAGTGCACCCATTCACCAGGTCTAGGATGAGCAGCAACTAACAGGTGGAAAGAAGGGGCTTTGCAGCATGGAGAGGGTCTGGAGAGATGAAAGAGTCTGGGAAAAAGGAGTCATGCTTGCATTTTAATCGCATAGTTAAAGGATAAAATGTTACCCCAGATACAGCTCAGTGAATACTACATATGCAAAATCAGGAATATCAAAGAACTTACTTCTCCTAAAGTTCACATCAGGCACAGTTTGACTTAGCAGTTTTTTGGCTACTTTTCTTTTGTTTTTTTATTATGAAAAATGTGATCGGCACCCTATATCAGTAATTAGACATTTTACATTTCCATTATTTAGTAGATACCCTTGTCCAGAGCAACTTACAATTGATTCTTATCCAAGCAATTGTTAAGGTTTAATGGCTTTGGCAGAAGTGGGATTAGTCCAGTACTTTAACCACTAGGCCACTGCAGTTTTGTGTAAGACATACAGTATTTACTTAAAGCTGTCACTGGAGTGAATGCTGTTTTGTCTTTGTTATGGTACTTAACTAAAATATAGAAAGTTACTGTTCACCATTCTGCAGAACAATGCATATACAGTAACAAACATTGAAGAGTTTTATATTTAAACCAGGAAATGTCTTCTACAGGTTAGTAGCTTTATAGAGTTAACTGAGATCCCCTGCAGGACAAATGAGTGCAGGACATTTAACTGACTGATACGACTAGTCCTTATTTCCAGAAAACTGAAAGTAGCTTTATACTCTTTAATCCACTGGTAGTATCTGACTTCTTTGTCATTTTTTTCTCCAAGTGTTGGGACAATCCATGGCTCTTAAAAGCCATTCATTCATTCAATCATTCACCCACTTTATTGAATTTAGAGTCACAGGGAGCTGAAGCCTAACTGATAGTACAGGATGTGAAGTAGGAAACAACCCTAGGTACATGCACATACACACATATTCACCCAATCACACTTTAGAGACACCAATTAAACCGATGCATGCCTCTCAAATATAGGAAGAAACCTGAGCACCAGGAGGAAACCCATACAGACACGGGAAGAACATGAAAACTCCATACAGGTCGAGTTCAACCGAGGATCTCTGGAGCTATGAGGCGGCAGTGCTAACCATTAACCAACATGTTGCCCTCTTAACATCTAGTCCAATTAAATACACGTACAATTACATTTAGAGTATTTACTGGATGCCTTATCCAAAGCAGCTGTCCTCTGTCTGTTAGTACAAATAGTACAAATAGCCTACAGTCCAAGAACACAATACCAATAAAACCCTGTTAGGAGTTGATGCAGGAGGAAACAACAAACATAATAAAGCAGAAGGACGATAATAGGAGAGTTTGAATTGTAAGTACAATACGTATCTTAAGCATCTTATTCTACAGTAAAGTGAGCATCTTATTCTGACTGACTGACTTGGATTCACGCTCTAGAAGCCTTAGCGAGTACTATGGTGGCCTAGCGTTTAAGGTACTGGAAAGGTCCAGGGTTCATATCCCATCTCTGCCAAGCTTCCACTGTTGGGTCCTTGAGCATGACCCTTAACCCACAATTGCTTAGATTGTAGGGTTGTATCTGTTGTAATTCGCACTGTTTAAGGGTATAAGGCTAAGTGGTATGAATGTCCAGTACCAGTTCCAGCCCCACACATGATGTTCATCCACTGCTGCTTCACTCAAGCTGCTTCCGTCATCAGCTCCTGCACCATCATACCCGGGCCACTTAATGCCGATGTGCATACTTCACATTTTATTCGAACTTTGACTCCATGACTTTAGTTTCGTTCTTAGATTTATCATCTACGCCGCCCAAGGAGGTTGGGTCCCTTTTTGAGTCTTGGTCCTCCCAAGGTTTCTTCCTATAACACTCAGGGAGTTTTTCCTTGCCACTGTCGCCCTAGGCTTGCTCAGTTTTGGGATTGGACGTAGTTATTAGGAGATAATCTATCTACCCTTGTAAAGTTGCTTTTGAGGGACAATGCAATGACTAATATGACTTTAGTTGACTTGAATGTAAATGTAGAGGGACTGTGGTAGCCTAGCGGGTAAGGTACTGGACTATGGACCAGAAGGTCCAGGGTTCAAATCCCACCTCTGCCAAGCTGCCACTGTTGGGTCCTTGAGCAAGGCCCACATTTGCTTGGATTGTAAGACTTTATCAATTGTAAGTCGCTCTGGATAAGGGCGTCTGCTAAATGCTGTAAATATAAAAATGTAAATGTAGAGCAAGTGGCAGGGATGAAACAAAGACAAGGTGTCATCTGCCAGTGAAATCTTGGACATGTATCCAGATGGGACCGAAATGATCGGAGTACATAAACAGTAGTTAATTTTGCCTTTAATTTTCTCAGGGGAGAGAAAACACTTACATGGCTGATCTTGATGGAAAGAAAATCACAGAGTAGCACCTGTAAGGAGGAAATTACCATAAGAACCCATGTAAAATTTAATCCCATCCAGACAGAACATGTGTGTGCTTTTGTAACAAAAATCAGCTCCAACTTAAGCTTTCTGCTAATGGATTATAAAAGACTGGCTGCATAGTCCGTTCTGGTTGAAACACTGCTCAAATGAAATAAAATCTCAGTGACAAGCTTACCTGATTACGCTGGTCGATTACTCATTGGGCTGAGTGAGCGCAAGCAATTCAGCCGACTGCACGTTCAAAAAGCTGTTCCTCTCATTTAATTAAAGCTATTTGCAGACACTGCTTGGCCTGGCTCTTTTAGCTACAGATTAAAAAAGGCCATTAAAAGAGACCTTGGCACAGTGAAACCCAGGAGCACTGTCTCTCCTAATTAGGCGATCAATGACTTTTTAGCTTCAATTTCTTTTGTAACATTCTTTCGATTAAAAACACCCTTATGTTGCCGTATGACATATCCCTTTTATGAAAGGCTTTAGGTTAAGGTTTCATTTTCATTTAGACTCAACATATGGAGAATCTAGTTACAGTGGTGCTTGAAAGTTTGTGAACCCTTTAGAATTTTCTATATTTCTGCATAAATATGACCTAAAACATCATCAGATTTTCACACAAGTCCTAAAAGTAGATCAAGAGAACCCAGTTAAACAAATGAGACAAAATATTCAAATTGGTCATTTATTTATTGAGGAAAATGATCCAATATTACATATTAGTGGGTGGCAGAAGTATGTGAACCTCTAGGATTAGCAGTTAATTTGAAGGTGAAATTAGAGTCAGGTGTTTTCAATCAATGGGATGACAATAAGTTGCGAGTGGGCACCCTGTTTTATTTAAAGAACAGGGATCTATCAAAGTGTGCTCTTCACAACCCATGTTTGTGGAAGTACCATATTTTTCGGACCAAAGGGCGCACTTAAAATCCTTTAACTTTCTCAAAAATCGACATTGCGCCTTAAAATGTGGTGCGCCTAATGTATGAATTAATTCTGGTTGTGCTTTCTGACCTAGAACCGATTGTAGATGGTACACGGCGCTCATAAATCTGTCAAAATGTTTTAGCATGGCCTTGGTAAGTTACGAAGCTTACGGCAACCGTAGTGCGCAGCATCTAGGAGTAATACGGTATGTGCTTCAGCATTAGGGTACGTGCATTCATTCATTCATTTTCGAAGCGGATTTCAAACACAACGCTATCAGTCACGCAGTACAACATGGACATAGAGCAGCTGCGAGAGAATTCAACATTAACGAATCAATGGGTACGGAAAAGTGGAGGAAGCAAGAAGACGCCCTGCGCCAGGTAAAGACCAAACTGAGCTTCCGAGGGAACTTAAGAGTTTTGTTTCATTTAATGCGCCTTATAACCTGGTGCGCTTTATGTATGAAAATAGATCCGTTAGCAGCCGATCGTTGATATTGCGTCTTATAATCCGGCGCGCTTTATAGCCTGGAAAATACGGTAATCGAATGGCTGAGTAGCCACATGCTTTATTCTTTTTAATTCTTTGTGTAATATTATGCAGCACAATTAATGGAGGTATGGAGTAACATTATCACTGTATCAAAATGCTGACAAATCCACAGGGATTTTAAGGGGCGATGGCCAGAGGTCAACATGGAGGCAGTGAAAATGAAAAGAAATACATATGAAATATAAACCTCACCACTTTTATTACACCGAAATTATGACATTAAACTTAATTTCTTTATCCATTTAACTGATTTCAATTAGTTTATTTTTTCATACGGAATTCTAATTTCTAATTTTTAATTTCTTGAAGTGAGATTGTTACAGAAAGACGACGAGTTAAGTATTGAGGTGTGGACTGCATCTTTACTGAAAACACACGAGCAGCAGTGAGTTAGTACAGCAGTTTTTTGGTAATCACGGAAATGTGCACTGTAATTTGAACAGTGGCTGGCTAAACCGTTGAATGTTGCAACATTAAACCTTAAAAGAAGATTACACTGTAAATTGCAGTTTTCTCTGCCAGAAAATTTATTAGACTCAGTCGTTTTATGCTGTTTTGTGATATGTGCCACTATTTTTAAGTAAATTGCAGAAAGACACACGTGACAATAGACACACAGGTAGTGAAATCTGTATTTCAAAAACACTGTGCAGTAACTGTTAGATTATACACCATGACTAAATGAGTTATTGTGACAAGAAGTCTAAACATATTACTGCAAGACCAGTTTCAATCAGCCTGAATCTGCAGAGAACATTTGGGTTTGCAAATGTCATTACCACTCAGCCATAGCATGCAATAAGAATAAAATTCTACTTATAGTCCAAGAACACATAATCATGGGAGGAAAATCCCATGTCCTGGCCTTCAAGGGTTTAATATATTTATACCTTAATGCATTATTAATCTGTCAGGCAATGCATGGACTGAAGTTATTTTAATTATTCAGAGTTATATTTTTATACATTTTCACCCCAGTTGCCAGATAAAGTAGCTAATAAACAAATCCCATTAGAAACCAAAAAAATTTGTGCAGTGACTCAAAGTGATCTTTTGAAAATATCATGTTTATATCATATTTGTCTTTATTTTTTTTCTCTGACTGTACTTTTCGTGTAAGGGCTAATGACTAATCCAGGGCACTTTATACAATATCTATGTAACAGCATTGCTGGAAGCTCAGCAGCAAGGACAGGGGCCACTATTTTGAATTACATGTGTCCATATACAGTAGGTCTTCCATCTGTAGCCTATTTCCAGCTTCTGCGCACGCTGAATGAAGAGTGTTCCTGGTGGAGAAGAATCTCAATGAGGTAACCCTAGTAGTGAGGACAAGAGCGCAAACTGTGATGTAGTATTACTGGAGGGCCACATTCAAAATTTAAACCAGCTTCAGCACCCTGTTCTCAGCCGTACTTCAAACCAGCAATGGAGAATCAGAGAAATGGTGCTGAATTTTTCAACTGTAATCCTCCCAATAAAACTCAAGCAGAGAGTTTGGACAAAGCTTGAAACAGAAAACAAGCATTAGTACTGGGATATATTGCCTATGCCCTGCTGCCCCTTACACTGCTAAAGACTGATAGCATAGCTGGGAATATAAGGGGGAGAAGACAAAACTCAAAATAAAAAATGAATCCCTCACTGGTAACTGTCAGTCTTCGTTCACTAACCAGTATTTTAATAAATAAGGAGCAAAATGTCTTTACAGACCCAGCAAATCCTCCTTCTGCCTAACAGGATTATCCACCATTCTTCCAGCTCCCAGAGGGTTCAGTTTCCAACCAACTGATGGCTGGAAAGATGGGAATATCAGCCAGGGCTCCATATTAGAAAGTCCTCATGACTCCTGTGACTTAACTTTCATTTTATATAATTGATATTGAAAGCAATGAAGTGGATGAATTGCCATCAGGGACTCGGGGCTTGTTCCCCTCCCTTTTACGGTGAGGCCAAATGAGATAGATTTAGGAGATGGAGGGAGTATCTTAGCATTAATATAGTTCTGCTTCAGAATGTGGTGAATATATTTCAGCCAGCTCTATTATGGCATCTTCAAAAGAAAATAATGACCTCCACATTTCAAATTGAAATAGAAAATGTCTTCCATCTTAGTCATTACTCGCAGCACTCCATTTTGTACCGAATCATCAGGTTTTCTTGAACTTCGGCTCTTGCATGAGTTTGGCTGAGATGAGGGACCTTTCTGTGCTGCCTCAGTCTTAAGTAGCTCTTGTTTTTCAATGCTCATTGTTGCATTTTTAATGGCTTACTGTATTCCTCCTTTGGCTGAAGTGAGCAACCCTCCAAAAAAAAAAAAAAAAAAAAAGGAACAGTAAAGGTCTCGAGAGTTAGAGCTGTACGTGAAAAGAAGAAAAGCTGATGACAAATTACACATGGATTGATAGCCAGCATCTTTCCCTTCTGGCCTGCGTTTCTTCCTCTTCAACTTGTTGAGTTCCACACAGGCCAAAGCCGCTCCATTTAGACACAGTACTCTCCTCCTCCTCTTTCATGTTAACAAGTGCTCCCAGGTGGGAGTTGCCATGGCGATTTCCCCGCAGCTGCCGTGGCGACAGTCTCGGGGCAGAATAGAACCTCCTCTTTCCCCCTCTTGGCTTTCCTCCCCATTTTGATTTGTTCCTAAAGTGTAGCTTAACCTCACAAAGCTCGGCCGTAAATCTGAATTTTTGGTCATTTGCGATGTGGCAACATATGCAGAGCATAAATTTCCTTTAATATCACTTTGTGTCCATTTCAGTCCGCAGTTATTAGACTACTGCTTTGTTTTCCAGCAGAAATGCCTGAGTCAGTGTATGTGACATCATGAGTTAAATCAAGTTTGGCTCTGCTTTCAGTGTTGAGTGAAATGTGGTCTGATGATCAAATATGGTCTGTCTCAAGTGTCAAATAAGTGGTGGTCCACCATAGAGGGCTTTAGTTTCCATGTTGTCTCAGTTTCAGGTGATCTCAAGACTACACTGTTTGATTTATCCTATGTAGAAGATCTACCCAAATGTCACAGCCACAGCACGGCTATGAAAGTAGGTCCTTCAGCACTCACTGACCCGTAGCAACTTTCCTTTCTGTCCTGTACTTGTAAAGTAGGCCCTGCTGACAGAGTGCAGAAAAGCAAAAGTAGTAAAATGCGCATAAAATATGGAAGCTGGATTCTTGATGCAGATATCTGTCCTCCAGCACTATGAATCATGGGAACTCCTACGTCTCTATTAAGATGCTTGCTCATGCTTGGCGATGGAATTCAGAGGGATCAACTCGTGTGAGTCCGTTCCCAAGAGATGTGTTGTTCACTGTTTCGTACATAGGCCTTATGATCAACATGTGAGATCCAATTTCAATACTGGCAGAACTTCTGCTCAAACATTACCCTTTTCATGTGCTCTAACCTTGTTGGGCCCAAATCACAAAGTAATTCACATGCTCCAAGCCTCATTTTGGGAGTGTGTGAGGACTGGGAGCCACCTCTGCCCTCGGCAAGCAGAGTGGAGGCGTGTGACATGAGATTGGCTCCTCGACCAGATGGATTTGCTCTGCTGCTGTAGAGTGGTAAAAAAGAGAGAGATTGCAGCTTAACTAAATCAGAGCATGTCCAAGTGTTTGCCCAAGTGCTACAATGCAAGATTCTTTGTGCGTGTGTGTGTGTGTGTGTGAGAGAGAGAGCAATAGGAAAGTATTTGTTGTGTTCATAGAGGTTGATACATTGAGGTTGATTCAAACTGATGTATTGATATTTTAACTTTGTCTTTGAAACAAGAGATTATGTACTATGTGTAAATGTTAATGTATTTAGTTCAACAGTTCCGGCTGCTGCTGGTGGTGGTATAATGGTGTTGAGAGGGATATTTTCTTGACACACTTTGGACCCCTTAATAGCAATTGAGCATTGCTTCAACGCCACAGACTACCTGAGTATTGTTGCTGACCATGCCCATCCCTTTTTGACCACAGTGTACCCATTTTCCAAAGCTCTTTACATCTCAAAATGGTTTGAACAGAGCAATAAGGTCACTGTACTCAAATGGCCTCCACAATCACCAGATCTCTATCCATTATGGCAGTTCTGAGGGCAAAAGGTGGTCCAACCCAGTGCTAGCAAGATGTACCTAATAGAATGGCTGGCAAGTGTATTTGGATTGAACACCATCTTTCAGATCAGATCAGAACTGTGTCCTTAATGATTGTATGTTGTTTTTCAGTCGTCAGCAAAGCTGTAAATGAGACTGGGTATTAGTGGTATTACTATTTGAACTGGGGAGAGTGATTTGCATTGACATCCGAGCATTTATAATAGCATCTGTTTACTGGTGAGTCATCCTCCAGGACATGTGGCTTCTGAGCTTCACCGTCTTTAGTTAATGGAGGTCTTTTATCCATGTAACACCATTTGACCTGAGTAATAAAATTAATGGGACTCACCCCAATAAAAACACAGATGGATCATGGAAAAACTAACTTATAACTACTTCCAAAATGTTAACTGAAAAATAATGAAAACAATTTAAACAAACCCACAGAAAGTGAAATGCCAAACTCTGTGTGGGTCAGCGTGGCTGATGATAGACTTGTGGTTTCTCCAAGTCTCCAGCACTGTTTATTTCTTGGATGGAAACTAAATTTTAGGTTTTAAAGGTGAACGCAGAGTAGCATTGCGGCAGCACCATGGCACACTACTATACTCAGGAAGTGATAGAGGAAGCATATAGTGTTATTTTACTGCCAAAAGTTAAAAGTACAATAGCTTGTTCCTGAATGGGTTTCCTTTTGCCTTCACTCTGATGTTTTGCTTTCACATAAAAAACACATCAAATCTAACCTGTTGCTGCACTGATTTGCTTTGCTCCCACGCAAAACTATATGTGTGCACCCAGAATTACACTGTTCTCATGTAAATGTGCCCAATGCCTTTGCAAAGCAGTCAGTCAAACCTATGCATATGTGAACCTTTTTCCTTCTGAGTCTCTGATTTTTGGCACAGCAACACAACTGTCAAAGGTGTTGACATATTCAATTGTAACTACAGAGGTACATTATCCTTAGCATGTTCACATTTGGGTATGCTATGAAGTTATCACTTTTAATATGATCTTGAAAAAATGGACCAGCATATTGATTCTAAATTCTTTCACGATAAAATGGAAGGACATATATTGGAAATTGAAACAATGGTTATTCCAATCAGTTACTTGATATGCAGTACTGCGCAAAAGTCACCATTACATTAAATACTCCATTGTTTTAGCAACAGTCTAAGTACCATATATAACTATTTATCAGTCTTCTAATTAGGATACAACCAAAGAGTACAGGCAATTTGTATGGAGTATTAAAAATATCCGAAAAAAACCCCCCAGCTTCTGTCGGCTACAGTGGCAAGTATTTAGTGTGACCTCCCCTTACACATGAGCAAAAGCAGCACCTTGCAGCTTCATCGGGATTCCTAGTTGATCCTTCTAAAGTCATTTTGGAAGGGTAGCAGCTAAGAAACCACTTTTTCAGAAGGGGAACAGGGTAAAAAGGCTAAGCTATGTGAAACTTTACAAAGATTGGAAGGAAGATCAGTGAAAAACAGTATTATCGAGGGATGAATTCAAGTTTGAAATTTTTGGGTCCAGTTGTCACCAGTATGTTATATATGGTCATTACATTATTGCACCATTGCACAACCAAATCTAATGGTGGCCTAAGACTTTTGCACAGCAATATCGTATTTTCCGGACCATAAAGCGCACCGAATTATAAGAAGCAATATCAATGATCGGCTGCTAACGGATCTATTTTCATACATAAAGCGCACCAGGTTATAAGACGCATTAAATGAAACAAAACTCTTAAGTTCCGTCGGAAGCTCAGTTTGGACTTTACCTGGCGCAGGGCGTCTTCTTGCTTCCTCCACTTCGGTACCATTGATTAGTTAATGTTGAATTCTCTCGCAGCTGCTCTATGTCCATGTTGTACTGCGTGACTGATAGAGTTGTGTTTGAAATCCACTTTGAAAATAAATGAATGAATGCACGTACCCTAATGCTGAAGCACATACCGTATTACTCCGCGATGCTGCGCACTACGGTTGCCGTGAGCTTCGTAATTTACCAAGACAGTGCTAAAACATTTTGACAGATTTATGAGCGCTGTGTACCATCTACAATCGGTTCTAGGTCAGAAAGCTCAACCAGAATTAATTCATACATTAGACGCACCGCATTTAAAGGCGCAATGTCGAATTTTGAGAAAGTTTAAAGGATTTTAAGTGCGCCTTATGGTCCGAAAAATACGGTACATAAAGGCATGGCAATATTATATCGTCATATTACCCAGGACTAGCAAGAAATAACTTGAGCACACCTGCAGAAAACGTGCAGTTGCGTATGAGCAGTTGCATTCACAAGTATTGGTGCAGAAGACCAAATAAATGAGGAATCCTGCTCATGGATTAACTACAATACTCTTGGCGTTAAAGAAACCCATCAAAGTGATAATGTTTGATAATTTTTCCCCGTTGTCATTCTTAATGTTACATACGACTCACTCATTTTTCCAGCTTGCACTCAAACTGTCCAGCACAGCAAAAGCACCCATTATTTAAGAAGCTTGCTATGGGACCTTAAAGTCTCAGCCATCTCTCTGCCCCCCACATTTAGAGGCAGAGTCAGTGAACCTGCTGGTTGAGGAAATGGTTTTTATTTAATGCATACATGAACAGGCTTCCTGTTCTTTCACCTTGCCGCCTCCTATTCACACAACAGTGGTGCCAAGGCAAATATTCATTATACAGTCACTTACAGAAGACACACGTCTGTGTATGAGCATAAAGCCATAAGTCTGGATGTAATGGTATCCAAATGCCTATGTGTGTGATGAGAAACACACACACACATAAACATGCACCAGTCATGAAGTGCAGCTGTAGCTGTAGTTTGATGCGCGCTCGCTTACTTTCGCTGGACTCTTTATTTCACTATTCAGTAGAGTCCTGCGTTGCACATTTTCATACAGGCTCTTTTAAAACTGATTGCCTGTTTTTACAGCTGTTGTTGCAGGCTAAAGGCTATTTTCACTCCCTGAATTTCAGCATGTGTTTGTTGCTTTAAGCTTTCTGTTGTTTCATTTGATTTAATGGGACTTTCATTTATGGATGCTCATCTCAGCTCAAGTTCCATAAACTGACATCGTAATGAAATTTTACATGATTTGTCAGGAAGATTGTTTTGCCATTTCTCTGATGCACGCAAAAAAATATGCAATGTAAAAAGTACCAGAATGTCAAACACTGTCAGTTTTATGTGGTACATGAAATGCCAGATGAATATGAAACCATATGAGCGATGTTTGAAAGCAAATACAGACTGTGGAATGCTTCCCAGTTTTGAGTCGCATGGGTGGATTGGCTTTTCTACTGCCTTGTCCAAGTTTTCCTAGGTCTTCTGGAAGCCAGGTTTATGCTTCTCTGCGAGCAGGCTGTATGATCGTGCGATAAACATTTTGGATAGTGATGGGGGCAAAGCAGTTTGCTGCTCTGCTCTAACGAGATGTACCCTTTTAAGGCATGTGGGCTATGGCTGCATCGCAAACCACATACTGCCATGCTCTGCCAACTGACACAGATCAGCCAAAACATTCAAACCACCTGGTCTGTAAGAATGTTTAGGTAGGTCTTATGCCTCAAATTAATATCCAGGACTCAGGGTTTCCCAGTAGAATATTACACAGAGGATCACACTTCTTCCACTGGCTGGTCCGGGTGTCATCACTTTCCCAGGTAAACGGTGCACACATACCCGGCCGGCCATGTTATGGAAGAGAAATGAGACTTCTAGAACCAGGTGACCTTCTTCAATTGCACCAAGGTCCAGTTCTGACCCTGGAAGTAACATTGTAGTCACTTTTGATGGCATACAGGAGTATTCTGACCAGTGTGCGACTGCACAGACCCATATTCAGCAAGGTCTAGTACACTACAATTGTTGTTTTTACTATTCTAACCTACCATTCAACCATTGAATGTTTTGGATGTATCCTGTAGTTTGAGATGAGTGTGCAACACAGGGGCACACTTGGTCTGCTTGCGTTACCAAATGGCCATCATCCTAGACTCAATGAATTCTGATTCATCGAAATTTGGAAGAACATGAACCGAATATGGGCTGGAAGTGCATTGGTTCTAACTGTTGAGCCTCCCTGGTTTGTATTCCAGCCCAGGGTTTGTTTGGTTTGTTTGCCAGCAGGTTGTGAGGCGTCCTCCTGGAGTGTGGAGGGAACTGTCCTTGATTCAGATCTATGAGTGTTTTCATGCACTTACTTACAGAAAATCAGACTTTGTCATTATATTTGACACAAACTTAGTACTTTAATATTAAAAGATCTAATTCTTAAATTTCTCGTGTATATTCTGCGTTTCAGAGTCTCCACAAAGAGATTGATAGCTGTTTTGCTGCCTTTAATTCCGTGGCGCGTTTATTTCCGGGGTTGCCAGATCCAGAGAGGAAAAAAAACAGTCAATAGAGAAAGAGGCCAAATAAAGCTACGTCGTTAGAAATAGGCAGACCTGGCAACTGTGGAGGAACGATGGTGCACATGCGCAGTCTGAACACACCGATCATAATTGGGTAACTGTTATGCATGCAATGCATAATCCGATTTCTGGGGTAAAATCCAGCTCTCTTTATCGGATCTCTTAATCTGATTTCTAGATCGGAGTATGCTGTATACACAAACTCTTGAATAATCAGATAACTGCAGAAATGCGACTTTATTTTATAATAATGCGAATTATTGGATTATTGAGTGCATGTATACGCACTCTATATTAGTAAGTACTAACAGTCGATGTTGGTCTCAAGTTAAACCTGGATCTGATGCCCATTGGTGGTGTCTCGGTGTAGGGCTGAGTTCTGGTGCCATCGTTCGTGTTTGTGTCTGTGTTCTGTCTTACCAGGGGCTTCCACCTTCTGCAGGTCACAGGGGCTGAGTCTGTGGTAATGCAAACAGACCAGGGGTTTCCCCACATGACAGAGTGTGAGATGCAGTTTTGGGCTGCAATATATCTACATATACATGTCTCCCTGTAACAAGGTGGCATGTTTCTGTATTTCGTGACTTTAGCCAATTACATTTTTCTTGTCCAAAAGATGAGAATGTGTGCTTCTATCTCATACCAAAAACGTCAACATATTCATCCATAGTGAAGTGTCAACATCTTGTTTGAACAAAATACAAATTGTGCACTTTCACTTATAACTAATACCTTTTTCCCTGTTTGATGGACAGCCAAGAAACGTCTATGGTCCTGAAACACAGTGAACACTATTTATTTCAGCTCATTCATAGAAGCATTTCTGACAAATCATAAACCAAGCATTACTGTCATGCACTAGGTTCACTCCACTTGTCTCCACTCCCTCCAACTTAAGACTGCTCTGCCCCTCCACCACTGTTTTCATACTGTTGTCTTGGTCCCTTCTCTTTAAGGTGGTACAGTGTGGAGCTTTCAGCTTGCTCAGTTTAATGGTACAAGACAGACCTTCATAAATAATTCATGCTTTCTTCGCCAACTCTCTATCTGCATACAGAGCTAGCATTAGCAGCGGCTTGTATGTGTCCTGGGGGGTATAGTAAACAAGCTACAAAGGCACATCAATCCAATGGTGACGCCTGAGCTTGCTTACTGCTGAGCATTGTAGATGTACCTGTAGAGAGTTAAACTCTCTTTCTCTGCATGCATACATTTACACACCTTCTCATTAGCGCACATGTGCTAATCACAGAACTGGCTGTTGTTTCAGGCCTGTATTGCTGCACGACGCGGGGACAGGAAGAAGAGAGGGCTTGCACTGAATTTCATTACTTACCTAGTGCTTTAATGAAATGCTAAACACAGCAGCTCCTCCTCCTTTATTGTCCCGCAATTTATTAAGCAATGGCTTTGATTAAAAATGCTGTCAAACTCCCATTTCCTACAATCTCAGTTCACTTGTGTGTCGCTTGTATGTTGGTTACCTTCTGCTAAATGCTAAATAGATATGTTTATAATACCTCGTCTCATCCAGCCTTTTGGCAGTGTGTAGAAAAAGTTGTAATTGCAGTGACTGAATGTCTGAGTCTGCACATGCTCACCTCAGATGACGCTAATGAGTAGGTCCTGTCACAGTGGGCTTAGAGCAGGCAGCGAAGTACATGGGGGAGGACAGAGAGGCACGCGTAATTACTGTGGATTAGGAAATAGTTGTCCTTGTTCATTTGTGAATGTCGTCTTTATTGGATGTTGGAGTACTTCTTTATTTATTCGTGTTATTTAAAGTACTCTACTCTCCCTTAATTTCATGTGGCAATGTGGCATTTTCAGAATTATCACTCAAGGGCTAAGCTTAGACTATAAGTGCTTAGTTCCAATTTACTGTTCAGTTTCTTTTTAGGTTGTCCATATTATGGTTGGGTGGCATGGTGGCACAGCAGTTGGTATGGTTGCCTCACAGCTCCAGCATCTCAAGTTTGATCCCGAACTCAGACTCCGCCTGTGTGCTGTTTGATAACCACAGCTGGTTCAGAGCGTCTCTGAAACGACAAGGCTCTTGGTCAGCAGTGGTGAGAATCTACAGACAATGGTCAAATGACAGAACAACCACAACTGGCAAAAGGGTGTTGGGTGTCCAAAGCTTACTGATGTGCAATTGCAAAAAAGCTTATCCAGGTGACAGAAATGACAGAAGAGCTACTATGACACAAGTCACAGCTATTTTTATGCTGCTTAATGGGCTCCTAAGCTACAGACCAGTCAGGGTGCTGTACATGCTAACCACCATACACTGTCAAAAGCACCTACAATGTGCACACAAGTGTTGGAACATCAACATGGGAAGAGGGAACCTGGTCCAGTGATTAATGTTTTCCATCTTGTGGACAGTTGGGTACATACACACAGTATGCACAGTTTACCTTGGGAACTGATGGCACAAGGATGCAATGTGGGAAGATGACAAGCTCTGGGCTAGGTTATGCTGGGAAACCCTGAGTCCAGGCATTCATAAGGATGTCAGCTAGGCACAAGCAACCAACCTACACCTTTTTCAGACCTGTTGGTCAAAACGTTTTGGCTCATGAGTGTATAGTGAATAAGAAATCATTTTACTGCAAGGCCAATTTTTACATGGTTCTCTGAGGAACTCAGAAATATTCATAATGTGTCTATAAAGTTTATATTAAATAGTTATTAAAATGATAAAAACCGTCATCAGAGCTACTGGTAATATTGCAGTATACAGAGTTTAATTAATAGACTATTTAATACAGAGATGCTTTCAAGTACAGGTATGGGCAGTATAACATCCGTGCCTTGCCAGATGTTTTAGCTGTTGTAGTACAGCAGTTATAATGACACATGTAACAGCACAGCCTCTGGTGCAGAAAGTCTTAGTTACCACAAAGGTTTTATTAAACACATGCAGCATCAGTTAGTGCGTACCTAGTACTCCAGTAACCGCAGAAAATAAAATTTTGTCAGTAATCCAATTAATAAATATACATGCACTTGAGTAATCAGATAATGGGAAACCTCCGGGTTTACATGACTCAGATAATAATTGGTTTTCTATTTTGCAACCAGCCTATAATATCACAGAAGATGTGACATAAACTTTAAATTTTAGTATTAAATAATCAATTTTTTGCAATTTGTCAAGTATATACTGCGTTTCACAGTCTCCACAAAGTGTTTGATAGCTGTTTCGCTGCATTTAATTCTGTGGTTGCCAGATCCCACTGGAAAAAAAAACTTAAGAAGTCAATGGACAAAGAGAACAAAAACCTGGAAACCAGTTACACTTCCATGCATGCATAGACCGAGAAAACCAATTGGTCACTGGAATACATGCTATGAGAAATCCAGTTACTGGGATGAAAAAACAACTCTCTTTCTGATTTCTAGATGGGAGTATGCTGTTTACATGACCAGTTGAATGATCAGAAATCTGACTACGATCGGATTATTAAGTGCATGTAAACGCACTTATCAATTTGTGGCCTGATTGTTGATATGTATGGGAAACACTCCAGTATCTTGGTTACAGCATTTAGCAGAAGCTCTTATCCAGAGCGACTTACAAGTTATACAGTCTTACAGTCTAAGCAATTGTGGGTTAAGGGTCTTGCTCAAGGACCCAACAGCTTGGCAGAGGTGGGATTTGAACCCTGGACCTTCTGGTCGATAGTCCAGTATCTTACTCGCTAGACTAACACAGTCCCACGGTGTCACAGTATACCATGCCACAGTATGCCACAGTATCCCATATAGCATTGCTAAGTACAGTATATGATACAGTGTTTGGGCAATGTCCAGATCGCATAATGTGCAATTTCACACAATGTACATTAAGTGACGTATACCTATAATTCATTCATTCATTGTCTTACCCGTGTAATCATAGTTAGGGTCACAGGAAAGCCAGCGCCCAGCTGGCAGCACAGGGCACAAGGCAGGAACCAGATAGGGCACCAATCCATTGTAGGGCACACACACTCACAAACTCATACACACACTCAAACACTAAGGGCACTTTGGAAACACCAATTCATTTAACACACGTCTTTGGACGGTGAGAGGAACACGGAGTACCCGGAGAATACCCATGTGGACACGCAAGGAGCGAACCAGGGACGCTGGAGCTATGAGGCAAACATGCTAACTACTGCACCTCCATGCCACCTTTTTATCTGCAGTGTGAAAGTAACTGAAACAGGAGCTCATATATTATAGGCCCATATGCTCTTTGTCAGTTGAATTAGCTAGGATTGAATTATACAATAATAAGTATGTGAATGTCTTCACCTTTACAATCAGATTAAATGTCAAAAAGTTTGTACAAACAACTCAGTGCTAATTAGCCCACCCCCACAAGCCCCCAAAAAGTCCCTGTTAAAAAAACTCACTGTGATCTGAGGGAGGAACAGAGCAGTGGTTTCCAAGATCTCAATGGAAAAACTTCATCTGTCAGGTTTTTTTTTCTCACACTGTGTTTTTAGAGGATTTAGTCAAACAGAATCAATCTGCTAGCATCACTGCTCTGATCACTTTGGAAAGGAGTATTGACAGCTGGGAGCCAGCTCAAGAACACAAATCAGCAAACTGGAGCAGGCCAGAGTGAACGGGGATGGGTTAAGTGACCCAGTGAAACCTAATTCTAAATGCTCCGAGCACTTTACAGCTGTTGACAATTAAATGTTTAGATTTTGTCACTTCTGATTGCTCATGACTTCAGAAAGGTCAGTAAGGAAATGAGGCATTGCAAAGAAGGAAAAAAGTATAATACTAACAAGAAAAATCTGTGCTTTGTGTCTTGATGCATGCTCAATAATCCACGTAAGAGAATCCCAGAAGTCGAATCTGTTCATCTGGACATAAGGTTTTGTTGGAGAAACGTTTCGTCACTCATCTAAGTGACTCCTTCAGTCTCAGCTAGTTGGAAAACTTCCCTAATCTTATATACAGCACCTTTGCATAACGACTGGTACCAGCACCATTGCATCCCTGAACCGAGGAGGGGGCCTCAGAGTACACCTCTCACCATCTTACAACGCCACCTTCGCAGAACTTCCCCAATCCTGTGTGAATGACACACTTGGCCATTGTCATTACTGGCTATGGCAATCTGGGTATTAAACTGATCACCGGTCCCACTGTTATCTTAGCTATTTTGTAGTTGGTTTGCTGTGGTTGTTGTCTCAGCACACATATGCTGAGATATCATTTGATATCAATTGATATCATTATATGGTTTGTAAAAACGTTTGCATGTTTGCAATAACTATTCATTTAATGCATGATCTTTATGAGGGTGTGTCTCAATACGAGTTGATTGCTTTTTGGATATCTCACACAACTGGAAAAATACTTGCTTTCCAGGATTCATGGTTTTGATTATGGACTGTTAGAATGAAAAACTGTCCCATGAAGAGTATTTTAGGGAGTCTTGGCAATGGCATTTGTTTAAATTCCTTTCTGACCTGTGAAAAACATCCTATTGCAGCTTGCGGACATTATTCCTTAAGGACACAAAAACTGAGACTTGTTACTGTTGTTACTTCAGTGGGTAGTGTGGTCGCCTCACAGCGCCAGGTTCGATCCCAACCTCAGACTCCGCCTGTGTGTCCGCCGTGGGCGTTTCATACTATTTGTCTCATTGTGTTCCTCAATTAGTCATAGGGGCACAACTGTGCATAAAAATAAGCCTGTTAAACATTACTCTGCCATGGATGAGAAATAAAAAACAACTTAACACAAAAACTTTTTGCATTAATTGCATTAATTTTGGTTTGGGAACTGATGCCTTTACTAGTTCATTGAATGCCTTTGCTTTAGTGCTCTAATATGTGCTTTTGGTAGGTTATGCAGTTGTAAGTAGCTAACCAAAACATATAGCTATGAGCTATCATGACCTTGCCTTCAGTGTGGATGACTTTCTTATAAATATTTGTGGGTATTCATTACTCTAGCCAACAAACAAAAGAAACAGGCTCAAGCTTTTGGAAAGATGCTGGGGCATTATGGGAAATGTAGTGACTGTAGTGAATTTGTAGGATGTATCCTGTAGTTCTGCTCAGAAAGTATAAAATTGTATGACACTGACTTTTTGGCACAGCAACATTTTATTGGGGCATGTGCCACAGTCAAGTCAAGTCATATTTCTTTATATGGTGCTTTTTACAATGGAGCATTGTCTTAAAGCAACTTTACAATTTCAATTTTAGATTATCTCCTAACATCTATGTCCAATCCCAAATTGAGCAAGCCTAGGGCGACAGTGGCAAGGAAAAACTCCCTAAGTGTTATGAGGAAGAAACCTTGGGAGGACCAAGACTCAAAACGGGACCCAACCTCCTTGGGCGGCGTAGATGATAAATGTAAGAATGAAACTAATTTATCTAAACAGTAAAGTGGATCTGATGATGCCCCTGATGTCCATATGGTTTTACTCTGGGTGCCTCCCACATTCCAAAGATATGCATTTGGTTAGGTCACTGTTAATTGCCCCAGTGTAAAATGTGTCTGACTAGTAACGATGTAACCTTGCCTATGTTCTGAATAGCCTTTGATGCTGATGCAACATTAAATAAACAAATGAATAAATAAATAAAGAAATCTGCATCTCTCACTCTAGGTATGACAATATTTAAAGTGTCTGATTGTTGACCACAGCAAATCGTTTAAGCAGTTGTGTCCACATAGAACCATCTTCTATATGGAAAACTGGCCCCTTATTGCATCTGTGAAGTATGAGGTTTGAAGCCAAACATATGTTTCTCAAAGATGCTTTTAAAATTTTCAGAACATAACCAACTTACTAGATAACAATCATCAAGTCAAGTCAAGTCAAATTTATTTATATAGCGCTTTTTACAACACAGCATTGTCTCAAAGCAGCTTTACAAATATATTAGATCAAAGCCCTAGTTGAGCAAGCCTGCGGCGACAGTGGCAAGGAAAAACTCCCTTGTAGGAAGAAACCTTGGGAGGACCCAAGACTCAAATAGGGACCCATCCTCCTTGGGCAGCCTGGATGTTAAATACAATAATTGAAGAGTATATGTAAAGATAACACCCTATTTAAATTTAGAATAGAATAATTATATAGACTAAGATGATTTGAACTAATAAAAAAAAATAGAGAATAAGATCTATAGCATATAAGGTTATGATTGAATGAGTTTGAAAGAACAGGTAGTCCAAGTAGAAGAGTTACTGTAGTTTTGTTTTTGTGTTGTAGTTGTGTCCCGGAGTTTGAACAGGTAGTCCATCAGATGGTCATTGCTTATCCTTGGGAAACAGGAATATCCTCAAACAGAAATGTGGTAGAAAATTGAAATGCTTATAATTACCTTGCCAAAGATTGTTTGTTGAACTAGTTGGGTTAAAGCTGATGGTGTAGAATATAAAACTGGACTTATTATTTATAGTTCAGTAGAAGAGGATATGCCAGTTTTTTGTCAAATAAGTGGTAACCTATACTTTTAGTGGAAAGTCACATTTGTATTGACAAGCAAGCTATTCACAGAGAACTGTGATGACCACCATCATGCATTCGGAGTAGTATGAAGTGAGGAAAGCTGTATAATAAATGATTTGAGCTTAAATTTCCTAATTCTGTTGGATATTCAAAGCTCATACAATGTTTGAATTCAACTGTTTGAATGATTGACAAAGGGAAAAAGAAATGCTATTTTAATAGTTATTTTGTTTATTAGAATTCAGTCTCCTAATTAAGGTTAACTCAGTGTAGATAGTTTGACAATTTAGGGAGGAAAAACAGCACTGCACAAATTGTATAAAACAGTGTGACTCTGAGAAGTGCTACTTTTGTTATTTTTGAGTTAGAAAAGTAACTCTGACATACTGTTAAATGTTTAAAAAATGTAATAATAATTTTATAAAAAACTTAAAATATTTTATTAAACACTTAAAGTATTTATTCTGGAGAGTGAGGAGATATATATATAGCATTTGCAATAAGAGCATATTTTGTAAACCCTATAAAATGGCATGAGGTCATGTAACTTTTCATTCCTTTGCCGCCTTTCTGACAATACTCTGTAAGCAACTCTCTAAACATGAAACACTGTTTGCAAGTTGCAAAGCAGGACAAATCAGAAGGTTCCATGGGGATTACTGGGCTTTGATTCCACAATAATCCCCTAAAGTAAATTCACTAATGTCATTAGAAGCCTTCCGATGATCACAGTTACAAGAAGGAAATTGCGTTGGATGTTGTGGAGTAGAATTACCAAGCAATGCAGAATAAGGAATTTAAATATGGACTATTTGGTCCTGAAAAAGAAAAAAGCTTGTATTGATTTCAGCAGCTCAATTACTAAGCAATGCAATCCCCATCTCCCAGAGCCCTTGATCGCCTAGCATCCTGTGGGCTCTTCATTAATAACTGCGCACATGTTCTGTTTCTTATTAATTCATGTGCACATGCTCCTGACATGGAACAAGACGCCCAACTCCTGGCTTCCCTGCTCGCTCCTTATTGCTTTCTTTTCCCCAACCTGCTGTGTTAAGTTGCCTGATTTATACGTCAGCCTCTCCAGCAAACAGACTTCCTTGGCCTTGTCAGACATGACAGTGGGGGAATCTGTGGGTGATTAATGAATTTGTGTCTGGTGCCGACTTCAAAACATCTCCATTGAGACATCTCCACTGCTTGTGGACTGAAGCGAGAAACTGACGGTCCTCAGCGGATTAGCTCTCGAGGTGACCCTGCAGCTATCAATGTGAGATGCAGGGGATTTAATCTGGTCAAGCTAAAAACGGCCACGTTCACCAAAAAAAAAAAAAAAAAAATCTATTCGATTTACTAATTTGGAAGGATCCGAAGCTCCTCATAATGGAGAAAGAATATAATGCAAGCAAAACTCAACAGTGTTAAGGGTTTAGCTGAAGGGTTCAACATAGGGGTGGGCAACATGTCAATATTTTATCCTGTCATCATAAATTTTGTTATTGTGATAGACAGTATGCCTTTCTGAGCTTTTCTGCTTTCTTAAAGAACACTGACCAACTGCATGTTTCATTATAAAGAGTGAAATTAGTCCTGTTTATTTGGTGCAGCATATTTTGAATAATAATCTCTTTACTAAGTATGGGATAATATTTGAAATAGTTTTGAAGAATCTGTTCCTGCATTTTGTCTGCAATCATTACCGTATTTTTCGGACCATAAAGCGCACCGGATTATAAGACGCAATATCAATGATCGACTGCTAACGGGTATATTTTCATACATAAAGCGCACCGGGTTATAAGGCGCATGAAATGAAACAAAACTCTTAAGTTCCGTCGGAAGCTCAGTTTGGTCTTTACCTGGCGCAGGGCGTCTTCTTGCTTCCTCCACTTCCGTACCATTGATTCGTTAATGTTGAATTCTTTCACAGCTGCTCTATGTCCATGTTGTACTGCGTGACTGATGGCGTTGAGTCTGAAATCCGCGTCGAAAATAAATGAATGAATGCACGTACCCTAATGCTGAAGCACATACCGTATTACTCCGCGATGCTGCGCACTACGGTTGCTGTAAGCTTCGTAACTTACCAAGGCCGTGCTAAAACATTTTGACAGATTTATGAGCGCCGTGTACCATCTACAATCGGTTCTAGGTCAGAAGGCTCAACCAGAATGAATTCATACATTAGACGCACCGCATTTAAAGGTGCACTGTCGATTTTTGAGAAAGTTAAAGGATTTTAAGTGCGCCTTATGGTCCGAAAAAATATGGTATATATCATGATAAATATTGTGTATCATGAACATGCCTTTAAAAATTGTGTTAAAATATCTTTACCATATCACCCACTCCTAGTTCAACAGTTCTGGCTATCATGGGATCTGAACTTACCCTCTTCTGACAACCATAATGCCAGAATCAGTAGATCACTTACATGGGTACTATACATTTTATACAGAATTTTTCATAGGAGATGGTACAAACTGAGTTAACAGAGGCTACTCTGGCTCAGAATATTAAAGCTAAGCTACCACTGCCGTAGGTAAAACACTGGCATTTTTCCGGGCTAGGCCAGAAGTCAGTCAGGGAAGATATAATGTAATTTGAAAAGGTTTCATAAATATAATGGCTGTCTTACGGTTGTAACGGCAAATCCCATGATATGCTTGCACTTAAACAATGTTTACATGTGTGATAAAATGCCATACAAACTTGGTGCAGTGACAGAATTATAAGCGGGGGTTCATACTGGTGAAGAAAATGTGGAGACCTGACACTGCCCCTCAACCTGAATTGTTCATACTGCTGGGTTCAAACAAATATTTAAAGCCAATTATTATTATTCATTCTTATTAATAAGAAGTGGCAGGGAAAACATCATCAGACCTCCACATGGCGATAATGGCATCGGTTATTATGTGGTTGTGTAAATGGGCAGTCTAAAGATGTGAGTTCGCTGTCAAAATTGTGCATTCCCATAGCAATCGGAGACTTTCTGCTTTATATCAATCACTGGTGCTGTAAATTGTTTTAGTCAAACTTGTGTTCTTTCTTTCTAGTACTTTCCCGTGGCCTGTATGTCTCTTTGGATTAACTGTGACTGCTGTTTTTTTTTCTTCTTCTTCTACTTGTGGTCTCAGGAAGTAAATGGCAAGAAAAACTGCCTTCTTTAACCTTCTTCAAATTTTCCAGGCCTGCTGAAGTGCTGTAATAAAAGGGGCCCTGGTCTAAGACATGGCTTGAGTACAGTTTATGGTGACTTGCAGATACGGATGACTAGCTGCCAGTGGCCTTATTAAAGCTGCACTTCCGCAGTTTCATTTTATTTAAAACGACTCTTTTCTGAGTCTGTAAAGGGGAAAAAAATCAATAAGGTATTTTATTGTATGCAGTCATATCTTTAAGCAGGTCTAACAGCTAGATGATATACCATACATTGCATTTGTCTGATATACGTCAATATACATAATTCATTTTCATTGCTGTTCAGCCAACGAGTGAAAATGAAGAAGGGGGAGATTTAGAAATGTGCTGATGCATGTCAGAAAAATAGCAACCGACAAACACTTTCTCCAATGTTTTCTCCAAATTGAACTTTATAGCTCAATGTCTCAACAACAAAAGTAACTTGCCTCTGTATTGTAATGATGGAGATGGATCTTTCCTGCCTCTTCCCTAATCCCTTGCTTGATGGATCGAATTGCTAGACCTAGTAAGGCAGAGCAAGGGCAGCTTAGAACAAATTATTAAGCAACGTCACGGTTGCTGATTCATAAGGATCTGTCAGAAAAAGGCCCTAATGAGGTTCTCGAATCGATAAGCCCTTAACCATAAAAATGCTCTGATGAAGTGGGATGGCATCTACTGCTTCAGAATTTCCCTTTTCCTGTCTCTTACACACCTGCACCGTGGGTCTCTGTGGAGGTGCCAGTTGTGCGAATGCGTTTCCAGCTATGCAAGCCGTCAGTCAAAAAAGCTACAAAAGAATTTATTTGCAAGTATTGACAAGTGAAAGTCCAGGTAGGATGTCTTTCATGGCTGTTCAGAAAATCTCATTACACATTCTTAAAGCTTGGATTTGGAACTGTTGTGCTGTTGGATTTGGATTTGTGCTGTTATTTGTGTGCCTACACAATACAGAAAACCACATTGCTGAAAAGACTGGCATGTCTCATGTTAATTATGTGAAAGTGGAATCACGGCCACCGTTAGTACATCATGTGTTGTAAAGGAATTATTTAATTGAAGCTTTTGTGATCGGACAGAAATTGTACATAGCAATCGGCTATTAGCACTGTAGTTTTAATTGTAAAAACAATGATCCGTGCACAGAAATGTTTTCATACTGTGAATATATTGTAAAATCCACAAGATTTCATGCCATTGGCAGCCATTGGTATGAGAGGGTAGTGGCATTGGTACCTATCTGGCTCCAGGCTCACACCTGTCAATCATCGCCAGGACAGTTTTCTGGTCACCACTCGGCTAACAGAATACCTTCACAAACTGTGCTTGTACAGCTGTTACTGCTGGCATGATTCTAAATAAGGATCAGTGATTATTAGAATCAGATTTCATATACCTTCCATGCATAAACCATAGAGTCGTGTTAGTTCTCTTGGTTACACTGTAGTCCAGGTTTAGAACTATGCTATGTTTTTTTAAGCAGCATGGACAAGTTGTCACATTCATTCCGTGTAACTTGTTTGTTATATTTGTTTATGTGTTAAATTTAACTGAAGGCTAATCATCCTTTTATTCGAATGGATATTCTGTGGACAAAACGAATACAGGTTAACAGTGGACACATAAATCATTGTAATATTATTAGCGAAATAAACAGTTGTGCAGAGTGGCATAGTGGTGCACTGCTTAGCAACCTGGGTTTAAGTCTCAGCTTTATCGCTGCCTGTGTCTACATGGGTTTCCTCCGACTACTTCAGCTTTCTCCCAAATTCTTAAGGCATGTGCTAGGACATTTAGGGTCTCTAAAATGCCGCAGTGAGTGTGTGTGTTTGTCTGCGTGTGCACTTAGATGGACTGGCTCCTTGTCTATTACTCTCAAGTATAAGAAGTTATAAAAAAGTTAAAATAGCATGGCCTAGATAAGGATATTAAATGTACTTACTTTTAATACTAATAGTATCAAAATGAAATGCATGTAGGTAATGGCTAAGAAATGTTTCAGTCCATATGGAGTGCTCTTCCATTTATTCAGTTGCAGGCCATTGTGGAATATGTAGTTGGGCAAATCTGAGGAAAGTGTGTCTTTGAGGGATTTTTGTGGCCTTTGCTTAGTCTGAGAGGCAGAAGGCTTAAGTACAGTTATTCATTTTCTTTTTTGTGAAGGAAAATTTATATCTCATCTGGATTAGTTACATTTTTGACACTGACACTAATGGCAAGCAGCTTGTTATTGATGTTATTAGTTGCTAATATGCATTATGTTAGCAATCAGGTAAAGGTCAGATTCTTCTGAGATTTGCACAGCTTTTTGGAGCACTCAGTTCTTCATTTGCATGTTGATTTGGAAGAATGCAAATATGCTATGCACAAATTAAGCTACTAAAGGGATTCAAGCTATCATGGGAGAAATGGCATTACACCTTTATTTCTGTTTGACAATGTATTATATTTAACTTGTGCTCATTTTCAGAGACTGTATATATAATATTTTAGGCATGAATCACTTCTCAACCAGCAGGACATCTTTAAGTTTGTCTGAAATTTCAAACCAGGAAACTGATTTACATATCAGCCTTGTGTAGTGGTTTTTTTGTACTGACAGTAGTAGTCATGTTAAATCTCTTAGTATGTATTATAAACATGTCGTGTAGAGTATTGGTAGACATTTTGCATGGTTTGATGTATTGTCAAACAGCATTGGAAAATTGGCTGCAAATAGTATAAAACGGAATTTTTGTCTCTTGGTAAAAAGAGAAGCATGGCCAAAATATTGAAAGCGTGACGGATACGCTGAACGAATTCCAGAAAGGCAGGAAGGCTTCCTTGAAAGGGTCTTAAACCTTCATCTAGAAAACAGATGATTTTAGTAAGCAGAAATGTCCTGGTCAAAGGCTGAGTGTGACTTTTGAAATTAGAAAATCAATCATATTTGCCACAGACATGCTGCATGCTTTTAAATCTTCAGTGCATACTTTTAATTGATATTGAATGCTGTTTTAGTAACTTTTTATCAACAGACTTCTGTTGATTGATATAATCACTACTGATTTTTTTCAAACAACTAGAATCGCAATTACAGGCAGTTAGAGAAGATCCAAAAGTTTAGGAATATATGGTGTGTCAATGTCAATCAGTTGAGTCAACATAGAGAGAACTACGTGTTACATTTCTTCCAGAAGTAGCTTTTCCCAGCATGAAACCTATTTAGAACAATTTCCTTAATGAACGTGAACATCCCTGTTTAAAACCATACTTATATTACAGACACTGCAGTCATTATGAGGTTCCACTGAGGAGACTGGCACAATTTTGACAAAACTTCATAAATTGTTTGATGTAGTGGAAATATCCAGGGAGGGACCATTGGGCAGTCACCCCTGCACCACTGGGTGGTATTTTCAGGGTTTCTAGAAGGGGGCTGAAGGGCATGTTCCTGTCAAAAGAGGGGTCATCTCAACACACAGCCAGCTGCCACTCATCCACCGAGGCCAACGTTGCCTAGGGTAACTTAACAAAACCAGCAATGATGAGGTCATCAGAGGCTGGAATAGAAGAGCAGCCCAAATCCTACTGCTGTGTTTTTTCTGTCTTTTTTTCTCTAGTAAAAGCTAAATGCGGGAGTAAGAAGGGGTGGGGGTCAGGATTATGTGAGGAAACCTTTTCATTTTTCCCCAATCTGATTAGCCCTTAAGTTGTGTGTTTGGAGATGCACACTACTCATCCTCCAGTTTTTGCGCTGAACTAAGGAAAGTGGTCAATATATCATTGCAAATGAGACTCTTGGGCTCCTTGTTGTTCAGCACAGGCCTCGGTTACTTTTAAAAACAGATGCTCAGGGAGAGAATGTGTCTCCTGTAAGGGAACCCAAATTCAGACTGGACACAGGACATGTTTCCTTTATCTCAACACAAAGTGTGAGCTACATGTTAGACCTGTACTCTAACCCAGCTCAGGCCCGGTTCCTGTCTTTATTCTATTCTAAACCAGAGCCGATGCAACAGTAAATTCATCATACAGGAGTTTGGCCTCCAGTTTCTCCCCCTGTGGAAAAATGGGGGCCAGGAAAGTTAGCTCTTTGTTCTTTATCCCTGCTCCCTTCGCAGCCTTGAAGTGAAAGAATCTAGCTCACATGGCTCACAAGTCAGCTGAAGTCCAAGCAGGGGCAGGAGGAAAGGAAGGGTTGAAAGATACGTGAAATTTTGCACAACAGACAGCAGATGCGGGACAGCTGTGGATTTATTTTGTTGCGGACTGGCATTTTATAGGAATACCTGTTAAAGCTTTAGCTTTATAGTTTTTCTTCCAGAGTCTCTTTAAAGGGCCTGGTATGTTATTTGAAACTCCTCTTGTAATAATGTCTGATCACAAATGCATGCAATGCAAGCAATGCTTTTTCCACTCTTAGCATCAGTGCGGTGAAACTTGAGATCTCTTTAGTTGGAATAGTTTGAAATTTACATGCCCTGTCAGACAATTGGATATGATGCCATTTTTATTTGCCGTGTAGTTTAACGTGTTTTATGGTGATATAAATCACTTCCTCTGACATAATATTCTGCTTATGCAATTATGCTGATTTATAGAAAATGCACTTAGTAACTGTGCGACAGTTACTGGAATGACTCCTAAAAGCAAGGAGTGTGCAGATTCTCAGATCTTGGCCCAGGTCTATGGAAAATGTACTCACATTTGGTTGTGTTTTTTCGTCATGCCTTTCTTTAAATGTTCAAGGTCAGACACAAAGCCTCACCTGTATCTGCTAAATGCTCATAACTCACAGAGATTCTGAAAAAGACTTGTATCTTCTTCCAAATCATTCCAGCTGTAGGCTTGAGATCAAATCAAAGAAAATGAAAGACAGATTTCTAAAAAAGAGATGGAACAGTGATGTGAGTGAGGTTGAATGTTGCTTGTTATTCAGCGAACAAATGCAGTGTGCTTTTTAGAGTTTGTGTTCTCCTACTTGGCCTCTGTTTTAGCAGGAGGAAACAAGCTCAAGTCATTGTTAAGCTCCGATCCACATTCCTGTCTCTCACCGGTCTGCTCTAAAACAAACTCTTTTTCCACTGTTCTGCTCTTTACTGGGTGTACTTGAAGTTATCGGGCTCCTTCAGATGAACAATGACGATGCTCTGAGAACTGAAGACCTTCTGTCTGGGGTGGGTCCTGTCCCTTTCTCTCACCGGAGACGAGCTCTGTGACTAATTAGCGTTTTATTGGTCTAGCCGAAAGCAAGAATCTGTGGCCTTCTAAGGATTTTGCTCCGGGGATCTGTGCTCCTTCCCTCACAGTAGCCTCTTCCTCTTCCATTCATGAAAGATACACTTTCTGTCCAAACCTCATTAGTGGCACAGAAAGGATATTGTCATTGGGTAAAAGGGACCTTAAAAATAGATGCCCTTGTCAAGCGGCTTACTTTTGGCCTCCCGCTAAAGACCTCAACAATATGTATGCGCAGCGGGTGTAAACATGGACCTTTCAGAATAGGTACTGTGTTCAACTGCAACCTGTTTGGAAAATGGATCCAGTTCCATTATATGTACGGAGTGAGTGTGTGTGTGTGTGTGTGTGTGTGTGTAAACAGTACAGTGGAACCTTGGAATTCGGAACTCTTCCTTATTCAATCAGTTTGGACATCGAATGATCTGTTTGAAATTGTTTTTGCTCTTAAATCTGAACAAAAATTCAGACTTCGAACACTGGTAAAACCTGTACGTGTATGATTTCTGAAATGAACTGCATTCCGACTTCAAACAAATCCAAATTGTAACGGCCTTCCGGAACCAATTAAGTTCAAATTCCGAGGTTCCACTGTATGTGTGTTATATGCAGTTAGTGATGGCACTGCTAAGTAGTCAAGCAGGAAAACATTTAGCATTTCCTATCTTTGACAAAAGTGCATACTTCATATTATATAAATATTTTGGCAATGTTAAACTATTAAAACTATTGTCTTCATGTATGAAACAAAAACTGCAAACCTAATATTGAACTTTTCTTCTTCTGTTTTTTGGTTGGCCTGTTGCTGTGATCATTGCCTGAGAAGGTAAGAAAATGTTTATTTCCTAAGTGTATTCCTGTATTTCTGATTTAGTGTCATACATTCACCTAATACAAGCGTACAGCATATAGAAACCACACATTCGCACAACCTATTCTTAGATTTAAGTTGTGTTCTTTTGCTTGTTGTTTTGGACAATTCTTCTGTGCTACTGCCAGGACAACCCAGGGTAAAATGCTCTAATAGCTCTTTAGTGCTGCACTTTGACATTGTGTAATCTGAGCATTAAGTCATAATGATTGGACTGCTGGAACTCTTAAGTGAACTAAAATGGTTCAGCGAAATTGAGGAGGTAAAAGTCATTGAGGAGGTCTCCTCATTAAACCGTTCCTCTGAACCTCAAACAGTTTTGTTGACTCACATGGAGACTGGTGCCTAAACCATGTTGGTTTTGAGCCTATTTTTTTCGGAGGAAAGCACCAGCTTACAGGCTATGTGTACACACCAGATCAGCAATATGATGCTGAGATATGCCTCAGTGTTTGAATTCACTCAGCCATGTAGACAAGCCTGTTTACTGTGTATGCTTATGCTTAGATGGAATGTGTGTGTGTGATTACATAGAAACTCCCAGGAAGCCTGTCAGGCAGTTTAGCTCTGTTTTAACCATCAGAGATCTACGACTATAATTTTAACATACACCGTGCAAGTTTGTGTCTAGCTGCGTATGCCTTAGTGTAGACGAACCCATCGAAATGACAGATGTTAAATATATGCAGTAGTGTGTAAACGTCTTAGGCCACCACTGGATTTATGAATGTTGCATTAGCAAAGGTGTAATGCCCACATATATTCAAAATTCAGAATCTCTTTATTAAGATACAAACAGTAAATAAAGGAAATATGTACACACACACAAAAAAAAAACTTTTTTCAGAACAAAATGGCTTCTGCAGGCAAAAGTCAGTACTTAGTGTGGCTTCTGTGTAAAAGTGGTTGCTACACTTTCAAAAAGACCATTCCTGATCAAGCTGCTTCAGACTGTAGACAAAAGTGGCAGAAGTACATTTACATTAACATTTACCGTATTTTTCGGACCATAAAGCGCACCAGATTATAAGACGCAATATTAACGATCGGCTGCTAACGGGTATATTTTCATACATAAAGCGCACCGGGTTATAAGACGCATTAAATGAAACAAAACTCTTAAGTTCCCTCGGAAGCTCAGTTTGGTCTTTACCTGGCGCAGGGCGTCTTCTTGCTTCCTCCACTTCCGTACCATTGATTCGTTAATGCTGAATTCTCTCGCAGCTGCTCTATGTCCATGTTGTACTGCGTGACTGATAGCGTTGTGTTTGAAATCCGCTTCGAAAATAAATGAATGAATGCACGTACCCTAATGCTAAAGCACATACCGTATTACTCCGCGATGTTTCCTGACTACGGTGGCCGTAAGCTTCGTAACTTACCAAGACCGTGCTAAAACATTTTGACAGATTTATGAGCGCCGTGTACCATCTACAATCGGTTCTAGGTCAGAAGGCTCAACCAGAATTAATTCATACATTAGACGCACCGCATTTAAAGGCGCATTTTTGAGAAAGTTAAAGGATTTTAAGTGCGCCTTATGGTCCGAAAAATACGGTATGTCATTTAGCACACGCCCTTATCCAGAGCAGCTTACAATTGATACGCAGAAGTATGCAAGTTCTTTACTTAAGTACAAGTACTACTAATTGGATAAAGAAAAATACACAAATGTTGAAGTATGTTTTATTTTTTTACCCAAGTGGAAGTGTAAAGTACATGCCACTAAACGTACTTCAAGTAAAAAAAAGTATTTTTTTAAAAAGCTTTGTTTGAACCAGAATATTGTTTTTTAAGGGCCAGAGGTACAGCTCCATGACACTGAGGGTAAGCTATATAATGGTCTGTAATACAACTAAATGAATCATCTCCAAAACTCATAAAAATGACATTATCAGCTTTAGCTAACCACAGCACAAACAGAATAAAGCATTTTCAGACATGAACAACACATTTGCACATTGGTGTATAAATATACCTTAAACAATTAGCCAGGTTCACCCACAATGGTACAAACTTATACTGAACTGAAATCAGCTAGACTGCTTGGCTTTTTGCACTTTTCACACATTGTTTGTGGGCCTTTTTATCTGACTTTTTCTACTTTTGCACCCTGAAATGAAGATGAATGACTTTTGTGCGCAATCCCATTGCTCCCTGGACTATTTTGCTTTCGTCATATGCAATTCAGTTCAGTGTCACTCCAGAGCAAGGTCTGCAATTACAGCTGAAGCTATATTTTCTAGTGGATATGAAAGGATTAGGCACTCACTGTTCTCATTCGGTTATTAGTGAATTTGTATTAAAGCTTGTGCTGGAAATGTATTGTTGCAAAACGTGACTATGCGCCATTGTCCTCTCACGTAGTCAACGCTGGATGATATTGAGCACTTTATATTAATCAACCGCTGTTCCTCGATGTTAAGTATCCACATACTTCTGTTAATAATCCTTTAGTAAGAGACTCTCTGTAGTGATATTCAATGATTTAATTATTACTGATCTGTTCCTAGAGCTGGTTTTGTATTTCGTTCATCAGAAATGCTCGTGATATGGCCCTCTGTTTTCAATGAGTTGAGATTACTGTTGATATTGCAGGAAATGTTTCTCGATCGGAGAGCAGGAAAAACTGGCATTGTTTTGCTAAATGTTTGTATACTTTATCTGATGCCACTTGGTCCTCTAAGCATTCATTCAGAGCATAATTAATGTTTAGATTTTCTACAAATGTACAAGTCCAATTCTGAATTCTGTGCAAAGATGATCTGTATGCATTACTACAGGAGTCACTGATACTGGACTGTAATTTGATTGCGTTTGCCTATCCTGTAATTCGTATTATACTATATTTGGTCATTTAGACTATATTTCTCAGTTGCTTCATACATTTGTGCAGCTTTTATTTGTGCAATATGCCAGACATTCATTTTTAAAATGACAGTAGATAAAATAACCCACATTGGGTTCATGTTGGGAAGTTACTTCTGTTTACATTGTGTGTTAGGAGTGCAAAGATGTACCATGATCTCTGTCATCAGGCTCACTCAGTGAGGCCGTTTTCAGATGAATGAACATGGTGAAGCTATCTCTCATGCCTATTCCTTATCTCTCACGTCTTTCAGACCTCTTCATTTTTCATAGAGAAAGGGGGATTCACTCATCCTCCCTAGGTTCAGTCTCAGGACAGCAGAAAAAGAAAAGCCTATAAAAGGGTGGTCTACTTAACCAGACCCCAAATCTGCTTAAGTGCCTCTGAGCAGGTAATTACCCTCAGAGGGACCCGGGCTTCAATAGGACCAGCATCCGGACAGGAAGCTGCCATGTTTAACTTTGCCAGGGGAGAAGATCTAGACAAGAAATGCACACTTGATTCTTAAAGACATTTCACCACTCATGTAAAGTTCATTCCTTGGTAGACGGCTTCAGGGTTTTGACCTCCTACCAACCAGAAAACAATCCTGTCTTCAGTCTAAAAGTTTTGTAGATTTTGTTGGTCAAACTTCATTGTGCTAGCCTCAGGGGACATTATCTTTCACCCAAATGTTGGCAGTGGGGTTCGAGGATCCAGTCCGACTAGCCCATTGGTCATATCAGGGGCCACTGAGCTGGTTGCTAAGCTGCATGGGCACTCATCTGGAACCGGCAGCACTCAACAGATGCCTCCATCGATTCCAGTGTCTCCCATGCCAAAGGCGCACACACAAATACCATTCATAATGGTTTCAGGCCTACTGAAAGGCATTCATAGCTTTTCATTTAAAGGTGCCCAGCTGTTTGAGAGGTTTGCACCCCCTCCCCAACCTCTCCGTGCCCCCATAGAGTTGAGTCTGGGCCGAGCTAATTGTTTAACCAGCAACTGCAGGTTTGCCAGCTGTCACACTCAGTAACTGCTTTTGTCACAAGTCCTACCTTGAAAATAATGTCAACAGCTGAAAGCAGCAGGTATAGGAATACCCGAGACTGTACAATGATTTGTATGGTTTAAATATGTTATGCTTAAAAATCTGAAGTTTGATTTATGTTGTAATAGACATGCTGAATTGTCGTTTGAAAGAATCAGACCATCTGCAACTTGTGCACATGCGGGTTACTTGATGGAAAAACAGCTCATACCACTTCTGCTCAACTGAATGCTAACTCCTGAGTGTAAGAGTGTTCTCCGCTGCACATTCAAAAACAAGGACTGGCACAAAGAAGGAAAACTAAAGTCGTGGTACCGCTTTTGATTCATTTTTCATCTAGTTGAGAGACAAATAGAAAGGTCACCCTGACAACAGAAAAAGTGATTCATTATCATGTCAGCCTGCAATAACAGAATTGTTAAGTTTAACATTTAGGAAGTGCTCAGATTAAATTTGGCCTTTTAGCTGATGGGCTGTTTGGTCATTGCTCAATTGCTCATAAATAAAGGTCTTTCAAAGTTCATCGTTAACAATAAAAATTCAAATTGTTTTAATATTAACCTGTTGTCGATGAAAACATGACATAAAAACCACTATGAGAACATTATACAAAAAAAAGAAACACTTAAACCGATGTCAAGCTGATACCCCGTGCGACCAGAAAGAGAAAATATTAATTCTTTCGGCATGTGCTGTTTCTTTGAAAACACATTAACATATTAAGGTTGAGAAATAAAGTAGCAGAGTCATATCACCAATAAACCAGATTACTGTGTTAAATTTCTCGTGTGTGACAAATCATTAGAGAAGCCCTTCTACTGGAGCCATTAAGTTATTTTTCAGACATTCATATGTACCTTTGGTATTAGAACTGGACCTTTCTGTACTGGACTTGTGGTCAGTGGAAAAGTTTCATTTCCAGTTTCTAGTATTAAATCTAGTGCTTCATGATGTATAAAAAGCTCCAAGAAGCTGTTTCAAGTCCCATAGCATACTTGCAGCTTTCTTAATATTTCTGTTCATGTGACATCACAGTGGTGTTTTGATGTAGAATGAGGCGTAGGCGAGTTAATATCAGGGCGAAACCTGCCCAGCAGAGTATTCGAAAGGTTACTGTGCTGTTCTCGTGTTTATTGACAGGTAATGGGAGCCTGAAATGTTGCTTAGGTGACGAGGACTTGCCAGTTCTCACATCTTTAACAGGTCACAGATCGCATTTGCATCCCCCAAAAAGACGGGGGCTTCTTTCAGGCGGGAGCTTCTTTTCAGTGTTAATCGGCCCAATCACTGCCCGCAACTGTGTCTGTCTGAAGGATTAGCATGAATTTTTAATGAACGATGGGATTAACAGGGCTGGAGCTGTGCTCCAGAAGTCTGTGGTCTGTAATCCCAGCAGTGGCAGGCCAGTGATAAGTGTGCACTCTTCCCCAGTGTGAACAGACCACAACACAGGACCAAGATCTGCTGCGACCAAAACATGGGCTAATGGACAGAGAGGCGAGATAAGTTGTGCAAACCTAGCTTGAGCAGCTTGCCTGCTTCCCGTTGACACACTTAAAATGAGTGAATCATATTTCATTGGGTAATTTGGGGGGCTGTAATTGTTGGTCTTATACTTGGACAAAGTGATACATTTAATATCATTCTTAGTGTTGCAATGTTTGAAAGTATTTGAATATCCAGAATGAAGCATTCTTGAGTTGCCCAAAAGCTCATTTCAAAATTTGAGGAAATACCAAAGTACTGTTCAGTACCTGTTCAACTGATTAACACAAATATCCAATCAGGCAATCACATGACAGCAGCTCAGTGCATTTAGGCATGTAGACATGGTCATGACTACCTGCAAAATTTCAGACTGAACAACATGTTGAACCTTAAAGCAAATGTTCTACAGCACCAGAAGGCTCACCAAAACTGGTTAACAGAATCGACATTTTCTGCGACATTCGGATGGTAGGGTTAGAATTTGTCATAAACAACATGAACGCATGTATCCACCCTGCCTTGTATCAACAGTTCAGGCTGGTGGTGGTGGTGTAATGGTGCACACTTTGGGCCACTTAATACTCAATCAGCATTGTTTAAACACCACAGCCTTCCTGATTATTGTTGCTAACCATGTCGACCCTTTGTGACCACAGTGTACCAACTGCTTATAATGCATTTACATTTACATTTACGCCCTTAGCGACTTACAATTGATACAGACTTACAATCTTCTCACAATCCAAGCAATTGTGGGTTAAGGGTCTTGCTCAAGGACCCAACAGTGGCAGCTTGGCAGAGGTGGGATTTGAACCCTGGACCTTCTGATTCAAAGGCCAGTACCTAGGCTACCACAGTCCCGTGTCACCGTGCCACAAATCTCAAATCATCTCAAACTGGTTTCTTGAACATGGCAATGAGTTCACTGTACTCAAATGGCCTCCACAGTCACCAGATCTCAATCCAACAGAGCACCTTTGGGATGTGGTGGAATGAGAAATTTACATCATGGATGTGCAGGTGACAAATCTACAGCAACTGTGTGATGCTATCATGTCATTATGGACCAAAATCTCTGAGGAAACCTTGTTGAATCTATGCTATAACGAATTAAGGCAGTACTGATGGCAACCTGGTACTGCTGTAGAAATGCTTACTACATTTACATTTATGGCATTAAGCAGACTCCCTTATCCAGAGCGACTTATAGTTACAATTCAAGCAATTATGAGTTAAGGGTTTTGCTCAAGGACCCAACAGTGGAGGCTTGGAAGAGGTGGGATTTGAACCCTGAACCTTCTGGTCCAATAATCCAATATCTTCACCACTAGGCCACCACAGTCCCTGTACTATAGGAAGTTCCTGTTACTATAGGAAAGGTGATTTGTAAAATGTATAAAAATTTTAAAAATTGTAAAATATTTATTGCGATTTTTGAATTACTTACTATAAATAAATTTCATAATACATACCCCCCTCCAAAAAAAAAAGAAAATAGAGGTAGAAAATCTTAGTCTGTAGCTTATTTTATGTTATAATATGCATAATGTGGTTGAATTTTTCGAGTTGTTGTATTCTGTATTTTAAAAAAATCTAAATGTGTTTTGCATAATGTCAGAAAATGTTTGGAACAAAAAAGACCGGTATACATTAGCAAACAAAGGGTTTGCATCATAAACAGTTATATCAATTGTAATGCTAATAGCTTAACAGCTTAAAAATAATCTAAAAAGAAAGTACAGTATGCAAACACGACATGGGAAAATGGCTTCCTCACAGGGAAGTTTTATTGTTGTCCAGCCTCTTTGATTTTTCTTCCATATCCAGTGCTGACAGGCCGCCACCTCAGGGGTTATGTGAATAAAGCAGGGGTGCACCCAAGCAGAACAAATCCCCTACTCCTGCTGTTTGCTGGGGCTTCTCCCCCCACCAAATATTGCACTTTAGGACACATCAGAGGTAACCTTACCACTAGGCCACATTGTGATTGGGACAAAGGTTTGAATTTAGAATAGTTTACAATGGTGTGCCTTACCTTACTTTTTAATTGCTTCAGTTTTATTTTGCTGTCAAATCTTGAAACCATTTCGAGTTTAAAATGATTTGTTTTCATTGAAAACAAAATGACGAGGACAGGGGTGACCTTTTAGCAGAGAAATAAAACGTGACTCTGTTATTATTTGATATTTAATAATGCTCTCGGCATGTGTTCTGAAGTATGTGAATGTAAGATCGTTTTTCCGTTTCCTCACATTTCATCCCGTTAAGCCCAAAAGAGATTGGGTTACTTGTGGAAGTCTGGTTTAAGTACGCGTTCTGTTTTTCACTTTTAGGCCATTTTCTGCCTTAATGCCTCCCCTCTGTGAAGGTCTCCCATAAACATGGTGTGCTGGGAGACCTCGGAACAGGTTACAGCGTTACAAAAGGCTGAGGCACATTTTAATACGATATGACAATGTTCTGGTTTAATTTCTGATACTGTATTAAGATATCAATTATACAAACGAGTTCTGCAATTCACCACAACCTAAACTAGGGAAGCTGAAGGAAAGTGAAGTTTATATATTTGTACCTCTTTGGCTAAATAATGTTTGTTTTTAAGTTTATATATCTTTTTAAAACAAAAACTTCAACTTTCTTTTGAAAAACCAAGAGAGCCAAAGATTTGCTTTAGGAAATTGGGGTTAAAGTTAGGGTTAGATGTAGGTGTAGAATTAATTAGCTACAATAATGTTATGTCCACAGAAAGCGCCTACGATAGAGAAACAAACTTGCGTGTGTGTGTGTGTGTGTTGGCATGTTTATAGTACATCGTGGGGACCAGCAAAATGTCCCCACCATGGCAAAAATTTCAAATCTTTCTGTACTTTTTGTTATATTTTGCGGGTCTCCGCGGACACAACTGCTTTTTTTATAGAAACTGCTACTTTGTTTGGCAAAATCAAAGGAGTAAAAATATCTCCATTAGGTTACTGAGGTTCACGTTAGAGTTAGCTGTAGGTTTAGCATTAATTTGCTACAGTAATCATAATCTCAGTGAAAAGTCTCCCACAGTATAGTAGAGACAAACGCCCGCACCTGTGTGTATGAATAGTTGCAAACTGTGATAAACTTGTTTTATTTTAGGAAATAAGTAGTTTTTTTCAGGCAGTGCAGGGAGACTGCAAAATACTACACCATAGTTCATTGATTTTGGAGCAGCTCTGAGAAAGAGCTTGCATGCAGATCAGTAAATCTACCTGTTTGAATAAGGATGGATTATGCGGCTGAAGAAATTGTCAGACTGTCGTGAACAACATGGATTTTATGTTATGATGTCCTTGCATTCCTAAAGTGTGACTGTCTGAGAAAACAAAACTTGAGCCAATGCTACAAATAGTGTTTGCCAAAACACTGGAAAATCCTATGGTGCATACATAAAATAATCCATAGCTCTTTGTGGATTATCCGTTGTTCATATAGCAACATTAGCGAAACCGAAGTACAACTTCAAAAATTATAGAGACAGTCTATAGTATGCTGGTTTATGGATCTTTTTATGCCTGTGCTTGAAATTGATAAGCTTTTGGTGGTTAATGCTTTAATTGATCCAAAACCAGTGTGGTGCCACTGTTTTGGCTTCTTCTAAGCACCCTCTTGTATGTCAGAAGCTGGCACAGTGTTACAGGAATTGAATTTCAACCATTGAGGTGCTACAAATCAATGCCATTGACCCATGACTTTTATCATTACAAACCACCAAGGTTCAATGATAGACAAGTTTTTACTAAAAGAGTCTGTTGATTCTTGATCAAGCACTGGAGACCTGACAAACGTCTACACTGCTACACTGTCTTCATCTTGTGGCCTATTCCAAATCTCTCTCTCTCTCTCTCTCTCTCTCTCTCTCTCTCTCTCTCTCTCTCTCTCTCTCGCTGTCTGTCTGTCTTTATCTGATTAATAGGATTTCCATTGTTTAGTTTTCCTTTGTGCAGAACTTTTATGGCATGAGAAGTGAAATATTGATCCCACTTTCCAAAAAAAGTAAAGTTGAAATGCTCTCACACATGGAACAGGTAAAATATTGATGGCCTTGGGCTGTCCGAAGCTCTGTATTCACCTCTCTTGAGCCTGCATTCCACTGTACTTGCCAGAGAAGGAGAACATCTGAAGACTGTATTTGTCTCACAATGAGCTCTGCTTTGATGGCTGGTGAAACATTCAGGCCAAGAGCATGTGTCACAGTGGATGGGATTGAAGGCGAGAAAGTGAAGAAAGACCATGTGGAACCTTTTTAAGAAATTAAATGTCATGACTAATAATGGAAGAAGCTTTGCCCAGCGCTTTTCACAGCCAAGTTCCTCAGAATCCCAGGGAAAAAAGGGGGGAAAAAAGTTTCTTCCAAAATTGTTTTTCCTTTATGAACACGTGACGAGGTTTGGGTGCGGAATGCACCTTAATCAGGATGGGGTGACATTTCGTTAATGTGTTCCTTTCTTTTTGGTGGATCGATTCTCTCCGCTTTAGAATTGACAGATGCTGTCTCTACGTGGGCTGAGAAACCAATAGGAATATTTCTGTACCCAGTTTAAGCCACGGTTAAATCCTTTAAACCCAGCCAACATCTTTCTTTTACAATTTCTCCACCCCCATTTAAACCTGCCTCCCTTTTCACTGGTGAAGATGAAAAATAGAACTGAACGCAGGCTGGATCGTTGGACTTGTTGGCCATTTCTTAATTTATGCAAACAAATGGATGGTGGTAGAGGAGGAGGGGGAGGGGAGGAGGAGGAGGAGGAGTGCACCGTGAAGAAATGAAAGATCCCAGAAGTGAAGCCAGACAAGGGGCTGTAGGCCGGTGGGGTCAAGACAAGACTGGAGTCTGATGCGCGGTGCTCCAATGAAAGGCGTTTGTCCTTCTGATAAACTCCACCCTCCACGACCCCGCCTCTGTGTGAGAGAGAGAAAAAACATGCAATCGATTGGACATGGCCATGCAGTGGGTTAAACAGCAGTGAAGTGTTCCCGTCTTCCCTCTGGCAGATGTCTTTGAATCATCGGAATGAAGGTGGCCTTTTTAATACTATGGCCCAGTGAGATCTGTAAGGCCCAGGAAGGCCCAGAAAGGGGTTCATGGCTTCTCCTGGGCCATGGATCCAAGGCTAATTCACTGACAGCATTAATTGACTTCCTCGTTTACCTAACGAGGGGCATCTCAGTCATAAGCTGAATGTGTCAAGCGCAAACACCAAACATCATTAAGCAGCAGCTTATAATTGTGCTACTGTGCAGCTAATTTTACTTGGTAGAAATACTCTGCTTAATGAGTCACAAAAGCTGTGGGCTGTTTGGCAAACACTGTCAACTAAAGTTGATTGGTGTTTCGAGCATTATTGGGAAAGGGTTAAAAGGGTATTTCAGTTCTTATTAAAGAGTGATTAAAAGTTGAACTCTGCACAACCAATAAAATGCTACTACAGATGATTCTTTCTGTAGAAGAAATTTGGTTTGACTAAATCATTTAGTAGGCTTATAGTCTGGTATATTTTTCTGTACTGTATGTACAATCGAATAGCTGGAACAGCGTGAGTACATTTTAAAACGAAGAGGAAATTGGTGGTTCCCTACTACTACAGCATAGCCCACTTCAAAATTAGAACATCTGTTCGACTCCCCCTTTTTGTATTTTTAGTTTTTAAGCATATTACTGTGAAGGTTACAAATGGTCTCAGTGTCCATGCTTCCCAATTATCCATTAGGGCTGCCACTTCACCTCATGGTTTCTTATCCAGAGCAGAACAGAACTTTATTTCAGCACGTTATTAGCATTTGTAATGAACTTGATTCATAGTGTCAGTCCAAACAGTAAAAAAGCAATGAGTTGCGCGCAAGCTTTTGCAGCTGCTCTCATAAGCATGTGTTTGGATAAAGAAGGGAATGTGGCCGATGAGAAAAGAAACTTGCAGCGCAGGACTTAACCATGTGCTGAGACAAGGCCTAATTGTGAAGTGATATAAAGTGACAGGGAAAAGGGTAAAGCATTCACTCTGCTCACACTTCGTTGGCACACAACAGCGTCTTTGACGCGGAGCTGTAATTGGGAAAATCTGGCAGCACTTCCCCGTATATTCTCCTTTCCAAATCATCCACAACCGAGATGCATGTAATTTCCAGCCATTTAGCATTCACTTTCATGAGGAACGGGCCTTACGAAACTCAAAGCCAGGTGAAATAGTATCGCTCCCAAAAGGTGCAGTCGAGGAAGGAGACGGGGTATAAATTCTGCTCTCACTCCATGCATTCCTTGGAGCTAAACAGTTTTGTCGTTCCTGGAATCAAGCAGTCTGTCATCAGGTCGGGGTCTTAATATATAGCACATATGCCTTAATTGTGCGAGAACTTTCAGTGGGAATAAACCTTTGGTGTAGGTTGACATGGCTGGGTGCAAAATTGTAGGCTGCTCTTGTACTTGGTAATAGGACCATTATGGTTCAATGGGCAACTTGTATTTGATGTAGTGCGCTGGACCTGTTGCCCTGGTTGCGGTTTAAAATCTGTAATGTCGACGACTTCTTTCAACCCTGCCTGTCTGTGCTGAGGTCTCCCAGCAGGTGAAGCGTCCTCATTAGCAGTGGGATAATTAATTGTCAGGTCAACGAAAGGCAGACCCTGGACCTTTCAGGACCCCAGTGGACCTCAAGTCCTACGATACCTTGCAAATCATGTGGCTGTTACAGTCAGTGCTGCAGCATGTATAGTGATTTTCTGATGAAGAAATTATTTAACAGATTTGCATGTTTGCATATTCCCCCCCCCCCCCCCTTTAAACCTAAACCACTATAATTTAATCCATCTATCTATGGATTAAAGATCTGAATGTCACAACAGCCTTTGTTCCTTTTTCACTAAAGAGACAGTGGAAGATTTATCTGCATGTGATATGTGGATATCATTTCATGCTGTCCAAAGACGTAGGACTTCACGTTAGTCGCTGAAACAGCTGTCAGATTAGGACTCGTAATTCTTCTACTGCCTCACGCACACGCATGCAGTGAGACCGGGCGAAGCTGCTGAACAGCAAGCCTGTGGCAGGCAGGGGCAGATGGCAGGAGGCAGCAGGCACTTGAGGATGTGCCAGTTACAAGAGCAGTGGGAGTTGAAGCAGGCAGATGGGGCTTTCATGAGGGAAACTCCAGCCAGTGCTCCTAGGAGCTGGTGTTTTTGAGACGCGGACATCGGCCAACTCGCCGAGGCTGTAAGGAAACAGAGAAATGGAGCAAGGGATAGATGATGAGATGAAGGGTGGGGTGGGGGTTATGACATACGGTGAGGCGGACTTCCCCTCGTCTCATTAGGCGGTCTCGTTACCTCAGTAGCGGCCCCGGCTGTCCTTTGAATTCCACATACAAACCGTGAGATGCAAAGCAGAAGAACGAACAAACGAGAAAATAAAGGATTTTTTTATATCCAGAAATTTCAGCAAGTGTCGAGTACACTTTCATTCCTCCAACATTACCAGATGGCTACTGTGATTTCCCCAACGATCCCTGTGTTTCTTACCAAATAATTAATTGCACTAAGCTCTTGTCCCTGCTGGATTTATATTCATCATCATCGGAGTCTATTCACTGAAGAGACTGGGCAATGGTTGCGTGCGTGTGATCTGGTTGCTGATATTATTTTTTGCTGTTATGTGTGTGTGTGTGTGTGTGTGTGTGTGACTTGTCTTGCTATGCCTGTGAGGACCAAATGTCCCTACGATGATAGGAAAACCTGGAATTTTGACTAGTGAAAACCATTTTTTCTGGTCCACACTTCTTTAACTGTTTTTTTTTTTTTTTATAAAAATGGCTACTATTATTTGAAGAAACAGAAGAGCCAAAAGGCTTGCTGTAGGTTACTCAGGTTAAGGTTCTGTTTTAGATCTGGAGGGGTAGGTGTAGCATTAATTAGCTGCAGGAGTCCTTCATTGTCATTCATGTCAATGGAAAGTCCACTCAAGGATAGCAAGACAAACGTGTGTGTGTGTGTGTGTGTGTGTGTGTGTGTGTGTGTGCGCGCATGTGCGCCAAGTAAATATTGCACTGAGGACCAAATGGTCATACAAAAATAAAACAAACTGACATTTTCTACCTTGTGCATTGAAAAATAAAAACGTAAAAAATTCCCCATAAGGAACTTTTAGTTTTTTTGTTTGTTTGTTTGTTTTTTACAGAATTACAACTTTATTTTGAACAACCAGAATTGCTGAAAGATTTGATTTAGCTTCCCACAGTTATGGTTAAGATTCTGGTTATACATGTAGCATTAATAAGCTACAGTAAACATTGTCAACTGAAAGTCCCCACAGTGATAGACAGACATACTTCTGTGTGTGTGTGTGTGTGTGTGTGTGTGTGTGTGTGTGTGTGTGTGTGTCCGTCCACTGATAGCAGTACCTGAGCAATGTGTTAAAGTGAGAAAAAATATTTTCTTAGGTGTACAGTAATACCTTATGTTTACCTAAAATAATGCATCTGAAAGACCTCATAAACATACAGTAGTATACAGTGGTACATACAGTACAGTGGTAGTATGCAAACCTCTGTGTGTGTGTGTGTGTGTGTGTGTGTGTGTGTGTGTGTGTGTGTGTGTGTGTGTGTGTGTGTGTGTAAGGAAGCAGCTCCTCCTGTGTTAGATCTGGATGGGTGCAGTGTATTGACGTTTTTGCAGAGCCCATGGGAGGCTGCTGCATGGGGAATCTGGAGCTCACATTTCAGCCCCTTGCACTTTCATCTTCAGCGGGAGGAAAAACCCAGTGAGAGCAGGTTGTGCACAAACAGAATTTGGCAAAGGGGCCTCTTTTTTGCATACGTGTGTGTGTGTGCGCGCACTCTTAAGGGTGTGTGTTTTATGACTGTCATTCATTTTATTAATCCGACTCTATAAAGCAGACTCTATTTCTCTGCCTTTCTTTTAAATTCGTTACTGAGTTTATATGTAACATTGATTAGGAAATTACTCATCGTCATTTATCCTCATACATACTTTGATTTTAGTAGAGATGAAAGGAGAAGGATGTGAAGAATTTGACTACATATGAGATAAGACTGTGTTCCCAAAATGTACCAGTACCACAAGCAGGACATGATGACCACAAAATGTGTGTATGCAAATCCACAGCTTTGTTTGCAGTGTTACAAACTGTTCAAGTTGTACACATAGACGTTTTGCGCTTGTTTAAACTGCAAATCAACATTTGTGCAAGCAAAAGTCTGTGAATGAAAGCACATCAACACACAGCTGAGACCATTCATTTGCAGGCTATTCATCAAAGTGACAAGTGGAAGTTATTTTAAGGTATAAGTTTAAAGTTTCAGAATTTGTATCGATTTTTAAGTATTAAAGTCATTATAAATTACTAATGCTCTTGCCCTTATGCACTTCCTGTACCGCTATTAAAATCTGTGCTTTAATCAGTTTTAGTCTCTATTAAAAAAACAGTGCTGGAAAGTCATTTATTTCAAAATATGTTCATAGAAATGATAAACTAATTATAGTTTTTTTCTAATATACAGATTTAAGGAGATTTTTTTCTAATATACAGATTTAAGGAGATGTATATTTATTCTGTGTGAATGAATTTAGAGCTCAGCAGGTTGGAGAAATACATGTATTTGAAATTGTACAGCAGGACCACCAGCCATGTCTCTTCTTGGATGAGATGAAGCATTAAACGATGCTGCTTATGTGCTAGTGCAGGTGGCTAAGGAACAAGATGCAGATTTCCATGTCAGTGGCCATTCTGTTGTGTGAAAGTGCCACTGCAAGCATGAGGCCTGATAAAGCGCCTAAGGCTTCCAATCAAATCTGGCCTCATGTCGAACTGGCACAGGTTACGTTGGTTTTGGCGTCGCATGCATGGATTAAGTGCACAACTTGCATGAATGTGGTAGGAATAATATTACTTCAGTGTGTATGTGTGTGTGTGTGTGTGTGTGTGTGTGTGAGAAGCAGTGTATATGGAAGAACATGTAGATCAGTTTCCATATTTGTTTGCATTCTCTGACATGAGAGTAACATAAAGCTGACTGTAATAATTTACTATAAACAGCCAAAATTCTTATTGATATTGATTTCAGTCATTTGGACTTCGTCTGTTCAAGACATGATGAGGAGTGTGAATGTTTTCTTTTTAAATCTGGGTTCCATTCAGTGCAGTTCAAATAAATGTGGACGTCACGCACAATAACTCACTTTTCTGCCCTGGTAGCCCGCAAATTAATAATAATAAAAACATAATTACTAAAAATGTTGCTGTTAGCACAATTAGTCATTGTTTTATAGTCGAGCGGACACAGTTGGCTGAGCTGTCATAACAGTGTGCCACATTAAAAAAACATGTGGAAACCCCTGCTTCATTAATGTAATAAACCAAGAAATACATCCATCTCATTCATTCGTTCATTCTTTTTTTGTAGCAGTATAATCCATTTCAGGATCTGGGGGCAGGGGGCCTATGTGGCAGCACAGAGCATGATACAAGAACCAGTCCTGGACAAGGCACCAGTCCATCGCAGGGCTCACATTCCTTTTTTTTATTATTTTATTTTTATAGTATTTTATTTTTAAAGTTGCTGTTTTAGGAAGTTGAGGGCCAATTTTATGTTTTTTGAATGTGGAAGGAAAAAGGAAATTCCCAGTATAAACTCAAACAGCCCCTAGGAGAACCTGCAAACTTAAACAAACCAGGAGTTGGACCCAGGTCTCTGGAGCTGGATATATATATATATATATATATATATATATATATATATATATCCAGCTCCAGAGGCCTGAGCCTATATATATATATATAGGTGCATATACGTGCATACGTGTGTATATATATATATATATATATATATATATATATATATATATATATATACGTATATATACATATATTAAGATGCTAGCACACCAACACTGTGCCCTGTATACAACACAAAGTGGAGACTCATTGAAACATTTTGAATTAATCAATTAATTCATTATTAGCCCTTGTGACCGTGTCATGTATGTGTGTAGACATGATGTGGTCACCATGAAAAAAATATTTACTTTTCTAATATCTGGTCCTCCAGTAGCATTTAAGGCTGGGTAGACTGAGCTGTTTTAGGTCGCTCTGGCTGTTTACACTGGTTATGGCATTTGACAGAAATGAGTGGAGTTGGTATTGACATTAATTTGAATGCATGTTTCTTTCAAATGCAACTAATAAGCTATGCGATGGATTATTTACTTTCGCTCAGACACACTCAGATACGCGCACACGCGCGCACACACACACACACACACACACACACACACACACACACACACACACACACACTCTATCCCCTGCAGAGACAGTTTTATTTGGAGATGAGACAGCACCAATTATTGTTTCGGATCCACTTTTGTTATTGTAACAGTGCACTGTTGCCTGTTGTTGTATTTCAAAACATTACAGAGCCAGTGAGAGAGAGAGATGCAGGATGTATTAACGCAGAAGGGAGGATCTTGTGGGACCTGCCATGTCTCTTAAAGGTGTTTCTCTTCATGAGGTCCCAAGGTGCCAGACAGGCCTCCTCTGCAGTCCCTGTGCATACAGACGAGCTCTGAGCTCAAGCTGTTTTGTCACACAGAGCACATGGAGGAGGAAGAGCACATGGTGGCCCCACCTGCATGCTGCAGGCCCTCTCCAGTGGCTTCAGCTCAGGGACACAAAGCAGGCCATCTCAAGTGCCTGATGTTTCACTAATTGGCCACGAGTGAATTTGGCTTGTCAGCCCCGACTTGGTTCTGCAGAATCAGAGAGGGGTCATCATTAAAGTGGAACGCGGCCAGTCTAGGTCTGCTCCTCTTTGAAAAAAACATCAGGAGGCTTTTTTATATTCTTGACCATCATCCTCACCTGTGGAACGGCACTCACTGGCACTGTGTGATGGCCTCGGGGCTCTTGAATTTACAAAGGTGCTCCCTTTCTAAAGAAAATGAACCACGAGACAACATTTAGGTGTGTTCCATGAAGATTGTGGCTCATTTTCATAATTCCTCTTAGTGATATGTAAATCAAGGGCAAAGAAAAGCGACCCCCCCATCCACCACCAAAAAAACCCACAACTGGCAGAGGATGTCAAGAAATTGTGGCCTATGGTTTAGTTGTTTTATCACATTCCCACCTTTTCCATTGTCCTCTTGGTGAGTCTCCAGGAACAAGGATGACATCCTGTGTCGCTCCTGTTTGTTTACTTTTATTTTCACTTTATAGGTCACACTTAATGGTTAACGTGGCACTCCCTGCTGCTTTATCGGTGTTCACTTTCAAAGTGCTGTTTGCCTTTTAACACAGCAGCTCTTTGAATATGCTTAGGAATGGCACAAGCTCCAGGAATATTAAAGACCTTCCTGCTTTTGATGCCTTTTGTGGGTGAAACCGAGCGGGTGCCGGCACATCATGGGGAATTGGAGTGAGGGATGCATTAAAAGGAGCGTGCTTGCTATTAGGATATTGCATTGAAAATGATCTCTCGCGCTCCTTGTTAGGTCAGTTGGGGCCCCTCATCACAAGCACTGGTGTGGATTTTAGGAAGCTGCAGCAAAGTTTCAGATTGTGAACTGTGGAGGTTAATTTTATTGATCATAGGACGAGTTAGGAGAGGGTGATCTGACAAACATGGTATATCACAATATTTTTAGACTTGATCATGATCCACAATACTAATCACAATTTTAAAAGTTGGTTTTTAAGGCTAATTTGCACCTGAACACAAGAAAAATGTTTTATTTAATATATAACATATAGCTCCACAAAATAAATAACAGACACATCCAAGTCTAGTCGAAGCTTATATTTAAGTATACTTCCCAAAGAAAGGGTAAACAGCTCAAAATGTAAATATCAGCACCATGTTTTAGGGGTCAATGAATAATATCATAATGCTAACAATTACTTATAAAACTCAAATAGTTATGGCTGGACCATAAATCAGTAGTAGTGGTAAAAAAGAGTGCTGCTTGTTTTTGGATTTAATCATCCCTCTATGTTTTGTGTACATCATAAGAACTGATGTTTAAAACTATTTGCTTGACTTGGTAAATATTAATGGAGGTCAGCTATTTATAGAAGTCACTATTGGATATCATGTCCTTGAGCAGTTGAAATATCACGGCATTAGTGATCTTTCCGATTCCTTAGTTATGGTCCTTTGGTTTAGTGCTGTTTCTGGCTGCTGAGCTGGTGCACTGACATATGGTCTGCAAGCTATCTGGCTTTCGGTATACTATTTGGGGTGCTTTCTTTTTAGAAGGTTAAATCGGTTAGCGTCATAATCGTCTCTGTATTTCATCAAAAATGTGTGCTGGACTAGCAAATAGTGTAGGGACTTCATAGTACTCCATGGGGTCCGTGATACCATGTACAAACATTGTAAAAAATTACAGGCCCTCCACCTTAATCAGCAGTGGGAATTAGGTTATTTATTGTATAACCATCTTTCTTTTATGCCATACCTAGAAAGCTCTACTTTTTGCTCATCTGTCCACGGAATCCATTTCCAATCCCAATATTATTTAATAAACTCCAAGTGTTTATATTTGTGGTGAGTCTTCTTTTGGCACACCATCCACATAGTTTGTTACAATGTAGGTGGCATATAATTGTAGATATGGAGGCTTAGTGACCCCCCAAAATGCTTCCATTTTCTGTAAAGCTCCAACTTTCATCCTTTTGCCTCTCTATCCATCCTCACTGTGTGTGGCAGCAAAATACACCTGCATCCTCTTTCAGGTAGCTTTACTACAGCTGCAGTTGTTTAAACATTTTAATTATTGCCTTAACAGTGGATAGGGACATTTTAAGGGGCTATTTGTCTTTGGCATTGCCTTATTTATGAACTGCACAGGCATTCTTTATGAAGGCTATAAACACATTTTACATATACTTGTGTAACCATTCATTTTTCTCATGTTGATAAATGAGTAAGGGAATTTGGACTTTGTTTCACATTAGATTTTTACAACGTACCCTCGGAACGTGAACGCTTCAGACGTGGAAAGGTCCGTTCAATTTTTTTTTTGCCCCCAAATATGAACAAAAAAATCAGACTTCGAACATCGGTAATATCTGTACGGTCAAGACCCAACCTCAGGGCGTGTGAAATGAATTGGAATTGGATTCAGAACAAATCCAAATGCGAACGGCCTTCCGGAACCAGTTAAGTTCGAATTCCACTCTAACAATAAATAGGGAATCGTGTGTCTTTAATCAACATCTAGAATTCTCTCATATTTTCAGTATAACGATAGAGAGAGCACTTTATTTATGCCCAAAGCGAAATTTGGGCATAAATAAAGTACTGAGATTCTGATAATTTACCACTACCAAATGTTTACACATTTTTCCCCAAGGGTGCCAATATTTCTAGAGATGATTGTACATTTTAAAGAGTTTTAAAAAGAAGGTTGTGATATTGTCTTGACATAAAGCTAAAACTACATAAACAAAGAAAACAACTGGCCCTCATGTCATATGCCATGTTGGGTAAAGTTACAAGTTTGCTGTGTGATAAGTGGTGAGTAGAGTTTTCTGCACACTAATCTGATTTGACTGGGATTAATAGCTGTTGACTACACCATGTGGAGCTGAGAAGCAGCAAGCTGTGTGCATGTGGAGGCCAGAAAAGCAGACTCAAGGGTGAAACAGTCCCATCTTCTCCTCATCCTATGGAGGAGTCCCTGTACTCCCGTCACTTCCTGCAACTCTGATTGATCTGGACAGAGAGTGACCTGGCTCAGCCAGACAATGCTGCCTTCAAGGTGCTTTGTGTCATAAGATACGTTTCCTACCTAATGTTGTAAGAGTATGTATTTTAAGAACATACTGTACATAAAGAGCCAAAATAAAGTACACTAATTCTTATATGTCTGAGGGTGTAGTTAGTGGGTATGTTGCAGGTGACTTACAATATATTTTCTTTTGAAAGACAAGTGCAGCGACGCTGGAAAAATATTTAAATACTTTTTTTAAAATGTATTTGAATTTTCTCATTTTACCTCAGCTTTATCCTGTTATAGGTCACAGAGGGTCAGAGCCCATACTGGAACAGGGCACAGGCAAATGCACACCCTGGACAGGGCACCAGTCAATCACTCTGCACTTGAAATGAGTCTCCCTTGAAGCATTGAGGGATGGTCCGCTATCCGACCTCCCCTATCTCATACATGGCCAGTTATGTGCCTGTGCCGATGTACGACCTAGTCGGAAGGCACTCCTGGGACTGAAATCTGGGTCATCGCAGTGGTGGGCTAGCAAATTGCTGCTGCACCATGTGAACTTTTTATTTTATTTATTTAATTCATATGGTAATTGTTCTTATTAACCATTGTGAGTATGGATCTCCAGTGCCAGAAACTGATGAATTAGAGCTGTGTGTTATTGGCAGAGACAAATAACTATAATATAATAATACATAATAATGTATAATTGCTTTGGTGATAATTATAGCCAGTCATTAGTAGCTTAAATGCGCATAACATTTTATGAAAGAACCACAGTAGCGTACTTTACAGATCCCATAAGAATTAGTCATATGACTGAGTAACTGGTTTGATTACTTGACTTCTGACACCAAGAAGAAAGATATGAAGACATATATTTTGCCTCCACACAGAGTGAGAAGGATGTTTAGAGTGGTAAAATTGTCTCTAAGGATCATGATTGGAGATTTGCACTGAATTGCATAATCATTTTGGGGTCAAAGTCTCCAAGTCTCCAGATATATAATTAGACACTTCGCCTATGCAAAAAAAACAACAATGAGGAAGGCATAACAGAAAAAGCACCACAGATGTGTGAATCTGGAGTTCTCCAGCTCCTACAGCATCCTTAACTAGAATGTCTATGGTCAGAAGCTCCTTGGCCGCCATTAGTATATGCTAATTTGGGATAAAATTGGTGGTTATACAGTAAAGAGCACAATTTCCACTGTTACATAAGGTTGATAATCTGTGATGTTGAATATGTGAGGATATGTTGGCAAATATATATATATATATATATATATATATATATATATATATATATATATATATATATATATATATATATATATAATGTTCATGAGTTCACCATCAGAAGGAACACTGAACAACAATGGTGTGCAAGGTAGGGTTATTTCAGGAGAAAGCCACTGCTCTCCAAAAGAACATTGCTGCTTGTCAGCAGTTTTGCTAAGGATCACGTGGACAAGCCAGAGAAGGCTATTGGGAAGAATTATTTGTGGCCAAAATAGACCTTTTTGGTTTAAAAGAAAAGCGTTATGTTTGAAGAAAGGAAAACACTGCATTCCAGCATAAGAACCTTATCCCATCTGTCAAACATGATGGTGGTAGTATCATGGTTTGGGCCTGTTTTGCTGAATCTGGGCCAGGACGGCTTGCCATCATTGATGGAACAATGAATTCTGAATTATATCAGAGAATTCTAAAGGAAAATGTCAGGACATCTGTCCATGAACTGAATCTCAAAAGAAGGTGGGTCATGCAGCAAGACAATGACCGTAAGCACACAAGTCATTCTACCAAAGAATGGTTAAAGAAGAATAAAGTTAATGTTTTGGAATAGCCAAGTCAAAGTCCTGACCTTAATCCAATCCACATACTTTTGCCTCTCAATAACATGTAATGTTGGATCATTTTCCTCAATTAAGAAATGACCAAGTATAATATTTTTGTCTCATTTGTTTAACTGGGTTCTCTTTATCTACTTTTAGGACTTGTGTGAAAATCTGATGATGTTTTAGATCATATTTATGCAGAAATATAGAAAATTCTAAAGGGTTGACAAACTTTCAAGCACCACTGTATTATCATAGGTATTGTTTGAAGGTCAGTCTTCAGAATTCTGGGAAGGAAGATACTGGGCTGTTCTGACTGGAATGGGATATTCATTACACTATTGAGGAGCCAGGACACTGAAACTTTGAAAGATCTGGCCTTGGGTGCCTGGCTGAATCTCAGAGAAGTGTGTAACAGGTGCCCTGAAGCTGAAGGCCTTGGCAAGCAGGTGTGTAGTTCATCCTCCGTAAGTGGTTTAAATGATATAAAAGTCAAACGATGAGAAAGGGTTTGCTTTGCCTTGGCTGGATTACAGAAGGGTGACTGAATGTAGAAAGGATGTAGATATAGGTGGGACAGGAGGAACACTAAGTAAGGAAGAGAAGCTTGAGATCAGTTTCTTTGAATATGAGATGCACAGTTTGATTGTGGAAAGAATAGAAGAGGCAAGCAGCGCTTAATACTCTGCCAGGGACTGGACAACACTGGGTTTGCTAGCATGGAATTGAGAGAGAAGGAGTCCACACACTTGGAGAGGGTTTTGCAGAGAGTAGCAGCGGCAGTGTCTGCAGGAAGTGCTGAGAAAGAGTCTGAAGATGACAACATGAGAGGACAGTTGAGGTTTTCAAATTTCTTCTGGCCATTACTGTAGTGGTACTGAAGAGCAGTGGAAGGAATAAAAGACAAAAAATGTGTACTGTTAGATTGAATGTGTCAGAGTTTTTGATTAAGACAGCATCAAGTGTGTTACCTGCTCTGTGACTTAATAGTGATGGTGTGTGAGTCAAGTCAAAAAACAAGATGGTGGATGACAAAATATGACACCGTCCGTAGGGTGGTTGAGGCCATCAGAAGGACGGCAGAGAAGATGATCTTTAAAGTTGCCAAGTGGACCAGGGGACAATGATGATATGAAGATTCGAAGGCTTGAACACAGAAACAGAATGAAATTCAAAAGAGGAGGTGTGAAGTTTAGGGAACGAGGAAGGAAGAAATGACCAAGTTGAGGAAATAAACAGACCTGTTCACTCACCTTGAAGAGGAGAATTGGAGACGCTGAAGAGAACACAGCAGGTGTTGCCATGAATTTCTGAGGTATTCCAAGTCTCCGTGAGTGACAAGAAGTGAAGGGATAGTAGCATAGTCACTGATGAAGTCAGCATTGTGTACAGTGTCCTGTTCAGAGACTTCCAGCTGCAAGCCGTTACACAGCAGCAGTCCTAGGTGGACAGACAAGCTTGGTGAGGTCACGTCTATGCAAAGAGTGACATCTGTTACTGGAATTAGTAAGGACAGTGATCCTCCAAAAACACACACCAGTTGTTGGAGTAGGTCAGAAAATTACAGACAAGTATGCCTGGATTGCTGAGCACTTTTTCGTTGTAATTTCTCGATGGGCTCGCACGTAGACTCCCTTGTTTTTCTGTTATTGGGTCTTTGTGCAGGAGAGGCTGCCACTGTAACAGGCTAACCTCCCGAAATTCTTTACAAGTGATTAGCTGATTAGCCAACAGCCCTGTTGTATTTATGCTAAATCTCAGTAAGGCCTTTCAGTTAATGGTAATGAGCCACTAACAGGTGCAAGCAATGCTCTGCCCACTGTGATTTCCCAGTTAAAAGTGAAACCTAATTTAAGAGTAAACACAAACCTTGAACCTAAATTGCTAGAATCCTTACAAATAACAAGTGCAGCAACCAAAGCAAAAACAACAACAATAGTTAGACCACCAAGGAGCTTAGAATCAAATAAAACAGGAAATAAATATACTCATCTGAGCCCTTTACTGAGTTGCAATGTCAACCAAGACTGAAATATTGTCTTACCTGTACATGCGTACCGTCCAACTGAAAGCCCAAGACCACATCTTCCAGAAGGCCCAATCATGGTTCAGCATATCGTGCCCAGGCATGGTGTGGACCGATCACACTAGTCAACAAACCACACTTTGGGGGTCAAACATGCTCAGGCATTGTACAGAGAGTGTGGGTACAGCCTTACAGGAGGTCCTGTAGAGTCTTCAGATCAAGTTTTATATTGGACATTTTACAGTAGTTAAAAAAGTTTGTATGTTTTTCAGGCCAGAATGATTCATTTCCAGGAGTCTCTCATTTCTCACCTCATAAACATCTCCATTATTTTATGGAAGGTGAAAAAAGCAATGTGGAGTTTGCATGTCCTTTCCATGTCTGCATGGGTTTGCTCTGGGTACTCAGGTTTCCTCCCATATTTCAAAGACATGCGTGTTAGGTTAGTTGTTGTTTCTAAAGCGCCCTTACTGTGTGAGCGCATGTATGAATGTGTATGTGCCCTACGATGGATTGGTGCCCTGTGTGGCCGACTAGGCACCCACTTTGCACAGCTCTGACCAGGATTAGCAGATATGAAAATTTATAAACGAATTAATGAAAAAATGATGTTGTACTTTACTAGTCTACAGGTCATCTTAATAATATATGATGTGCTGAATGGGATGCCGATGTGACCTTCACTGGATATTTTTACACTGCTGACTTTACAATGGGAAGAAGAAGGGATGCGTCCTGAGCAGCATTTAGTCAATAATTTAGTATTGGCAGATATGAAAGCAAAGGAACTGTATTTTGGAAGGACTCAAATCAGAGCAAAGAGGTGGGGTGTTAATAAGGTGTCAAGGGTGTAAACAGGTATGACAGAGACAGATTTGAAATGGCAGGTGGTGGGGGGGTCCCATGAAGTACCCTGTCTAACAAGCCTACACAGACACACAGATAGGGGTGATGCTCACTCAGCTGAACTAAGTCGCTTCCACGGACAGCTACACCTGCTTGGCTTGATAGACAGAAGCACCTCAGACCTGTCACTGGTGCTAACGATCCCCTCCTCAGTCTCCTCCTACCGCGACACACCCTTGATATGTGCACCTCTTTTCAATGCCCACCATTGCTAACAGTCACAAATGCTCCGTTGCTCACACCAAGCCAGTTGATCTCGACTTTCCTCCCCGGATGCCGACTGTCAGGCTGCCCGCTGTCAATCTGTCAAATGCTGCACTCACATCAGTCAGAGCAGCGCCCACCAGTTCAACTGGAACGCTCCTCAGCACATGGCTAGCCACATTCTCCTTTGGCACACTACGGGGGCCTTGCTTCTCACATGCTTAATGTGCACACACAGGCCAGCACACAGCATCACAAAAAGAAACTTGTGTAGTTTGCATCCACCTGTTTGGATTCAAGGTTTGAATTTGCAAATATGAAAACCTGAATTTAATTTTTAAAAAGCAGGAAAGTTGCGGTTGTGGTGGAAAAATTCAGGCAGGTAGGTAAAGAGCAGCTATGATAAAGAGTGATATATCTGATTTTTCAATCTACAAGTTCTCGCCATTTAAATATCCACTTATAACAGTAACATTCATTTAACTCAGAGTTAAAAATAATTCACCCAGTATGCATCATCCACCTTTCCATAGAGGCAGATATAAAGAGACCAGTCAGATCACCGTTGCCAGGGAGTATTTGAACTACACCAAATAAAGTACATGCAGCATGAGGAGTTGATGGACTTAGTTACAACCTTCATAGGATACAGTTTCATTACAGCAGAAGAAGCATAATGTAAAGAAATTAGACAACATTTAATATGCTGTAAACTCTGCAGTGCAGAAATACTTCAGTATAACTGCGTATGTTGCAACTTGAAGTTTAAATGGGTGTGCAATTCATCTGGAGACACTTGGAGAATCATCATCTGACAGCATTTATGCTGTCACTAAGGCAACTGCAAGTATAACTAATTACAGCAGCACCTAGCTCTCTAATCTCTTGCTGTCCAAATTCCTACTATAACATATTAGGTATGATAATTCCCTAACCTGCTATCCAAACCACTGAGGATCGGGATAGTATTGGCAATACACTCATCATCATTTTCCTGGCGCTTGTCCACGCTGGATGCGGGGTCCGCCCACTGCCACTCAATGCGACCGAGAATACTCCAGCCGACATGTCGCTCCGCCTGTCGGCAGAGACCACACTCAAACCAGGCCAATTTAGTGTAATCAATTAACCTAACATGCATGTCTTTCGACTGTGGGAGGAAACCGGAGTACCCGGAGTAAACCCACGCAGACACGGGGAGGACATGCAGACTCCACACACAAAGGACCCAGGCCGCTCCACCCTGGGATTGAACCCAGAACCTTCTTGCTGTGAGGTGGCAATGCTACCCACTGAGCCATCGTGCCGCCCAGTAATGGAAATACACTCACTGACAAAAATAAATAAATAAAAAACAGACGCAGATAGGAATGATTGTGGATTGCTGCAGAACTCAGCATGTCTCAGGCAGATATGTAAATGATTACATGTGTGGTCGGATTAGAGACTGGGTCTTGTCACAAGAAGCATAAAAGTGCTCCATTGGCTGCCCTTTAAAAAGGCTCTCAGATTCATCTTTTGGGTAGTGTACCTCTTGGCCAGAGATCCTTGACCTTGCACATGCTTCTGCGTTCGCAGATGTTGAATCTGGACCTGTAGATTTTGGTGTCCCAGCTGGTCCCATAAATGCTCGACATACATGATGGCCCAACAGAAAGTCCCTGGCACAACTATATTATGCAGACATCATTGAAAGTTGGACAGGTTGTGAAAATACACTAACCAGGTAGGGCTTATCCCATAACTGATAATGGAAATTGATTCCAGTGAATAAAATAATAATTATCCTAACCATTTTTCACAATGACGTACATTTGGATAACAGGCTTCAACTATATTAGAAAACAAATGTGACATGCATCTCTGTATTGTCAGATCAGCTTCTTACAGTTTTAAACATTATGCCAAAATTATAGTAGATGCTGTAGACTCCAGTTAGCATGGAGTTAGGTAGCTATTTTCAGCACAATTGTTTAACCGAAACATCAGAATGTTCATTGTTTCAAGGAATTTTATATGATATTGGTAAAAAAAAATTACCAAAGAGTATGGCACCTGTTGGTAAGCTATGGTATGGTAATATTTTGATACACGATTAAGTATTAGATACCATGTTGTATGCAACCCAGAACTGTTTCTGTGTGGCTGACACTTTATTGTGCCAGGATTGTTGTTAGTTGTTGATGTAATTTATTGTTATGTATTAACATAACTGTATTTTTACCTTTTTTTTGCTGAATGCATGCTATTGTTTTTATTTATACTCCTGTGTGTGTGCCACCCTCACTCCAAGGGCAGATGCTTGCTCTATGTATACCATGTATTCCACAGGTGACTGCTTTAAGACTACTCAGGAAGCATGGCTTCCCTTTCAATTTCATTGAAATGTGCCAGTGAAGTGTTTACCAGTGTATTTATTCTGTATAAATCATTTATCTTGGTGGAATTCATCATTTTATGCCCAGACATATGAGCTTCACTCACAGTGGTGTGAGATTTTCACAGAAGGAAACATTAATTCATTCATTAATTTATTCACTTTCTTATAAGCTCAATCCTGGTCAGGGCCATGGGAAATCTGCCATGGGCCATAACCTGCGTCACATAGGAACACCCTAGACAGGGCGGGTAAAAGGTCCCTTTTAGAAAGTCCAATTAACTTAACACACATGTGTTTGGAATGTGGGAGGAAACCGGAGTACCCAGAGTAAACCCACGCAGACACAGGAAGGACATGCAGCCTCCACACAGACAGAGTCCAAGGTCGGGATCGAACCAGGGACACTGGAGCTGTGAGGCCACCACACTAACCGCTGCACCACCATGCCACCCAGAGGGAAACATCTCAACTGTTATTGGACAGTGCGCTTTATATTTTATAAATTTTATATACTTATAAAATTTGTATGCAGTATTAAAAAACTGAAAAATAATAAGAAAAAACAGCTTCTATAGGCTACAGTGGCAAGTATTTAGTGTGACCTCCTCTTACACTTAGAAATAGCAGCATCTGGAAGCTTCATTGGGGTGCCAAGTTGACCCTTCTAAGGTCTGAAGAAGCTTGATCAGGAATGGTCTTTTTGGAAGGGTGGCATTGCTAAAACAGCAGATCTAATGGTGGCATAAGACTTCTGCACAGTCCTGTATATAAATAAACATTTGTGCTTCCCATATTTAAAAAAACACTGTTGAGTACTCCACACTCTTTCCTTGGACCAGATCAGATCTTGCTGTGTCTGTGAGTGCACAAATTAATCTATATTTTGAACACAGAGAGTGGTCTCCTAGTTCTTCCTTCCCATAGAAGGGTTCTGATCCAACAAGTGTGGTATTTAAGAATACAATAGGTGAAGTTGATGAAAACACACCACACATTTCCTTCAGAGATTTTCTGTAATTTGGTGTAATAATTGTGAAACATATACTTATGCACATACAATACACTGGGCAAGTCTGAACACCCTCTTTTTCCTGACTGTTTATGTGAGCCACGTTAACTTTTCAGGGGGATGTGTGTTTATTTCAGCTAAATATTTTGTTCACAGCATGTTTTGACTGACAGATGTGTATATTTTAACAGTTGCACAGGCTCACCTCCTCTGTGATTGATTTTCCTTGCTGCAGTGTGGGGGATTCCTGTGGGACAGGGGAAGTCATGCGTGTCTCCGTGTTTGGCACTGATAGATATTTGGTCGCAGCAATCTTAAGCTCTAGGTATTATTGGCCCAAAGAGGCCTAAGAACAACTACATGTGGTATATTTCGTGTTTAGTGTTGGCCATTTTGACACTGACAGCATACAACAGCATTTGAAAACCTATAGCAAGTGGCCTACTGATATGAGCTGTATGCAGAATGCTGATGTTTTTGGGGAGGCTTATATGGTTGGTGCCTCCAGTACTAAGTATTTCAGGGTGTCATTGCTTTTCGAGGATTTTTTTTTAGGAATAATTGTAAAATGCTAATAGTTTTAAATGTTGGAAAACTTCCTTAAAGTTGCACCTTTGGTTGACTTTTGGCAAATCCCATTATGTAGATAAAATCAAAGTCCTCATTAATCTTTCAAACAAACAAGGTAAGAGGTTTTGGTTTGAATGGAAGTCAACAGGAGAGAAAGACCTTCAGCACCTTGCCAACAGGCAAGTTCAGCCTACTTTACATTACCAGTGAGGACAGGTGTTGGGGCCTGCTTTGATGTGGAAATTGATTTTTTTTTTAATATTCCTTGTCTGTGTATAGTGGGTGTTTAGGGTGGCCTGCAAGGGATCCAGCATGCCATTGCTTCCTTTTAGAGGCTCTGATAGATCTCGCTGTCTGATCTGCGCCTAGCCACAGGCGTTAAGACACAGGAGGAGAAACAGTCTGCGAACACATTATCAATGCAAAGAGAGTGCAAGGGGTAAAAGGAAGAATACAATAGAAATACCACCTTTTTTGGCCTTGCACACAGATTAAACTCTCAGGATTACAGTGTTATTCACAAAATGATTAAGTCATGATGCTCCCATTATCAGCTCACCTATGAATGTCACTGGAGAAAGCACAAGTATCACAATTATCTACACTATTAACCCTCACCTGAAGGGGATGCAACAAGTATATGGTCGGCGGCTAATTGTGAGCAAGCTCAGCAGGAGTGACTTTTTTTGTTACAGTTCACCCTGGCAGAGGAAAAGATCTTAATACATTTATAAAGCATCTCAATGACAGAAACGAGAAATGAAATCCAGCAAGTCCTCACAAAGTGATGATGGCACTGTATACTCCTACATGGCCCTCTGAGTGGGGGAACAGGATGAATTTAATTTCATGACTGTCTTGAATTGCAAATGCTGAAGGAATGCTTGGCAGTGTGCCACAAGAATGAGCGAACGCAGGCCAGAAAGCCTGACAGGCCTGGCTGCCACATTAGGCAAATGAAAGGTGAAGGCAGAGCCAATCATCTGGCTGAGGCAAAAAGCTCCTATCGGCATCGCCCGAACTGGTTTAGCCAATGGTTAGAGAAGACTCCCTGCAACAAAGTCACAGTGCAGTGGGCGATTGAATGCTAAATCAATATGAGTTAGTTGAAACGTGTGCCCATAATGAAACAATGACTTTATGTGGGTGGTGGAGCTAGTGGTTGAGCGGAGGCCATTAAGTGGGACTAATGCATTACTACGTATTAAAGCCCATTCTGGTTTTACTATATTTAAGAATCTTTGCCGTACTGATCCTCTCATGAGCACTGCCTTTGTTGGAGGCATTTGTAGTGGTCTATTTACTTCCTTCTTGGTTTGATTCTTAGCTACTTGGTGGTGTAACTACTGTCGTTGTTGTTGTTATGGTTGCATTTGTTGATACAATCGGTCTTTGTAAGGATTCTGGCAGTTCAGTTGCAAGGTTTATGTTTGCTCTAAAACTGGGCTTTTTAACTGGGAAATCGCAGTGGATAGAGCATTGCTAGCACCTGTTTATGACTCATTACCAGCATGTAAAAGGGCTTGCTGGGGTTTGGCATAAATATGACAGGGCTGGTGGCTAATCAGCTAATCACTAGTAACATAATTCTGGAGGTTAGCCTGTTACAGCGACAGACTCTATGCAGAAAGTCTCAGTTGCACAAACACAAGGTAGGCTACCTTAGGGAGTCCACTGAGGAAGTACAACAAGAAAGTTCAATGTGGACAGACTGCTTAGCGGTCAATACATGTCTGTTATTTCTGACCTATTCCAACAACTGACAATGTGTTTTTGGAGGATCCCCGTGCATACTACATCCTGTAACAGATGTTGCTCCTTAGGTAGACATGACCTCACCCATCTTGTCTGTCCACCTATGGAACTGCTTGCAGCTGAAGGTCTTGAACTGTTAGTCAGTTGTACGCAAAACAGATTTCATCACTGCCTATGATACTAGCCTATCTCTTTGCTTCTTGGCTCTCATGGTGACTCGGATATCTCAGCAGCACCTGCTTTGCTCTCTTCAACTGTCTTTCTTCCATACTCCTAGAACTTCTGGTCTCGATTGGGGAACGGGTCTGCTTATTTCCTCAACCTGGACTTCATCATTGCCTGAATGTTGCATTTCCTCATTTGAATTTCATGTTGTTATTGTGTGCAAGCCTTGCAAAATTCACATCACTGTGATCTATCTACCCCCGGTCCACTTGGGAACTTTATCGACAAGCTTGATTCTGTTCTCGGCTCAATATACAGAAGATGGCAGTCCTATGGTTCTGCTGGGTGATCTCAACCTGAATAAGATGGCATCATATTCATGGTCACAGTATATATCTTACCGGATGGCAAAATGGCATTCAAATCTCAAGCTGGACAAGACTGAAGTGATTCTTCCTGCCAAATAACCCTCTGACACTTGGATCATTCACAAAAGAATGGTGCCACTGTCCATCCAACCCACTCTGCAAAGACTGTTGGTGTGTTTTTTGACAACAACCTCCGTCTATCTCATAGTGTTTATTGTTTGTGACCTTAGTGGCAAACAAAGAACTTGCTTGTGAGTCGTCATTAGAGTATCATTATTTTGTGGTCTGACTGGTAAAGTATATTATATTATAGACTGAGTACTTGCAATATGGCTTCTTCAACTGTTTGCACCTTTTTGTAAGTTGCTCCTTACAAGAGCGTCTGTCAAATGACTAATTGTAAATGTATTTCAGCTGTTAGATAAAAACTAAAGTGTCTCCTGACTTGAACTGGTGTTGTTGCTGGAGCTGGTTGGTACAGCAGTAATTCTGGCATTTGGCTGGCCTGTGCAAGGCCAGTCCCCTGAACACCATCTCTGTGTCTGGAAGTTAATTGAAATGATAAACTGCCCACCACCTGCCATCCTTTGAGTGAAACCCAACACGCAGGGTGAATCAATCCAGGCTAATTCCGTCCAAGATATGATTAGGCAGAAGTGCTGTAGTATGTGGATACTAGTTGGACCTGATGTGGAAGGCAAAAGGGTAATGGACTTGCTTCATCCCTTATCACACTTCATCTCATAAGTGCACGTCATGCCTTGTAGCTTCAGCTGAGGCCTTTGAGTCACTGTGCCATGGAGAATTCAGCCTGAACACTTTGTCTTGTTACCTCTCAGAGTGGATTAAACCAAAACTGAACACTTGGCTTCTGCAGTAGCTCAACAGTTTATCACTGACCACACTGTGAAGCTAATGCAGTAAAGCTGAACGTCTTAATCTGAAACTCATAAAACTCATCAAAAAAAGGAGTTGATAAAACCTTAATAAAGTTGGCTGGTATCAGTTTGACAGCAGTATCTGAGGAGTTGCAGGAAATAATATGGTTCCACCATTTTTATATTTTTCTTCTTTTTATTTGTAATACTGCTGTAATTTACAGTGGTAATGATAAACTCAGAGTGGAGTCTCTAATAATGTCCCTGAACCCCAGCCCCGCAGAAATCATACAGAAAATTGCCTTGCCCAGTTTCTCTGATGTGCCACATCCTTACGTCATCTTCATTTATACTACCCATAAACATTCAAGAGATGGAAAGCATTACAGGGTCCTGAAGAATTCAAATCAAGGTCTGTTGCTGGGCAAGAGTTAACAAGCTGTTTATTTGTCTGGGGGGGCAGGGCATTCTTTTCTGTTTGATTTTTCCTTGAGAAGTTATGTTTGCCATTTTGAGGTTTTCAACCATCCTCTTTGTTTTGGTACTGGATGGGATTAGGTTCTGCTTCCTTGTGTTTTTGGGCGCTGTTCATTCTATTGCATTACACTTTTGGAAAAGCTTTCCTTTACAAAATGCATGATGCCTTTGGCTGAAGGAGCCAGTGGATTGAGCACTACATTGTAGCTCCCTCATCACTGTGCAGGATAAGACTAACAAAATGAACGGTGTTAACCCTCTGCATTGTTTTACTGTCTCTAGGTAAAAACATCAAATATATCTCTTTATTTATTCATTTTTTTATTTAGCCATAGCTGTGGGCATTTTGGTTCTAAATATGTAAAAACACTCTTGAGCATGCAAAATGTGTAGGGGTAGCATGACACTGCAGGAACACAACAAACAAACTGCTTGATTAGCAGCAGCTGTTGGACTCAGTGTGGTCTGAATGTCCTTTTGTGTGAGTGTTTTGAGAAATTAGGGATTTTAGGGATAGAGGGAAATGAATTCCAGATACATCAATCTGCTTAAATTGAAATAAAATGCCTTATACTGGAGTAAAAACTAAATCTGAAGCCACTGAAATGGAAAATGCTAAGAGAATACAGAGCAAATATGTGTAGTCCAATTATAGAATGTTTTCCTTCTGAGTGTCTGTCACTTTCCTGCTGCTTATAGAACACAGTATGTGTTGATTTTAAATTACAAGGTGTTTATCTTGTATGTTTACGTAAAGAAGCATGACATCAAATCAACTACATCAGCTTGTGTCCGTGTTTAAATCTGAGATACATTAAAGGCCTAAATTAGGCTCTAATTGCTGCTCTGTAGACCTGGGTGAGGTTAGGTCGAGTACCTCTTTAAGCTTTGCTCCCAGTTAGATGAGAGTAAAAGCCTCTCAATTTAACCTTTCACCCATCCTCTTTCCCCCATCAGCCTTACTAGCTCGTTAGATTATCTACCGAGGCCAATCAATACAGCCATTAAGTGGAGCCCTTGCAAAGAATCAAGCTTGCTCATTTGGCATTGATTCTCCTTCTATCACTGTATTTCTCTCGGTCTCACGCTCTCTTTCTTTCTTTAGTATCAAGAATATTTGAAACACATAAGAAAAATGGCTAACATGAATACAAGTGACACACATTTACAGAAAATTAGCTGCTTTCCAGAAATAGGTAGATACTTGTCAGCTTTTAAATACCATTCTCTTGCAGTGGCTAAAATTACTCATACTTTCCTTTTAATAGGCTGATGTGGTGCTATTTCAGCATTTTGGTTTGATATCCTTGTTAAAAAAGAGCAAAGCTTGCAAGCTTCATTAACGCACTTCAAAAGAAAGAATGAAAAATGAATAAGTAAGGAATAGTTGGGGGAAATTAAATAATTTGGTTGCCATGCTTATCCGTAATTAACCCTTACACTGTTTATATTCCAGTGCTTCACTGTATGGACAGGGTCATTTTTTTCCCTTTTGAAGCCCAACTTTTGAAGCTCTATATCTTTGTCTTTTCCAAAATAGATAGGTGCATATTAAGTCTTTTTGAGAAGGCATTGGAAACCATGGTGTTTATTCTTAACTTTACTTTTGGTTTAACTTTGTCATTTTTGTCATAAAAAATCCAAACTTTTCCAAAATACTTTTGGAATAAGCATAACCAAAGACAGTAACATGTTTAGTGGATTTGATTGATAGTAAACATGAACATTCATGGATCTGGAAATATTTGAGATTCACAAAGAATTACTCCTCACTCTCTCTCTCTCTACTACATGAACCAATAAACTCATCCTTTGTGATTGTAGCAGTAACACGAAACTTGAAAAGTGTGCTCTTTGGAGAGTTACTTGCACTCTTCCTCATGATTGTCAAATCTGATCGAATGTTGATATTGAAAGGAACATGGCAGCAGAGAAAATGGCTTGCCAGATGGGTCACATCAGTGGTTTTCCAATCTTAACCATACCACTGCATTCAGTACATGTCTGCCATTTAGATGAAATTTTTCCTATGGTTGGATGGTGGAAAAGCTGGAAAGTTGATCAAATAATAGATGAACGGGAAACAACCAGTCTATGGGGTCCTGGTGTCATTCAAATAACATTTTGCTATCTTCCCTGTGCACAGTTTTGCTACTGAAGACCAACTGATAGCATTGTTCTTCGACATAAATATCTCCCTTGCTGTCGAATCACCTTCCTCAGGCATTTTTTTTATCTTCTTTTGAAGAGCTTTGATGAGTTTTGCAAGACATTGTCCTCCTGATTTGACACTTTCTTTCACCCCTTCTATCTCACTGTCTCATACAAGAATGCTAAGAACCACCTGTACACTAAACTGTTTCATGGCTGCAGCAAAGCAAATAATGAAATAAATGAAATAAAATCCATCTTGAGCAAGTATGCCACTTTTACAGTCATGAACCAACACCATTTTGTCAGGAAATTAGGTGTTTCTGTGGACATTAGGGGACTGTGGTAGCCTAGCGGTTAAGGTACTGGACTCTTGACCAGAAGGTCCAGGGTTCAAATCCCACCTCTGCCAAGCTGCCACTGTTGGGTCCCTGAGCAAGACCCTTAACACACAATTGCTTGGATTGTAAGATTGTATCAATTGTAAGTCGCCCTGGATAAGGGCGTCTGCTAAATGCTGTAAATGTAAATGCAAATGTTTCTAGGTACTTGTATGAGTTTACAAGCCTTTGTAGCATGTGTATCAAGTACATTGCAGTAGGGTTTGCAAGCCCTTGTTTTTCCAGTGGGAGAGCTTCTGGATCTCATGACAATATCAAAGCCTCATCTGACTGTTTCCATGCTTTACTGCCCGGTCATTATAGGTGTATGCACAGTTTAATTCAAACAAGATCCCCTTTTTGGTGAGCCAGTAATTCATGAAATATATGCAGGTCAAAATTGGTCTGGAACAGTACCTAATTATGAAAATACAGCACTTTGTGGGAAAAAATGTCAGTTTTAGGTCACGTTAGGAAAAGTCAGGCCTACATAGTTATATTTAATGTGGTTACACTGTTTTAAAAATGTGACCCGAACAATATGTAAGACAATATGTGAACAAAACTTTGTGGGACACTTACTTGGCCCTTCTGGATTTTTTTAATTTTCATACACCAATATTTTTATCACAACATGTTAATATTTTGCATGTCTTACATCAGATCTTTGTGAATGTGTGAAGCACATGGTATTAATAACCATTTCCTGTGGGACTAGTGGGCATGTGGGAGTCGAGGTTTGTGTCTCAGAATTACAGTCTGAGAATGGACTTAGATTTACATACTGCACAGCCAAGGCAACTGGCAGAAACATTTCTTGAGCTGTTGGGTATTTAATGGCCCGTATGAGCAGATTTCTTTATTCTGATACTATCTAAACATTTCTGATGGCTTTCTGGGATGAAGTGAAAAGGTCAGAATGAACCCTCCTCTTGCTGTCTTTTTTCTGGCCCTCTATCATTTTTGACTAAAATGGAGGATGTGTCACATTCCACATATCTGAGCTAGAACCTCCAACTTTATCTTTCTTTATTTTTGTTAATCCAGCACCACATGAAAACATTGTCTAAGACTTCCCTAAGAAGTTGGTCTTAAATTGTGGTGACATAAGAGTGATACATAGTGAGATACGTAGTGCCTTACAACTGACACATGAGGACCTTGATCAGAGGCCCAACAGTAGCAGCTTGGCAGTGCTAGGATTTGAACCCTTTACCTTCTGGTCAGTAGTCCATAACCACTGCACCACCACACCTAAACTACAGGTATGTGCCATATAGCAACCGCATTACATTTTGTGAAACGGGATGTTGACCAAAATGGATGTCGACCAGTCATTACCATAGTCACATAGTCTTTTCATTCTACTGTAATGAAAATATAAAGGGCATTTTGACAAGAACAACAGCATGCAAATGATACGTAAAAGATACCGCTGAAAACACGAGTGGAACGCTACCATCTACACAGTATCCCTAAAACCACTGCATTTTTAATTTATGGACGTTCACTGTAATTATAGAAAATACATTAATGTTATGACCCTGTGTATAGGAGAAAGCTGTAACACTTAGCAAGATAATATAATGAACCTGATACGTTAGTTTGACGGAAGCCAAAATGGCATTTCAAACAACGCGGAAGGTCAGCCAGATGAAACAGAAACGCAGTGAATGTGAACCAGTTTACATAGTTATGGAGAATATACAAGTAGTGGGAGGACAAACAAAGGAGCTCTACTTGCAATAGGACAGGCACATACACTTACGAATGCCATTTACAGCTTGTTATAAATACGTACATTTACATTTAAATCATTTTATTTGTGGGTGACCAAATACTTATTTTCCACCATGATTTACAAATAATTTACATTTACATTTACAGCATTTAGCAGACGCCCTTATCCAGAGCGACTTACAGTTGATACAGTCTTACAATCCAAGCAATTGTGGGTTAAGGGCCTTGCTCAGGGACCCAACAGTGGCAGCTTGGCAGAGGTGGGATTTTAACCCTGGACCTTTTGAACCAGTACCTTAACCACTAGGCCACCACAGTCCCAGGCTAAGTAGTGGAAAGTATACACACAAACACGAATAGCTTGCATAAAAAGTCTCTGAACACATCAACCGAGTTAAAACAGTATCTAGTTCAAACTTGGGCTCACGACCAAGCGAGCACACAATCAGTAAGGTAGTAGCATACACACACACACACACACACACACACACACACAAATGACGAACTTCCACTCTTAAACTATAACTCGTGGATCCACAGCATTGATTAGCTGTTGGAGGACAGAGTTTTATTTCCTAGTAAATTTATTATAATTTTTAAGACCTTGTTCGTTAAAGCGAATGGACCTTGATTGGATGGAAATGAAATGGCGAATACCTGTACATTAATTTATCAGCAGTAATTGTGATGTTAATTTTGCATTAAAAAAGTCATGTGCATAACAACGTAACAAGAAGATTGCCAATTAAACCTACTAAACCGGACTACATTAATTTACAAACGTTGAATTGCATTCACTAGGATGGAAAACCCAGAATATATTGAAATTTGAAGCTAGCCACAGCAAAAATGCTAAGTCATGGCCAAGTTGTTAATTGCACAAGAGTCGTCCCAGTCCCAACAGCAAAGCAAAGCATCCCATTTATCTCCACTTATCCTGGTTAGGGTGGCAGGGGACATTCTGGAGCCTAACACAGAATTCAGTGGACCCAGGCACACCCTTGACAGGGTGCCAGTCTGTCGCAGTGTTTCACAAATGCACCGGCTTGTTACCACTGAACCACCAGAGCTGCTCCAGTCCCAATATGTTCTTCATAAGAAGATAAACTGCATGTTTCTCGTGTGACTGCAATGTACAGCAGTACAGTAATGGATCTAAACTGATTAATTGATGCGATGTGAATTTCTTGAGTAGCCCTTGCAAATCAAACTTGATAATTTGGCATTGTTTCTATATCTCACAGCAATTCTCTTCTCCCCTTGCTTTCTCTCTTGTTCTTACTTTAGTGCATGCCATAGTTAATAAAATGCCTACCATAATTTTGAGCAACACTTGTTTATTAGCAAATCTGCTTATTTCAACAATAGGTTTGCTTAAATGCTATTCGGTTTATACTAGTCACTTGCAGTGGCTCCCGTTACTCATGATATTCGTTGTGTTCTGTGGTGTATTAGCCTTCTATTTTTATTTCCTTGTAGTTAAAATATGTAGCACTGGGTGTCATGTCTAGCATACGAGCTGTGTGAAAAGGGCGTGATCTTAAACCAGTATTGGTTTCTTTAACCTGAAGCTATTTCTTCTTCCAGAGACAGATATTTTTCATGACATGCAGGGTATTTTATGGAGCCTGAAGAATAAAGCAAGTGTGTAGTGTGCATTACAAGGCTGAGTGTGGAGTTTTGTAGCCTTCTATAGTGTTATCTAGGGAACTGATAGGAGATGTGCTATATCTACAGGAGAAAAGAAAAAAAAAAGCTAAAACCTCTAAAATATTTAACCCAAGCTAATTGGAGAGCACTTCCCATTTCAGGATTCCTCAACCTCTGAAAAAGCAAGACCAGATCAAAGGCTTGTGCTCTTCCCTGCAGGATACTGTTGAGTGAGAGAGAGTGAGAGAAAAGTGTAGTTGGTAAGGAGGAGATATCAGGATGGGGCAAGTGAGATAGGGGTTTATGGGAGGATGTGAGCAGCAGTGGGAAAGACAGAGGGAGACTGAGCCAGCATGGCAAGTAGAAAAGGAGGAGGAAATGGGGACTAAATAAAAGGATGTAAATCATCATGTAATGGGTTACCATGTGACGTTGAAATGTGTGGCATGGCTCCCAGTGCCACAAGAGCTCCATGAATAAGAAAACATCCATCGGCACAGATGTGGCCCCTCTTTCTGCTTCGCTCTTTTCTCTCTTTCTACATTAGGGTGCCTGGTGCTCATCCATTCTCTCCCAGCTGTTAAGCCTACTCATAAAAACAAAACCCAGCGTAAGATCATAAATTACTCCTTTGTCTATACCCATTATTTTGTAAATATGACTGTTGCTGCCTGTATGTTTTTTTCCACATTTTTTAAAACCATGTTCTACGTATCATTCCTAGATTTAGCATCCCTCAGCTGCCTCAGCTCCTTCATCTCACTGTGATTGACAGCTGCAGCTAATTTCATACTTCAGCCTTCCTGCCCTCCCCCAGCTTAACTCAAGTCAATTAAAAATCGATACAATTCTTATCTCTAATCTCCCTCCTGTGCTCCTTTGATATGGGCCTCATTAGAAGCATGCTTGAATCTACATTTCTTGCCAGTAAGGATGCTGGAGCCTCGTAACACACAAACACACTGTTCTGTGTACGTTTCGTCCTCTGCTATGTTGTGACTTCCTGTGTCATTTGTTCCTCCTGCATAATCACTCTTAGCAAGCGTCTTTCATGAAGACGATCTACCGTCAAACAATTTGGCCAATTCAACACTTCAGGTTCTGATGTGGCATCTGTTTTCAGTGAATCCACAAAGGATCAGGAAAGCATTGAAAGTGCCCATGAAAGACAGTTTTCTTGACTGGCGATGCCATTTTCCATACTGTGTACAGGTGCAGTGATAACTGCTGAAAGCCTTTGGTGGCTTAGCGGTCTTCAGCTGTGCCTGATTCTCTATCACTGTCATGTGTCCTCTCTCAGCAGCCTCCAATGAAGCTAAGTTTAAGGGCTTGGCAGTGGCAGGTGTGTGTCCTTGAGTCACGGTCAAATAGAACCCAAGAATACACGCTGGTGATTTAGGAAATAAAGCTGTGGAGATTCTTTATGTATGCTTAACTGATATTATAATATGTCTGATGTGAAAAATGAAAGAAAAAATATATTTTTAGCTTGTTCTTCTTTGCTCGTCATATTTATTGGGCTTAAATTGGGTTAGTACTGAGATGGTCCCTATTTCCCTTGAGGAGGAGCCTATTTCTAGATCTTCGTAGGACTTGAGCTTCACATGGAGAGGAAAAAACAGTCTTGTTTCAGAAATGAGTGTCTTCCTGTGCAAGGTCTTTTTTGGCCTCTTCCCACCCACAGAGCATCAGAAGAGGAGAGTGTGCCAGAAGCTATGAACAGCCATGACATTGGCCTCTACACATGAAATCTCCCAAAATCATCTATTTTTAAGCATGAACTGACATGGTCATTTAGCCAATACCTGTATATCTATTTAAGAAATATCCAGTGATAATTTTGATTAAAAAAATATGAATGTACTGTATGTGTCCGTATACTTAACCAATTTTGAGATAATCTCTTTTCAAAGATGTTACATTTGCATATTGGAGGCTGCTTCCTCTAGTGCTAAGTTATGCACGTGGGAGTGTGTGATAATCAAGTACTAATTATGCACATATTGAGCACAGGAGTTAGTGAAATTCACAATTTTGACCTGTGTTTTCCAGGGATATTTCTTCCTCTTGCTGTGGTAATTTTCATGCTTAGCGAAATCCCTTCCTGCCAGGCAGATTGAGACATTTTATTGGATGGAGCATGGCGGCCACCCGGCTCTCACCGTGTGCTGATGGCTCACCATGCCATGCTTAATTAGTCCGCCAGTTGGCTTAATGGCCACTGGGAGTCAAGGACAATGGTTAGGGGGGCTATGGGAAGACATGTTAGCAGGAGTTAGACTATGCCATTCCTCTGCACTGGGATCTCCCAAATCTACTCCGTTGCTGATGGCTGTAGCTTTTCAGAAACATTGATTTATTCTTTTGTTACTTAGCCTGCAGTCCCCTACTTTGACATAACAGAATGTCATGCAATGTTAATATCATTGTTGATGAGCATCATATGTGTAATTATTCCAGGATGAAACCCATGCTGTGACAGATTGAGTTGTTCACAACAAGCGAATCGCTGTGTTACTGTAGCAGGCAGCCATGTAATAATCAGCGGCTTGGATCAAGAGGTATAAACACTTCATTTGGTTCAATCATGGTGGAATGAAGGGTGTAATTAAGTTATCTAAAGCATTAGCTTCTAAATTGTTTCTAATTAATCTCACATCAGTTTCACAGACTCAGTATGTTTAAGTTCTTGTACTTTTTTGGTGAAACAAGAGTTAAACTGGTTGAGCAGTGCATTCTTTTAATGCCTTGAAGAATACAAGTATGATTCTGCTTCAGCACAATAAACCCATGTCAATCAGCAATTCTTTAGGCTCTACTCAACTCCTCCTTTAAACCTAACCATCAGCAGTGGGCTGAATCTGTGGCCAAGAGCAGCTTGCACTGAGCTCAGAATGACGTTTCCTTCGAGATGAGAAGGTGGACAGATGGAAGGCTTGGCCGACATTGGCTCAATTAGCGTACATTTCAGCCCTGCTGCTGCTAGCTGCAGTGGCCAGCCAGCACCAAACTATGGTTACGGGGTGCTACAACATAGCAGTGGGTGATATAATGGGATATATTTGTATTTTTGTGCAATATTTCTTAAGAATAAATAGCCTCTTTGTACAAACATATTGTTCGTTTTTGTTGCAATTGAAATTGTGAGATTAGAATTGTGTGTAACAATTGTAGAAATACTCTATGTACAAATTCTCTCTCTATAAATCATTGTTTTTGCATATCACACTTACCCAATTATCTGAAAAAAATCATGATTTTTTTTTTTGCTCCTATCAACCAATCCTGCTGGTAGGCAAATTGAATTGTATCAAATTACCTGAAGATAATATAACATTGTTTAGTTCTGATGCACTGTTCATTGTCATGGGTTATTACCAAGTTTAAGAACAATGATGCCATGAGAGCTGCTGGGCAACTCTGACAGTTGCTTGTTTTTGCCAAATTAAGGTCAGGAGCAGATCGCAAAGTTGTGGAAGACTTAGCTCATTGAGGCTTCATTATAGGACAGCATGTTAACTCTATTATTAACTTGTTTCTGGTCACAGCCAGAAGACAGACAAGTAAGCTTGGAGAGTTTTCAGCGCTACCTAATAAATGGCCAGCTGGGGAACGGAGTGCTGTGGCTGACCCCAGAGCCCAGTCTCCCAATGTCGTGGCCTCTTGTTGATTAATCGAGTCAGAGCAGTTCCCCCACCTTGCTCTTCCTTGTTTCCCTTTCCTCCTGGTGCTCTTAGCTCAGGGTTACCTGGATCGATGGGCCAATCACAGCTGTCACTCAGCAAGCCAGCTCCATAGACTACATGGACTCGGGGTCACAACCCCCATCGATCCATGAGCTACGTGTCAGTCTGGCCTGGTGATGGGTTCAGTCCTTCTTATATGGTTTTCAGGGAAATGGAAGATGGATACATATTATTTAGCTTTTATCGTAATCGTCTAGTGGATTAGGCATTCTGTTATTACACTCACTATGTCTGGATATAAACTCCAAAAATAGTATCGTACACAAGTCTCTCTGAAGACCTTTTCAGGAGTTTTGGTTCCATTAATAGGAGCTTGTATCCAAAGGGTCACCTGTGAAAATTGAAAAGCAACTATGATATGGAAGAGATTATTTGTTTACATTTTATAAGGAATAAAGCCACATGCATGTTGTACTTGTTCAGTAGGCAAGAGTGGTATCATGTTCATGTTATCAGTTACATTGTGACACCATGTGGTGATCCCCCAGACGAGTTCACATCTTAGCCAACTGTAATCGGATACAACTTGTTTTGTGACTGGGTTTGCACACATGGGCTAAGGGTGATCTTTCAAAGTGTATTCAGTCAAGACTACCCAAGACAATTCTATAACCTCACACTCAGTCTAAATGGAAACAGTTACGGTTTAAACTTTTTTCTGTTTCTTGGTAGATAACAAAGGTAGAGTATGCTTTAAAATACTTATTTCCTCCTGATGCTGTGAATCTATTGACACTAAGTTTTATTTTCACTGTCAATGAATTTGAGTTTGTCATTGATTTTTTTTATTCAGGTTGTCAAAGCAGTGGCCAGGAAGATAGTATTAATCTTCTGGCACTTAAGTAATTGTTTAGAAGAGATATTTCAGCACTTAATTTTGAAACCCTACCAATGGTTACTTAATTGCTCGTATGCACCATTACCGTAGTCACATAGTATTGCAATTATAAAGGGAGACACATAAATGTTTCAGAAATACCACTGAAAACATGAGTGGAAACCTAAACTGTTATACACATTTATGGAAATTGTAAAATTATAACAAAAAACTGTTATGACCCTGTCTAGGGGAAGGCCGTAACGCTTAAGAGCATGGTATGATGGCTCTGATACTTTTGTTTGACGGAAGCCAAAAATGTATTTGAAAGACAGTATTACAAACAACACGGAAGATCAGCCAGATAAATCAGAGACTCAATGATTGAATGTGAACCAGTTAATATATTTATAGGTGAGACATAATATGCAGGTAGTGGGGGACCAACAAAGCAGTACTACATGCAGTAGGACAGGCACATACGAAGGACATTTATAGCTTGTTACAAATAAGTAGCAGGAAGTTTTACACATAAACACAAGTAGCTTGTACAGAAAAGTCTCTAAACACATTAACCAAGTTAGAGCAGTCTCTAGTCCAAATGTGAGCTAACGAGCAAACTAGCACACGACTGGCACACACACACACGGAAGACAGACTTCGACACTTAAACTCCTGCCTCTGCTCGTGGAGCCGCAGCGTTGAATGGCTGTTGAGGTGACTGTGTTGATTTGCTGTTTACTGTCAGAATGTCCGTAATTAAAAGACAGGATGTTAATAGACATGGTTGTTTAAAGGCGCTTAACTGTATTTATTTCAGCTATACTGTAATACCCCTGAATCAGCTTAAATAAAAATATTGGCAGAGCATGGGTGTCGAATTGCCTGGAATTGTTTTATAGCTGGTGAGCTGGGAGCAAGAGACAAAAATAGCCTTGGAAATGACAATTAGAAGCTCACAGGAGGCAACCACAAGGCATCCACAGTCAGGCAAGTGTGCACAGGCCTCTTCCTCCCTTAGCTGGCAGCCCTGCCTCCTCTACTGCTGTACAGGTAGTGCAACTGAGGCTTGCTGGCAGCAGCTTTTTGGCAGGGCCGCTTTGCTATCATGGGTGCTAGGCTGGTGAGCATGACTTTGATCCTGGAGAAACTTTCACTCCCAGGTTCTCTCCAGAAAGCAAACAAGCGAGGAGGAGGTAGCCTGACAACAGCGCATCTCTGACAGCTTCTCACGAAGCCCTAAGTCACTACTTGCTACCTTTCATTGTGTCAACATTGTTGTCAGAAATTTCACTGTCACTCCCTGCTAATTGAGTTCTTTCTATTTTTTACTCTTGAGACAATTAGCACTCTTAGCATACTTTAAGTAAGAACATCAAGAACTACATTGAGAAATTACTTGTTCTTTCTCTATTTTAATGTTTAATACACTTCAATAAGATGTTGCTAGTTAGATATAAAGTAGGGGTGAGACATACTGATACTTGAAGACACATCATTTAGCAGATGCCCTTACCCAGAGTCTTACGAGGTACAATCCAAAAGCAACTGTGGGTTGAGAGGGCTTTGCTGAAGGACGTAACAATGGAAACTTTGGCAGAGCAAGGACTTGAACACTTAACCTTCTGTACCTTCAAGTCCTGTGCCTTAATTAGCCACCATGATCTGCAAACACTCAGCTTTCCTTAAGGTCTGATTAATTTCTTGAATTTATTTATATTCATATTTATTCATATACAACAATTTATTAGTTGTTGTAGCAATTTGTCCAGCTGAGCACACAACTCAAAGTGGTCTAAAGTGCCACGAGTTGTCAAAAAGGACAACAAAAAGGTATCAGAGAAATAAACCATTGGTAAAACATATTTTTACATCACATTAACCAATTTTTTACTTGTTACAATCAGCCATTGACTTATAGGACACTAGATCCTAAAGTGACTGTGTGCACTGGACTAAATATTGTCGATATGCATACTTTTACGTTATTCTATTCAATATATCTCTTCATTATTAGAGTATATGCTTTAGTTTTTATATTCTCTTATTTTATTATACTCTTCCTAAAAAGCTCTAAAAGGTTAGTCTACTTGTTATTTTATTTTAATTATATAGTAATAGTATAGTTTTAAATATGTTCTCTCTGTTAATATTTATTTAGTTTCTGTTTAGTTAAACTATTACTATGAACTTATTAATTAGAAAATATAAGAGAGGTCTGTAATTTGGTAGCCTAGCAGTTAAGGTACTGGACTATGGACCAAAAGATCCAGGGTTCAAATCCCACCTCTGCCAAGCTGCCACTGTTGGATCCTTGAGCAAAGCCCTTAACCAACAATTGCTTGGATTGTAAGGTTGTATCAATTGTAAGTCGCTCTGGATAAAGGGGTCTGCTAAATGCTGTAAATGTAAATGTAAATTTAATTGTTAAGTTCAGTTAATTGTTAAAATTAAGGTCATGTGGAAAATAAGTATTTGGTCAACCCACAAATAAGCAGATTTCTGGCTCTTCACAGACTGTAACTTCTTCTTTAAGAAGCTCTTCTGTCCTCCACTCGTTACCTGTATTAATGGCACCTGTTTGACCTCGTTATCTGTATAAAAGACACCTGTCCACAGCCTCAAACAGTCAGACTCCAAACTCAACCATGGCCAAGACCAAAGAGCTGTTGAAGGACACCAGGAAGAAAATTGTAGACCTGCAGCAGGCTGGGAAGAGTGAATCTACAATAGACAAGCATGTTGGTGTGAATAAATCAACTATGGGAGCAACTGTAAGACATACAAGGCCATTGATAATCTCCCTCGATCTGGGGCTCCACGCAAGATCTCATCCCATGGGGTCAAAATGATCATGAGAACGGTGAGCAAAAATCCCAGAACTACACGGAGGGACCTGATGAATGACCTGCAGAGAGCTGGGACCAATGTTACCAACGGGACCAAGGCTACCATTAATAACACACTACACAGAGAGGAACTCAGATCCTGCAGTGGCAGGCGTGTCCCCCTGTTTAAGCCAGTACATGTCCAGGCTCGTCTGAAGTTTGCCAGAGAGCATATGGATGATCCAGAAGAGGATTGGGAGAAACTTGTTGGTAAAAACTCAACTCGCCGTATTTGAAGGAAGAAGAATGCTGAGTTGCGCCATACCTACTGTGAAGCATGGGGGTGGAAAACATCATGCTTTGGGGCTGTTTTTCTGCATAGGGGACAGGACGACTGATCCGTGTTAAGGGAAGAATGAACGGGGCTATGTATCGTGAGATTTTAAGCCAAAAACCATCAGTGAGAGCATTGAAGATGGAACGTGGCTGGATCTTCCAGCATGACAATGATCCCAAACACACCGCTCGGGCAATGAAGGAGTGGCTCCGTAAAAAGCATTTCAAGGTCCTGGAGTGGCCTAGCCAGTCTCCAGACCTCAGCCCCATAGAAAATTTGCAGAGGGAGTTGAAAGTCCGTGTTGCCCAGCGACAGCCCCAAAACATCACTGCTCTAGAGGAGATCTGCATGGAGGAATGGGCCAAAATACCAGCTACAGTGTGTGCAAACCTGGTGAAGACTTACAGGAAACGTTTGACCTCTGTCATTGCCAACAAAGGTTATGTTACAAAGTAACATAAAGTTGAACAAAGTTGAACTTTAGTTATTGACCAAATACTTATTTTCCACCATAAGTTACAATTAAATACTTTAAAAATCCTACAATGTGATTTCCTGGATTTTTTTTCTCATTTTGTCTCTTATAGTTGAAGTGTACTTATGATGAAAATTACAGACCTCTCTCATCTTTCTAAGTAGGAGAACTTGCACAATCAGTGGCTGACTAAATACCTTTTTGCCCCACTGTATATCATCTAAGCTGCCCAAGGAGGATGGGTCCCTTTTTGAGTCTTGGTTCTCCAGAGGTTTCTTCCTTATAATGTTTAGGGAGTTTTTCCTTGCCACTGTCAACCTAGGTTTGCTCAAGTTGGGATTGGCCTTGTAATTTAGAAGATAATCTAAAATTTTAAAGCTGTTTTGAGACAGTCCTCCATTGTGAAAAGCGCTGTAGAAATAAATCTGACTTAACTTGACGTATATGAGCAATGGCAGTTGATGATACCATTCTTAAAAAGTGTTTTATGATGTAGTTATAATTACATAATATTGACATATTACTCAAATACACCCTGCCCTAGTCAGATATATAACTTCATTATATGTTGTTATTTGTCTTTTATTTTTTAGGCATCTAAAGTCCTTTTGTTGTTTTCCATTCTATAGTATTACTTTAGATAAAAGCAAATAACTTTAGTAATGATCTCAATCTGAAAGAATGCCTCAACTTAGACCAAAGCATAATCCTGCTAATAGAACAGAAATCTGACCTGGCTCTGAAAGGAAGATGACATAGGAGGGCAAGGTCTGTGACAACAGATGTGTCTCTTAGCTAAATCTGTCATCTCACTATTACAGAGTGAGCATTTTACCGAGAGATACCTGACAGGTCCCGTGTGGCAGTGGAGGAGGTTGGTTTTGGGATGGATCATGGGAAATAGGTGGCAGTCGAGGCTTCAGTTACCCGGGTTGTAGAGGCTTCCACCCAAGGGGCTGTGCTCCGCTGCCACTGTCTGCTGGCCCTGTGGGCATTTCACACACAGCGATCCAGTCTTCATAATAGGCTTGGGTTTCCTCTCTCTACTGCGTGTTGATGTTGGTCATAGATAGCTATGTCTATGGGCTTGTATCTTTTATCTCACATCTGGGAGCTCTGCATGGGAGCTGAACAGTGACTACACTGCCCGCATTGTCCGGACTCTTGTCATTACAAGGCTCGGGTTGCAGGTGGTGCAGGATGCCCTTCACCTGAGCATGGAGACTACCACTACACGATTATAATGGAATAGTGTAGCTCATTATCACAACTTGAAATGTTTTAGCTAATATGCGATGAAGATACTTTGAGATACTTTGCAAAAGAGCTTTTGTTTTTTTCCCTCTATTTTTCTTTCTCATCGCCACTTTCTGTCTCATTATCTTCTTGCTCGCTGCGCCCGCATGCCCACGTGGAATGCTACTAGTACTGATACTTGCTTTAGACCACCCGTTACACTGATCCAGCAGCAAGATGAACGGTACAATTACCATACAGTTTGCTTCACATTTACCTTTTAAACTTTCCTATCTTTTTAGGAGGCCAAGTATATGTTACAGTAGAAAGCCTTCACTAAACAGCCATGTAATATACTTCAATCTGTTTCTGATGGTGCCCCTATAGATATCTATTTAGCAGCAGGTGGTGCTAATGGTGGGTGGAGGAAAACATCTGTAGTGAGAACTTAGGCTACGAAAATGATGACTAATGATTCAGAAGCTCCCCCACTAATGCAAAATATATATTTAATCAATACATGCTGCTTTCAAGGTAAGAGGTTCATCACTGTATAAATCAGTGCATGGCACCCCAGCCACTTTATAGCTCGTAACTCAATGCTAGTTAATCCATATGCCGCTGTGAATCGTATTACATGGCAAGTCTCTGCATGTGCAGGTAATCTGCTGGTGTCATTTGGTGTCCAAGGCACAAGATACTGTTTGCAATTTATGCAGGTTTGAGTGGTGTTCATGTTCAGGTTATGCATTACTGGTTCCACTGTTCCATCTCATTTTCTGTTAGCAGATGGTATCTCCATTTATAATGTTATGAAACAGCTTTTGAAATAAGGCTTTTGATGATAGTAGTGTAGGCCATCTGAGGCAGCAGGGTTCCATGTGGGCTGTTTGACTGAGCGGAACAATGGCCGTGTAATGGGGCTAGTGCTTGGAGAGGAAAATAAAAAAATACATCAAGGCCCTTTAAAAGGCCTTGCAGAGCAAGATGAGAGGAGTCGAGTAGATGGGCTCTCAGGCCGAGCACGTCACCCAATCCCTCTCCTGCGGACTGGGCCTGAGCTCTAACTCTTTTAGCCTGCACTCTACTAATGGTGTTAAAAAAGACAAAGAAGGCAGGCAGCGGAGAGCAGGCTGGGTCATACACTTAGCTCTAGAGTGCATGGAATCATTATAATTTTCAGCTTGGTGCCTTTCCCTTACACACACACACACACACACACACACACACACACACACACTACTTCGTGCACACAAAGCTGGAAACCTAAGACGAGGCCGGGGGAGTTTGTGTCCAATTGGGCTGCTTTGTATGTTTATTATGGGATGTTGATGTCTGCATCGGGGGAGAGGTGTTATATTTACTGTTTCTGTGTGTGTGTGTGTGTGTGTGTGTGTGTGTGTGTGTGTGTGTGTGTGTGTGTGTTTCTGAGTGTTTGTTTGTTTGTGAGCCAAGTTTATAAATCAATGTGAGGACCAAATGTCCCCACAAGTTTACAAAGGTCTTACATATATAACCTTGTGGGGACTGATTTTGCTGGTCCCCGCAAGGATAACTTGTTTTTCAATAACTATTACTTGAAAAGCCAAAAGTGCCACAATATTTACTTTTGGTTACTGAGACTAAGGTTATGATTCGGGGTAGGTATAGCATTAATAAGCTACATTTATCAGTGAGTGCGTTTAAATCGATTTAATGATGCGATAACTGCATAAAATCAGAACTTGTCAGTAATCCGATCAATGAGTTTACATGCACTTGAGTACTCAGATAATGGGAAACCTCCGGGTTTCCATGACGCTGGTAGTAATCGGATTTCTACTTTGTAACCAGCCAATAATCTCATAGAAATATGTGACATATACTTCAAACTTTAATATTCATACTCATTTTCTGGAGTATGTACTACATTTCCACAAAGCCTTTATTTCCATGGTGGTTTTAATTCCGGGGTTGCCAGATCCAGCGAGAAAAAAAATCAGATAACTGCAGAAATCGGACTATGATCAGATTATTGAGTGCATTAATTGCATGGAAAGTCCCCAAAACATATGCTTGCCAAGACTGTGTGTGTGAGAGAGAGAGAGAGATGTTTAAATGTCATTGTGAGGACACAATGTCCCCACAAGGACAGAAAGATCTGACATTTTTACCTTGTGTGGACATTTTGTTGGTCCCCATAGGGAACACTGCTTTTTACAGAAACTCCAACATTCTTTTGGAAAAACAAAAGAGTCAAAAGATTTGCTTTAGGTTACGGAGGTTAAGGTGTAGCTGTAAGTGTAGCATTAAATATCTACAGTAATCATTGTGTCAATTGTAAGTCCCTACCAGTGTATGACAGAATCGTGTGCTTGTGTGTGACTTGACTTAGGACACTTTGGCTGAATAATATCACCAGTGCACACCAGTACGTTGGTTGCAGCTTAGGAACTGGGGACAAAAATGCTGTCCCCAATTGACATGTATTGCATTTTTGTAGATAAACTTTCTTTTGAAAACCACAAGAGTCAAAACATTTGCTTTATGTTTCTGAGGTTACGGTTAGGTTTATGTGTAGGTGTAGCATTCATTAGCCACAGTAATCATAATGCCAATGGAAAGTCCCCACCAGGATAGTGAAAACTGTGTTTGTGTGTGCGACTCTGTGAGCCTACCTGCCTCTTTAAGCATGCAGCAGCTATCCTTTCTGTGCTCCTGTTTGGCCTGAGAGTGTGTTGTCTATGACAGGTGTTTACCGACCCCATGAAGAGACAAACAGCATGTAATCTCATCACTGCAGTGAGCGCATCATCGGCATGTATATATCTAATAATCCCACTAAAGGTGCTGTGTATAAACAGGGTGGTCTTTTGTTTGTCCCCTGGTCCCACTAATGAGATTAATCTGGTAACCTGCCATGAAATCTCTCCACTTTGTAAACATGAACGTGACTGACTGCACGTGGGGCAGAGGTAAGCAAGGCTACTATAACGTGGAACAATTTGGCTAAGTCGATCCTGGTTGCTGAGGAGTAATGTTTGGTATGTTAACTGGAATCAAATTATTAGCAAAACCTTGAATAATCAACAACATTGTCACTGGAGGTGTGGGTGAAAGAAAACATACAACTGATTATAGAGCAATGAGCTTATAAATATGAGAATTCTTCTGGGCTCTGGGTTCTTTGAACTCGGGCTGATGTTGAACTGTTTTGGTAACGTCTTGATTAGGTTTTCCACACTGAGCCAGCTGAATTCTTGCTGTGTGCTCACTTTCCCAGCAAATCACAGTCCAGTGCTAGCTGGAAATATCATACAACCCTTCAGATCTATCTTAAATTGGCTATATGGTATTTCATGGCCACTTTTTGTTGGGACAATTGCCGTGTAATATTTGTCTGCATTTGAATCTTAATTGCTTCTTTGCCTGCCATTAAAAATCGTTTCAGTCATCTTTGTGGTCTGCATTTCACCAGTATGGTTAGCACATGCTTGGCTCCATCAGGAGTACATGGCTGGCTAATAGCACAGCACTCTATAAAGCTGAGTATCCCACACAGTTCTAATCTGTTAAAAGAGACCCTGCAAACTTTCACAAACTGCTGGCGGAGAGACTGCTGAGCGCATGAACTGCTTGCACAGTCAGACTAGTGCCTGCTAAAGTCTTTTTAATAGCAGCTGCTGTTGTTAATAAGCAGCTACTCATTATGGTTCACATGAGGCCAGAGGAAGTCGGCCAGCAGCGAGTCTGCCCTGAGGAGCAGGACCATAATTTATCATGGCTGTGCCAATAGCCATCAACATTCGATCAGGGTAGCACCATGTTTGATTTGAACATTTCCCTCCTCTCTCTTGGTAAATTGCAAACCCAAAGACGGATGATCTTGCCAGGATATCAGAAACAAGAAAGCCAGCTGTCAAGATGTGCCTGCATTAAAGTTGGCATTTAAATGATACTTAACCCTGAATAACCAAAGTTTAACGCGATGGCTCTTAGGTTAGACTGGATCGTTTGTATGTGCACATGCTCTGAAGGTAGGTTTGTGTGTATGTTTATACATCTCCAATTAACCCCCCTCCCCCATACACCTGCAGACCATTCTTGGGCTTTTCAGATGTACAAACCGTTGCAGATGTGCTGTTTTTTTCCCCCTGCCTATTCGACACCGTGTATTTCTGTCTCTGCGGTTGTTGTGTGGGATTTAGGGGAAGATAAATAGTTTCCCCACTCAGAGGGAGTGTAATTATTCCTCCATTGTTTGCAGGGCTGTGGAATACAAGACGAAAAAGAAGCCTGCCTTCTCGACAGGCGCCTACAGGTATATGCGAAAGTACTTCTTAACAGAGTCATTTGGCATTGAAAGCTTGATTTCGTCTACAGTCAGTGCCATTATTGTGGCGGAGACTGGAAACAGACATTCCGGGTAATTGCACAATTACAGAAGATGTGCAAATGGTCAGCATAACTACTTTCTTTACACCTTGTTTTTTAGTACTCAGTCTTTTGGGACTAGATTGTTAGTTTGGCAGTGTTTGCAATTGGTTAAAACATTTGTAATGCATTACAATATTATATTGTAATGCGATGTATTCACTTGAAGTATAACTTCACACTTTTACAAGACAGCTCTGGCTTTTTTTTTTTCCTGAGGTCTGGCTGAGACCAGACTAAAGCATAAAAAGTAATTAAGTAGGGAAATGCATCTCCCAAATGAGGAGTTTCTTTTATCCCACTACTGCCGCCATGACTGTGGGCAAATGAGAACATGCTGTAGATTCAATACACACTACTACTTATTGTGCCCTTGCATGCACCACTTTGGTAATATTCAGGAATCAGGATTACTCAGGGGAAAAAATAGGTCTATTATATTTAAATAAGGAGAGGCTATTTGTCCCTTGAGATGCACCCAGGTTTTTTTTTTCTTTATTTGAGCAAGCTTCTGACAAGCATGGACTCAGCGTTAGCTAGGGGATACGTTTGTGTAAATGCAGCAATAGGAAAATTGCTCAAGCCGAGTTGGAATAACAGACTTAGATTGCAGGGAGGTGCTGAGGGGGAGTTCGGCGTCTGCATGACATGAAGAACAATAAACATGATCCACATGGGGAGAGGTGGGTTGCAGTTGAAGTCCAAGCTGTTGCGCTTGGAAATGGCTTCCAGACATGGGACTGCTAGCACAAAGGGCCATTTTAAAATACGCGCACACACACACACACACACAGCATCCCCAGGATTGTCCTGTATCTTTAGTCTATTATAAACACAGCACTGTCTCATGTTGCCATGACCTGAACACCAGCCTCCTCTATCAAACACTGTCAGATATCTAAACACAGGATGCCAAAGCACTGGCTATCCTAGAACGTCTGCTGTTTACCACAGATGAGACTCTCACCATAACAGCGCAAAACCTGAAGCAAAATTACATCTGACATGTGAAAAGGTTGTGCAAAGTTATTAGCTGGCTGTGTTTGTGTTTAACAAACACTGCTGGGTCATCGGTTAATTGTAGAATAAATCTATCTGTTTGACTTGGCTGTGACTCAGTGTGAGGCGAAAGATGGAAAAATGGCAGCAGAGCAACAAGTCTCGGCTGGGGGGGAATCCTCATGATGTAAGCAGATCTGTATACTTCTGCTGTAGAGGTATTTGCTAGCATTTTTGTTCTGTAGTTCTAAAGCATGTCATTCAGAGAGCACTAAAGCATGTCTGTGTGGACCTCGGGATAAAAGATGACAAAACAACACATGAAGTTTTATTTTGTGTTAACAGTCTAGTAGTGATTTGTAAGCCTTGGCTACCTACATGTGGGAGGAAATCCACATGATGTAAACAGATCTCCTATTCCTTTTTAACTAGCTGTATTAGCAAGATGTTTTTTTGTTCTATAGTTTTACATTTGGAGGGAATCCAGGCTGCAAGGAATGATGAATGAAAAAGCCCTGAGTGTGCAGAGGATGTGAATGTTTGCCTTTGTTGCACTAAAAATACCTCTCTCACTCTGGCTATCTTTTTCTTGGTTTAATTTGGAGTAACGCTTGTGCCGTGCTGTCGGAGAGGATTTCAATTGAATAAACCAGGTGGTCATGTTTTCATATTTACCCTTTTTGAGGATCACTCCAGCTGGGAACTGTGTCATTAACTTCTTTGTAACATGCAGATATTGTTTGTCCAAATGTTCCGGCACACTAGCCTAAGCCCTTTGAATTTAATCTCTAGGTGTGCCATATCATAATCCGCCAGCACACAAATGCTCTGATATCACTTAACCAGGACCCAGACTCCTCAGAGCCAATTTTACAACCCTTAATGACTTTAATGACTCTTTGGCTCCTTGATTGAAAACATCAAATAGAGTAATAAATTGCGGGTTCTCTCTTATCAGATCCACTTGTTTGGCTTTAACCTCTTGTGGTGCAGATGCTTCCTGCTTGGACCTTGAAAGCGAGGCCTGGTTACAAACATTTACTAAAGGAAGTCATAAAGGCTGAACCTGGAGCACATTGCTGGCTCCGGTGCGCCTGACACATCAGTAAATCAGGGCACTCCAGACCCCTGGGAGAACGAAAGTAGTTGAAAAGTTCAGAGCAAGGATCTCCTGTCGTTTTTTAAATTTGCTGAATGCAAACAGTTTTCCTTGATGAATTGAAGTCCTTTGGGGATTTTGCTGGCCAATTGGGGCATCAACCTCTCGAGGAGCTTCAAAGTTGATCGACCGCTGCCATGTGTTCCTAGTTGTCTGGAATGCATGCGATTCAGAGATCGCAAAAGTACGTCTGGGTGAGATTCGAGATGAAAGACCCATCCTAATGACACATGCGATTTTATTTTGTGTTTTGCTATTTGTCTGCCGTTGATTTGTGTTTGGAAAAGCTGATTTCCTGATGATCAAATGGAAGTAAACATCATCATAGTGAATGGCTGTGAGTGTAGGAAATTGTTTTGGCAGACTGATCCTAAATCAGACGGTGATAGGGGAAGAAGAGCAGTAAGAGTACTGATTGGTAAACCCAGAGGAGCGACTGGTGAACATAGCTTACCTAGCTGATTGCAATAGCTCCCTCTAAATGCACTTGGCTCGTTTATTGATATTTTCACCTGTCATTTACTTCTTTGCCCCCCGGCTCCTCCTATATCAACCAACCACCATCCGCAAGGTCTTTTTTTTTTTTTTTTACACTTAGCCACATATCTCGATCAGAACAAACTGCTCAGACTTTCTGAATGTCAGAGCATTTGGCAGCCTCCACTGCCTTTATTGCCAACAAAGAAGGTGGGAGACGATGCTGTTATTGATTTATACAGACGTAATGCACATTAGGAATCCAAAAGAAAGAGGTTAGACATTCACAGCTTGCCATAATGATATGTGTGAACCATTAGAGGACTCGTAGCACTTGTTTTTATAGCAAGGTGATTCAATTTAGACCGCGGAGTAACAGCTACAAGAATTTACAGAATGTCAAACTTCTTCATTTGTTTTTGTTTTTGTATTGTCTGATGCCACTGTCACTTATTGTCAGAAAAGAAATCTCAATGCAGGCCAAGCATTTTCATACTACATCAGGGCCACGATAAAGAATTAATGGCAACACTATGACCCCAGCACTAAATGGCAATAAAGTGACTCGGTACTCAAGTGTTCTTTTTTTCTAAAAAGTGGTGTGGAGATGATCTAGACATTGTGACCCGCTTCTTATATTTTATTTAGGCTGTTTTTCCCAATGTGTTGCCAATATGCTGGATGCTCAGCAAGAATCAAGCAGACAGTCTGTGTTCATGTGAGTTTCAAAAGTGCCAGATGTGGAGGAATAAAAAAGTGACATGTTGGAGCGAACAGGAGGGAAAAGGAAAAAAAAATCACACTCAGAAAAAAGAGAGAGGCAATTGATTTCTGGACAGCAGTGATAAGGGAGTAAGGCGTTTAAAGAAGGCAGTTGGAGTTTGGCCCACCGTAGCCCTCCGACAGTAATTCCACACCCAGATTAGCTGTCATCCGATACCAAGCCTTGCTTCCAGCCCCCACCCAGACACCAAATGAGTGATGGCCCAGCATTGGCCAGCATGTACCACTTTCATCTGGCTCACATACCACTGTGGACTGATGTTGATTCATTTATCTGAATGTGACTACCAGAACAGCCACAACTCTTGAGCCTTGATGAGCCCATTTCTTCATTTCTGCATGATATGAACCATACAGGGTCTACCAAAGGTAGTTGGGCCACTTTTTAACCAAAGTTAAAGTGCCACACAAGCATTGTATTTGTTTTGTTGCAATTGGGCAATATTTGGTTCATATTCCAAGTGCTGAAATACTCTTAACATGGCAACTTACAGACATGCCACCTTTGGTTGCCATACATGTGTGTATAAACCCAACCATATTTGACCAGGAACTATCTATTCTCTGGACAGTTCTCCTTCTCTATGTCCCCAATGCTTTTTGCAATTACAGGCACCTTTGTGTAGGGCTTCCTGACAATACTTTTGGTACCATCCTAGGCTACAGGCATCAGCCAACAGAACTGATACTACCCCTGGCAAAAATAACCCCTGGAATAGCCACAATTAGTTAACAAATTAACAAAGCACATTTAGGACACGAAACATGAATAGCTTTACATATAGCTTAATAGCTGAACATATTGGCTTTGTGATGCATACCTCAAACAAATAGAATTAAATTATTTTAATTAATGCCCTGTTTTGTTCTAGATCAAGTAGAGGAAAACATGTTGATCACCTTGTAATTTGCATTTCTAAAGAAATACTGGCACATGTCTAAAAATGCAGTTTAGTCTACAGTTAAAAGAGAGCGCCTACAAACCTTAGCAAGCTGTTAGATTTGGCTAATTGAAAGAAAACATTCTTTGAACTGGCAAGACAGTTAGCAATACATCACTTGTCCCGAATGTAAAATAGTGTTAAAAGTACAATACTTGTAAAGAACTAAAAAGAGGACCAACATGCAGTCACGTCAAAGTATTTTGAGCAGGGCTAAATCCTATATTTCCAAAGGAACTGCTGCAGTCCTCTGGATTTAGCTGGCTCATGCCACCATGCAGGCGCTCAATTTGTATCTAAATCGGTCTGGCCAACAAACTCATTTCGGCAGAGGCAGCCATGAGCCGGACCTTGTGAAAGCACTTAATGAAGCCTCTCTCACTCTGTGAGCCCCTGTCAATCTCTGCTTGTCCCATGCTGCTTGGTCATTCCAGTCAGTCCCTCAACAGCACTACTCACCCCCATTATCCAAACGTACTGTGTACCGAGAATATCCCCTGCATAAGTGACACATGCCATCAGCTGTTTTTGCTGCCCTGATGAGATCATTTTGGCATTCCAGAAAATCGGCTTTAAAGGCTCAGGGTGTTAAACAGGGCAAATAGATTTGTGTCAGCTGGAACCTGCTTCATGTTTTCATTGCTCCATTTTATGCTTATTCTTTTCTGCATGATCTAAATTCTGTTCTTTTATTTACAGATTCGTACATGGTGAGTACACAGTGGAGGTGGCCATCAATGACTATCTGGACATCTATTGTCCACATTATGAGACACCACTCCCACAAGAGCGCATGGAGCGCTACATCCTCTACATGGTTAGCTATGATAGCTACATCACCTGCAATCACCTCATCAGAGGCTTCAAGCGCTGGGAGTGCAACCGGCCCCTGAGCCCTAGTGGGCCGCTCAAGTTCTCGGAGAAGTTCCAGCTTTTCACACCCTTCTCGTTGGGCTTTGAGTTCCGCCCAGGACATGAGTATTATTATATCTGTAAGTAACTTTCCCTACTCTCATACTCTTCATCCAGATCTCATGCCCAGGTGTCCCAACCCTCTGGGGCTACTCGCCTGCTTAATTGATGACACTCAGATTGCACGAACCAGGGTTCAGAGGGCAAAGTAGAGGGTCCTCTATTACATTCACAGGTTTCGCAATGTGTGGTAATCAGTAACATGTGGTACTATGATCCGTACATGTTTTATTTGTTACTATGGCAGACATGTTGAGATCCAGTCTCAAATGACTAAAAAATGTACAACCCCAAATCAGAAAATGTTGGGACGGTATGGAAAATGCAAATTAAAAAATATATGCAGTGTTCCTTACATTTCCTTTGACTTTTATTTCATTGCAGACAGTATGCACCCAAGAAACTACAGGTTTTGTCTAGTCAACTTCATTTCATTTGTTAATAAACATCCATTCCTGCATTTCAGGCCTGCAACACATTCCAAATAAAGTTGGGACGGGGACAATTTAGGGCTAGTAATGAGGTAAAAAGTAAATAGTGATGTGATTTCAAACAGGTAATGTCAACAGGTGATTATAATCATGATTTGGTTCAAAAGCAGTATCTACGAAAGGCTGAGTCTTTGAGGAGTAAAAAGGATGGGGCAGATGATCTCCAGTTTATCAACAGATGTGTAAGAGAATTAATGAAATGTTTAAAAACAGTGTTCCTTAAATAATGATTGCAATGGATTTACATATCTCCATATACAGTGCAGAATATCATTGAACAATTCAAGGTATCTGGATTAATTTCAGTGTGTAAAGGGCAAGATCACAAGCCGAAACTGAAGAGGCTTGATCTCTGATCCCACAGATGGCACTGCATCAAGAACTGTCATTCATCAATAGCTGATAGAACCACGTGAGCAAGGGTTTACTTTATCAAAACTTTATCAAGCACTACAATATGGAGTTACATTCACAAATGGCACTTAAAACATTACTGTGTGTACTAGGTTATGTTAACCATGTCCAGAAGCGGAGTCAACTTCTCTGGGCTCAGAGGCATCTGGGATGGACCATCACACAGTGGAAATATATGTTGTGTTTAGATCAATCAGTATTCCAGATCTTTTTAGGAAGAAATGGACATCGGGTTGGGTCAGGGCCCTTGGCAAAGGTCATTTACACTTCTGTGGTGCCAGCATCAATGCAGAAAAGTGCACTGAGATGTTAGAGCAACATGTTCTGTATTCAAGACAACATCTTTCATAAGGACATATGTGCATTTTTAAACAAGACAGTGCAAAACAAGAAAAATCAGAAAAAGGTAGGACTGAAATATGTAAATCCCTACCAGTCTTTCTTTGAGGAACATTGTTGTAAAAACATTTCAATAATTTTATTACAGATTTGTTGATAAACTGGAGATCATCTGCTCATTTTTACTCCTCAAAGACTCAGCCTTTGTGGATACTGCTTTTATTCCAAATCATGTTTATAATCACCTGCTGACATTACTTGTTTGAAGTCACATTGTGTAGTTTGTTTTTTTGCCTCATTACTAACCCTAAATTGTCCCAGTCCCAACTTTATTTGGAATGTGTTGCAGGCCTGAAATGCAGGAATGGATGTTTATTAACAAATGAAATGAAGCTGACCAGAGCAAACATGGAATATCTTGGGTGAATACTGTCTGCAATGATATAAAGTCAAAGGAAATGTAAGGAACACTGCATATATTTTTTATTTGCATTTTCCATACCGTCCCAACTTTTTCTGATTAGGGGTTGTAAGTGAAAGTTCTTACTGATGAGCAATGAATATTAATCAATGTTAATTTCTATTTTTGGAGGCATTTAACTTTCAAATCGCATTTTTATCATGCCTCGTACTTTGTTGTTAGGTGATTTTGCCAGAGTCCATCATTATAACATCAGAAACTATCATTGCTCTTTACTCTATAATTTCGTTTGTTGTGGTTTGTCTGATGCTCTTTTATGAAAGACAATTTAAAGCACAAGGGAGTGAGCCACACAAACAGTGGGAGTTTAAATAACAGGCTTTGCACAATAGTTTTATTTAGATTACACGTCCGTGTCCTTCATCAGCTACTGTTTCATCCCATCAAACAATAATATGCCGTGCTTACTTCATTCCATCTGTAATTCTTAATAATGAATTTGGATGACCAGGGGCAGAAAGTTCATTTTCACCCTCCGAACCTCCATTTGTGTGCATTTACCTGACCTTCCTCTTATACTCCATTCCGGTTGCATCCTGATACACCCGTTCTCTCTTTGATAAAAATGTCAATTTGTCAAAGGCTACATACACCATTAGCTCCGCACTTAGCAGAACGGGGCGTGATGGGCGCAAAACCAGTTATGGACGCAGTCATGCGGAACACTCTCCAAATTATGCTTATTGGAGAAATCATATTTAGTGGTTGGGGAGGTTCCTGATGGGAGTAATTGCATTTCCAGTAGCCAGAGTTGGCTGTCATTACCATTTTTTGGACAGAAACAGCTAAAAGCTATTAACCTCGGGGGTATGTGGCACCAGACACTGCTCAGAGTTGATGCTTCGTCCTCCAGGTGCCCCATGCTCACCGTGCCAAGGTTACAGCAGGCACGCCCCTCTGCCTGCTCCATCCTCAACCCACAATCTCTCAGGGTGCATGAAGGGGAAGAATTTGCCAGGGTGAATCTGTCCCTGTTTTGCTAATGGCCCAGGCGAAAGGTGTCCTTTGGCCTGATAAAAAGGGCTCCCGCTGGGCCCAGTCAAAAAGGAAAGGCTCAGGGCAGCATGCCCGATGCATTAATGAGGCAATTTCAGCTTTTTTTTTTTGTTTTTTCTCCCTTTACACTTCCACTTTTTTCTACCAGTTATGTGTTTTTGTTCCAACCTAAGAGAATTTAAGAGATAAGTGAAGTTCATGGGTAAAGAAAGAGAAACGGAATATTGTATTTATATATCTTAAATTAATTCAGCTCATTAAATTGAATAGTCCGATTCCTTTTTGCCTCCTCTCTTTTTGCTGCCTATCCTGCGCTACTAAAGAGCCACTTTTTGGTCGCTGCGGTTCAGACAGAGATAAGGCACGACCTGGGGCTCTGCTGGAACCAACAAAAATAACGCAGTATGGTCCATGACACTTGATTCTGAAAGCAGCTTTGTACAAATGGCTCATTTGAGGACTAAAAGCACATTTGTTATAATCACTGGTCATGCAGTCGTTTGTTATTGCTCGTTGCCATCTGTTGTCCTTAATAACTGAACGGCATCTGAGCTGTAAATGCACATCCTTTATTGCCGCATGCGAATGGGAAGGCCTGGGTTCACTGACTACTCTCAAACTGCCAAGCTACCATTTCCATTTTTCGTCACAAACCAAGTAATGGCCTTACATTAAAACCACTTACTTTCCTAACAGCTTTGCAAGGAGCTTAACACGTAGTGTTGAATACACTTCAGCTTTATGCAGTGTATACAACACAAAGACCACTTAACAGCAAACAGCAAGAGACTTGTATGGTAAAGCCGTATAGGGCACTTCAGGTTCAGATGCACCTCAAGGCCACAAAGCTGTCCGTCTCACCACACATGGTCCATATTTCACTGCTTATTATCTTCCCAGTGATGGAAAGCTATTTTGGCGGGGGGAGAACCAGTGGGCTTTACGAAAATTGCCCCCTGCCCCAACCAGTGGGGCTTTGCGGAACTTATTTCCCTCCACGGGATGTTGTCAGTCCTGGAAAGAGGAGAGGCAGGAGGTGGAGAGGGCAAACAACAAAGGAAGAAAGAAAGAATAGAAGGTTCAAAGTTTTTGCATTCAGCCGCAGGTGATTCTTCTGTGTGTCCTGAGCTGTTTTTAATGCCCCTCTGCTTGCCGCTCCGTCCCGGGGCCTGGTTTTGTGTGCCCTTTGTCCCCGACAGCAGCCTGGTTAGGGAAGCACTTATGCTGCCTATTCAGCAAGCTCTCCTCCCTCTTTCCCGCTCCGAGAAGTGTTTGGCTACTACCAATATTGTAGCTGTCACGGCCCCTGGGGTTATGGGGCAAAAAGGGCTGCCTGAGAGGAATAGGGAGCAGGGGAAAGGGGCTTAGCCTGGTTATCCTTAAACAAAAGAACATGTCCATCACCCCAGGACTGCGCCCAGCCTAAGTGACTGAGAACACAAATGGCAACTGTGGCAGCCTCAGAAAGCTATGTGCAGATAGCAAATGGAGGTTTAGATATGCACACCCATGCCCATAATGCGTAACGCCCCTCATTATAAAAACATGCATTCTGTGAAGTGCATTCCTCCTTTATTCCTTACAGGCATTTGTGCTTAGCAAACTAAATAGTGAAAATATTTCGAAAATATTTTGTAATATTAAGCAAATTTGCCCCACAATGCAAAAGGAAAATGTAAATCATATGTATGTTTCCATCAACTTCCATTGCTCAGATATTCTGAAAGGAGTGTGATTCGTTTGCGTACTCAAAACAGCATCAGGTAATAGTGCTTGCAACGTTATCATTTTATCACAACACTTCAGTGACATGACGTTTGTCTTTCTGTCATTGTTTGGACTTTCCGTTGACATAATATTACTGTGGCTAATTAATTATGCACCCCAACCTTAACCTCAGTGACCTTCAGCGAATCTTTTGGCACTGTTTTAGTGAGAAAAAAAATATTTTCATTATAAGGACCAGCTAAATATCCCCACAGGGTAAAAAATGGTCCATAAACTTGACACCCTAAAGGAAAGACTGCTGCTGAGTTGGATTTAGCTGCTTAGGGTTATAAGGTCCAACACACTCTGCTATTCACCAGCTGTGTTCGGCCATCACTTGAAGCTCTCTTTTTAAACTCCTTTTATTACAAATTATCCATTGTATGTATAATAGGATCCATTTTTTTCTATTTACAACCACTAAGCAGTTGCAGAGTAAACTATAAATCATATCAACTAGCGGCATTAGGGCTATGAAATAGAGTACGGCTTTGATTTCTGTCCCTTTTTATAGGGCTGTAAATTTAGGCTTATTTTTTGTGCCCTTTATGCTGTTTTCTTTCACCACTGCCAACTCTGTGTCAATTTACTTGGGAACACCTGTTGCAGCGCAAAATAGCAGCATTTTTTTAAGTACAGTGAAACCAATGAGAACAGTATGAATGAAGGAAAAAAATTGTTAATTGAATAAGAGCTAAGCCATTGCACATTTTTGTGGTGATTTAAATTCTTAAAATTTGTCCTTGCCCAGTAACATATTACTACATTTTTAAAGATGAAGGAGTAATACGCCTAATTCAGCTCAACCTTCTGTATGTGTCTGCCACTGATGTTATAACTGGAGGTGCATGGAGTGCAAGTATTTTTCACTAAGCCATATGGTGTGCGTGTGCGAGACGGAAAGAGTGAGTGCAACCACATGCATCGGCAGACGAGTGGCGACGATTTGTTCTTTACACTTGAGTCACAAAGCAGGCGGTTCGATGCTTAGCAAGATGACCTGCTTTGGATTGCTGTGCTTGTTTCATTAAGGTTTCAGCCTTGTTGCTGAATGTTCTTGGCGAGTCATTTATTTTGAATTGAATATTAATGGCTGTTATTTTGTACTTTCATATTTCTGAGTAGCCATTTGTTTACAAGCCAATTCACACCATGAACTGCTGTCTCATTCTGTTTCTCTACAGCTTCCCCACATCCAAACCTTGCTGGGAAGCCTTGCTTGAAGCTAAGAGTGTATGTCAAACCCACAAGTGAGTATACCCATGAATCAATGAGGCCTTACTGCTCTCTGGTTGTTATCTGTCCATCAGTGTTATTTATGCTTCAGGTACAGTGACACAAAACACTAGTATCCGAAATCTATCCAAACATCCATCCAAAACTTCTGCTCCAGCATAGTTTTGCTCTTGAGAAAGGCCATATTGTAGCAAGAGCACCCAGATTAGGCTCTCTAATCAACAAAATCTTTAGAGATTTACTTTGATTTATAGGTTTAAGCCCAGTTCCCAGGCCATTTATATAAAAGCATATCATCTTCATTCCAGACCTTCACTCTTCACGCTTTATGGTCTGACCTTTTAGGCCCACAGTCTTAACTCCACAGAGATAATGGCGTACCTCAGGGCAATTTTTGTAGGAAGCTATTCATCTGACAAGGGCCAGATAGCGATCAGAAAGCTCTGACCTGCTATGAATCATTGCACTAAGGAATAAACGCAGACCGGCCAGGTCTCTGTGTCTCTTCTGAATATATCTTCCAGAAAGAGCAGACACTGGTTTGTTTAGTCCTGGCTAGGCACGCTATGAGGTGATACTCTTTTCTCGAGTGCACAGAAAACGCATACGCTAAGCCAGGCTTTAATAAACAGAACAGAATGTAGCATTTAGCACCCTCAGACCTGGACAACATCAACAAGAGTTTGAAGTCAAGCAGTGGTCTGGAATCGGACAAGGGCTTAGCGAGGCAACTTTGAAACGAGCCAGGGTGACAGCAGAGTGAGCAACGGCACGACAGGTATTTGTACAAGGCCCCGCAGAAGATGAGAGGAATGCATTAAAGACTGCTGAGCGCTGAGGAGTTTGTCAATATTTGCACTGCTGTTATTTGAAAGAGTTATTTCCCAGAGTCATGCTTTTAGGGCACGTTATAAATTTGGAAATGAAGATGCTGTGGGAGCAGCAGCCCATTAGTCTGATGTAATTGCTAACAAACAGACTTGCTCTGTTAGATCATCAGTTCCAAAGAGGAGTTAAGACAATTACATGCAAATTGAAATGATCCTTTTCTCACACTCTCATTTATCTGTTTACGAGAGCTCTCGCTGCCTCCCTACCCGACTAAATTAATGTACAGTGAACTTCAAAACAATTTCATCTTCCAGCATTTTGACAGTCTTTTAAAAGGCATGTACGACATAACAAGTGCTTTTTCCACTCTGAATAACCCGGGCATTTTGAATTGATGAGAAAATCGGTTAGTGACTTTCATACTTTATTCACCGTTTGAATGCAGAGCTGTGTGTGAGTCTGGCAGCTTGAATTCAATTTCCACACAGTGCGGGCAGTGGCCCATCGTCTCTGTGAATTGAGAGGAAACATTAGAAGAACGGAGGGCTGTTGGTAAAGCACTTTATTATACGACATACCTGGCCTTTTCGCCAGCTCAGCTCTGATCATTACCATAATACCTTTACCTAAGTCTGGTATGCTTCTGTTTATTTTCATGCTCACTGCCAGGCCCAGACCTAATCTTACTGCAGAGATCAGGGTTAATCTCAGCACCAGACCCAATTTTAATTCTCCAGCAATGGGGCTTTAAGAAACAGCTTGAAATGATAAGCCTGATTAGGAGAGGGGCAACATTTTAGCTATACAATTGGGGATGAACAGCACCAGGTTAACATTCGGAATGTATATATTGTTTGGTACTGTTAGTAAACAAATATATCAGACAATATTGGATGTGTAACGCTACTGATAAATGTTTAGCCATAGGGCACAACTACTAGTGATCCAAATTTATGGGTCTTTAATATGTGCCACACTGTATCGGCAGACATTATGGGAGGGAAATGTCATTTATATTCATCAGATGATCAAGAGGTCACTTTAGTTATTTAGTTCTTATGCGAACATTATTCTAAGTAAACTGGGGGCCAAGGTCTCAAGTCTGAAACCACTAGTAAATGCTACTATTTTGCATTACAAATCATATAATCAGCATAACAATTTGTGTGAAAAGTTGATTTTCGGAAACAAAATACATGGTTTTCAGAACTTATTCGTATTTAGCATGTTCTCCCTTTGCTGTAGTGTTGTTCCAGTTCACAGCTTTTCTGAACTAGTTCAAGTTCAGTTCATACATGCTCAAAGTGAACAGTTCACGTTCAAAGTTCACAATTTTAATTCTGAACTAGTTCAAAGTTCAGTTCATTTTACTTTTTTCGTGAGATATTCAAATAAATACTTTTTTCACACTACAAGCTAGAAATCACTATACGTTCTTTGAAACTGCTCATTGTAGACATTTGCTCATGGCACTGCATTGTGTACAAGGCGTTGCTATGGCTACCCGGCTCTGCTGCAATTCATCATGGGTAACGTCGTGCGGAAGCCAGTATGTTATTAACTAGCCAGTATGTTAACTATTCTCAGCCGGACACTACGTTGCCCGCAATGCAATTTGCGCAACACAATGTCCAAACCATTTCTGTCTGGTGATACATGATTTAAGCAGCACCAGCCGAGGAATACAGGAGGGAGGAACTTTCTCTCGTTGCGTTTCAAAAGAGAAAACAGATGTCACTCAGTTTTCAGTGGGAAAACAAATCCCACGTTCATTTACAGTGATGTCTGCCGTTCATGACACATAATGTGAACTAATTCTCGTTCAAGTTCTTTATTTAAAAATGTCTTGCGTTCAGTTCAACGTTCACGAAAAAATGAGCGTGTTCAATGAACGCGTTCTTTTGAACTCGTTCACGCACAACACTGCTTTGCTGTAAGGAACGTGTGTGTAAGGAACTCCACATTTCTGTGCACTGTGATGTTCCATCATGATTTCACAATGTTTCAAAGAGCAACTTGTCTTCAAGTGCCCCCATAAATGCTTGATGGGGTTTTGGTCAGTGGTACATACCAAGTACTAATAAGATACTGAAATGTATTAATTTTATTCAGTGATTCAACTTTTTCTCAGAATATTATGCTGATTATTGGATTTGTAATTAAAACATTATATTGCATTCAAAAAACATGCCAAACAGAAGATTTTTCAATGGTTGTCTCAGACATTTGGCCCCCAGTGTATGTGCAAATCTGATGATTGCACTCATATGGGAGAATGATATTAACAACATACTGTATATCTTTCTTTTGGAAAAAAAAAAAGAATATCGATGGTGTGCTAACACAAACAGGTGTGTGCAGTCTGTTATGCAGGAAATAATTGGCTTAAATTGCCGTCCTGTAATTGTAGTAGCTATGTAATTTCAAACTACAACATAAACAAATATTTTTAATTAGAGAAAATTAGTTCCCTAGAGGATCAGCTTATACAAACAATGTATCAACAGAACAGACATTACAGTGTAGTCGTTAACTGGATTTTTTGGAAAAAAGCAGGGCTGTTTTAATATACACAATATACATCATGTTATTCATGTTTTATTCCCAAGTGTTTATCTCATTCATCTTTTTGGTGGTGTTTGTAAAAAAATACACAAAAACCTATATCAAACAGCTGTCACAAGCATGGCCAGTTCTCTTTGATGCTGTCTGAAATGTACAAACCCAAATCAGAAAAAGTGTAGACAGTATGGAAAAATGCAAATTAATATAAATGCATGTGCTCAGTCTGGCCCAATGGCATAGAGAACAATCCATATAATGTCTTGGGGATCATGAGTTCATACTTCCTGCAATGAAATACAAGTAAATGTTATAAACACTGCTTTTTATTTGCATTCTCCATACTGTCCCATATATATATATATATATATATATATATATATATATGGGACAGTACGTACGTATATATATATACACAAACACACTCATATATATATACTTTCAGCTTAATCATTAAGTCATTCAATAACAGCAGTTCATGTATCATATACAGGACCCCCACAGATCAGGTACTATTTGGGTGGTGCATTATTCTCAGCACTGCAGTGACACTGATGAGGTGGTGCTGTGTTTGAGGGTGTTGTGTTCTTATGAGTGGATCTGACACAGCAGTGCTGCTGGAGTTTTTATACACTGTGTTTACTCACTGTGACAGATACCATATTTCTCCACCTTGTATATGTAAAGCCAGAGACAGTAGCTCTTGTGATGCACAGTTTGTGGTAGTCATCCTCTAATCCTTCATCACTGCTCACAAGCTGGTACAGGGTGCTGTTGGTTGGACGTTTGTCTTTGGTGGTCTATTTTCAGTCCAGCAGTAACACTGAGGTGTTTAAACCCTCCAGCAGCACACCACCACCATGTCAGTGTCACTACAGTGCTGAGAATGATCCACCACCCAAATAGTAATTTGTGATCTGTGGTAGTCCTGACCGTTGAAGAACAGGGCAAAAGGAGGAAAGGAAACTAACAAATTATGTAGAGAAACAGATGGACTACAGGCTGTTTGGTTTAATGTTGTTTGTCCGTTTATTTAACGTCGCTATCAGCATCAGTGGCCATGTTCAGTGACACACGTTAGTATATCCATGTGGGTTTACTCCGGGTATTCCTCCCACAGTCCAAAGACATGCATGTTAGGTTGATTGACTACACTAAATTGCCATTTACTTGAGTGTATGAGTGACTTGTCTTGAGGTAACCTTGTGTATAGATGTAACCTTGTGTGTGTCACTGAACATGGCCACTGATGCTGATAGCGACGTTAAATAAATGAACAAACAAAATGAAACCAAACAGCCTGTAGTACATCTGGTTCTCTACATATATTAACCACTAGGCTACCACAGTCCCGGATATATATGTGTATATATATATATATGTATATATACATACATTTATATATATATATATATTATATATATATTATATATATATGTGTGGGTTTGTATATATATATATATATATATATATATATATATACATACATTTTTTATATAGTATATATATATATATATATATATATATATATATACACAACATATATAGTGGTTATATATATATATATAATATATATATATTATCTATATATAGATATATATATATATATATACACATATATCTCTGTGGTAGCCTAGTGGTAGCCTAGTGGTTAAGGTCCTTAACCCACAATTGCTTGGATTGTAAGATTGTATCAATTGGAAGTGGCTCTGGATAAGGGCGTCTGCTAAATGCTGTAAGTGTAAATGTGAATGTTTTCTCTGTCTCTCTCTCTCTCTCTCTCTCTCTCTCTCTCTCCAGATGACTCAGTCTACGAGTCCCCAGAGCCGTTTCTGACAGATGACACCAACAGTGGTCACTTTCTGTCTCCATGTCTCTTTCCGCTGTTGCTTGTGCTTCTCACACTCTTCAGCTCCTAGCACTGCGACAGCGCGCCCACACCCATACACACCCAGTCAAGCATCTAGCATGCAGCTAAGCAACGCTGCTCTTCCCCAAACAAAAATCCCCTAATTCCCCACAGATAATACTTTCATTGCCGAGCAGAGCTTCATACCACCACTCTGAAACATTGCACCTTCATCACACCATCCTCATCTGATGACGTAAAAAGACTCGAAAAGGCTGTTTTGGGAAAAAAAAAAAATTGCCGCTGTCTGTCGTGCACTATGTGAAGATGGCTATGCGTGTCTCGCGAGCATTTCAACCCCTCTGTGTTTGTCTCTGTGCTTTTCTACCACTGTACCCTGAGTAAAAACCAACCATCCAAGCCACCATCAGTGCTGTGGATATAGTAGTACTCATAAGTCAGAGAGTGCATTTTGCAGGGCATGTGTACTTCTCTCTGAGTAATCCCCAGCACCTTTTCTGTAAAGAAAAAACAATGTAGTAAAGAAGAGTCTTTTCTGTAAATCTGCCAAAGACATTTGTTTTTTTATTTTTTACAGGGAAGAGGGGTTAAAAGAGTTGGCTTGCTCCAAGATCACTTGCAGCCACACAATCATAGGAAGGGAAGAGCATCGCGGATGAACGTACAGTTTTTTTATTACAACCTTTTTGCCGTACAAAAAAGAATGTGCTGTAGATTTCAAAGTAATAATACCAGTTACAAATGGCCTTTTTAATTACTGGTGCTTAATGGAAAAGTAAATCAGTCACAAAGCTACAGTGCCAAGTGGTAGGGGGGAGCATGCCGTTTGGTGAAGTGTTAGTGTGTTTCAGGTCTTTCTCTATCGTCTCTGCCGCTTCTCTCTCTTTATCTAGCTCTCTCACACTTTCTCTAACTGTCTCTCCCAATTTCTGAATGTGATGCTTTTTCTACGTGATGAGCCGTCCCACATCAATCTCCTGTAACTGCACTACCCACACCCCACACACTTTGCTGAGTCCCGAACAAGCTGGTGGTCACTGTGAGAGTGCAGACTCCGGGCCTACAGGACTAAAGGAGCATGAGACAGCAAATAAAGGCCTTAAAGTAACAGCCGTGGGGGGTTATTAATTCAAGTAGCACTTCTGCTCTAGTGGACGCTTTCATTCTTAAAGAAAAGAACACGAAGAAATGTGGGATTATATGTGTGGTTGAATTATTTTGTGACTAAAAATTGTTATTAAAAGAAAAAAGAGGTTTTCATGAAGAGCTGGCATTGTAAACAGGCAAGAATGAAAAACGAACATTTTTCAAAATGTTATTTGGAACTTTTATATTTTACTTTATTCCATGTTATTTTTTACATTTCTTTTCCAAAAAAAAAAAAACACAGCGGACATTATTCATATGTGATATGAAGCTATAATGTAGAACCCTCAATTTAGAGCAATGATGGTACGAATGATTCTTCAGTCAGACAAGTCTAGAGATGTTTGCTGTTGTTGTTGTCGTTTCCTGCTTGTATCACATACTGGTACATGTAGTCCTGTAATGATTTTTATGTTGATGTTTCAAGTACAAAACCTTTCATGGTGTTATTATCAGATCATTTTTAATTTGGTAATCATGTGGATGAAACATTTTGCATTCCTAAATGTTCCAATGTTTTGGAAGAGGAAAGCTACAGGAAAATATGGAAAAAATTAAAATAAAGCTTTTTGTCTATAGTTGATTCTTTTTCGTTTTAGGGAACGCGTCTGGGGGTGACTGTGTGGGGAATTCATCGGGTTAAACAGATTTAATAATATTGGATATATGAATAAAATTAGACAATCCTAATAACAACAGATGTGTGTACAGTTCAGAAGATATGAGTTCAAGTCTCGGCGGTGCTTGGGGCAATCTTCAGACACAGTTGAATGTCTCAGATCAGGGATCAGCTTCTCGCCGTTGCAACAGCGGTCCATCTCGGTCATCTGAAGAGCCGGCAATGCGGCAGGAGTGGCTGGACATGCTCTTGCTGCAGAAGTGAATAGAAGTGGCTGGCTTCCACAAGTCATACAGAGACACCTTCTATCTTATGACCCTCCTAAATCGGTGGATTGCCTCCATACAACTTGCAGCCGCAGGCCAATAGTTTTGGAAAAGATAAACTACAGGAAAATGTGGAGAGAAATAAAATAAAGCTGTTTGACTGGAGATCTGTACTAGGGAATGTGTTTGGGGTGAATGTGTGAGGAATTAATGAGGTTCAACGGATTTAAATAATATTTGACATGTTGATAAACTAAGAGAACTCTACAAATAACAGATGTGTGTACAGTTCAGAAGATACTTTACATGTGCTCAGATGATGCAGCAGGCTATATAGGAGAGTTTGGCAGAAAAGTGGGGGGAAAATAGATATGTTAATAGATATGCAGAGAAAGTATCCAGACTTATGATTTGTGGCTGTGTAAGTAAATTTTATGGGCTGTCCATTCAGACTATGTAAATGACCTGCAAGCAGTTCAGCCTCAGAGGCTGCTGGCTGCTCAGATGACTTCTGGCAAAGTGTCACCTTGCAAAAGAGGCTTGACCAAGATGGGACTGGGGAAAAGTCCTGAATTGTAATTCAGTTAACAATTAAGTGACTTTGCATTTAAGTCACCTTCAAAGTTTGGTCATTCTAGTTTCCTTCTTTATTCAATTTATTCTTCTTCTATATTTATTCATATTAAATCTAATCTTTACACATATTTAAAATTTTTTATCTAGATTGCCTGTCAACCTGCCTGAAATGAATGTCCTTTTATTTGCACTGCTTAAATAAAGGTTCAAGTCTGCCATCTGTGCACAATTTCATTATTAAATCCTCTGCTAAGTGCATATAGCAGGTCACTTTTCACTACTTCTTAACTTTGACATTCAGTGTTTTGGCTCTGCACTAAACATTTTTAATACGTTACCCAATACAGCATTTTAGCCAGGAACCTTTGGTCTGGATGAGATATGCTTTAAATAAGAAGACAGCTTTGATTCCAAGTGATATAGCACACATGGGCTCTCCTCCATGACGGAGTGTATCTACGATGTAGAAATCTGAACAAAATCTATTTTAAAACACTCTCCCTTAGACCATGTCCTATTTATGGGACCCTAAAACAAAACAAAACAAAAAAAATATTGCACTGTAAAACATGCCTGTGTACACAAAATCACATTTATAGACACACATGTTTGAATCCTTGGCATTTTGCCATCCAGCAGGCAGGGGATAAGGTAGTAGGTGCATGCAGGCAGCTCTTATTTGGGATGATGGCAGAAAATGGTAACTGATAGCCCTGAATGCCATGTGGGATTCATGCAGAGATGGCGACCGCCAGGCATGGGAGCCTGATATTGCAGCAATACAATCGTTTTAAAGAGTCTTTGGATGTTTACCCTGCAATTGTGGTCATTTTCTTTGTTCCTGTAGATAAGGCAAAATGCTGCCAGATATTGGTCTGATAAATGCGTTGCTCTAGCACAGTGGTTCTCAACTGGTGGGTCATGACCCCAAAGTGGATCTCCTTCAAACAGGTAAACTTTTGTTTTTAGGAGTTTATAGAACTTTTTATATTGAAAGGGCACCTGCTTTTTCACCACTTATATCTTACACTTAAGACCTGTCACTGTTAACATAACATTAGACAGAGGAAATTGCATAATAAAACTACAGTATATTAAGTGTTCTTCTTACAATAAGATGAAAAGACCACAACGTGGTTTGTGTAACAACTTATTAGCAAGCAATTTCATGACTCCCTCTTAGCTTATGCATCACATCAACAAGTACCACTTTAAATCAAAGCAGTGAATTATAAGTAGTGAGGCAGAAGCACTACAGCATATTGATCTTCTTCTTCTTCTTCTTCTTCTTCTTTTTCTTCTTCTTCTTATTATTATTATTATGGTTATTAACCCTGTTTATCCTTGTCAGATAGCTGGGGGACTCTGGGAAATTTCCCTGGCAGATCAGCCAGTCCATCACAGAACTGGGTAGAGTCACTATTTCAGTGTCAAGGGATGATCCCCTTCTCCTCTCTAAGGCAAAACCTGTAATGCTTGTGTAACACTCAATCCAGTTGGTAGGCACCAAAGAAGCTAGCACACAGGTCACAGTAGTGGAGGGACAGAGGGTCCACTCTGCCACCCGAGCAGCTTAATTATTATTATTACATTTTTACACACACTCATACACTAGGGGTGCTTTAGAGACACCAATTAACCCAACACGCATGTCTTTGGACTGTGGGAGAAAACCAGAATATCTGGAGTAAACCAACATAGACATGGGGAGGACCCAGACCACTCCACCTGGGATTGAACCCATTGAGCCACCCTAATAATAATAATAATAATAATAATAATAATTATTATTATTATTATTATTATTATTATTATTATTATTATTACCTTCTATCAACTCTGTTACTGTATGTCTGACTTATTTCTGTCTTTAGTTTGTTGTGTTTGGTTTGATATGTTTCATAGGGTTCAGGGTTAGGGTTCATTCATCTTCATTCTGTAACTGCTTCATCCTGATCATCCCAGAGACCTTGGACTCGAGGCATTAATATTCACTGGACAGAATGGGAGACCATTGCATGGAATACATGCTGATTGGTGGTGTGGGGGAAACCGGAGTATCTAGAAAAAGTGAACACAGTCAGTAACCACAGATCGGACCCTGGCTCTGCAGCTGGGTACCACCAACACTAATGTCCTTGAAGCCTACATGCTTAAAGCATTTTTTTAACCTGTGTTACAGTGATGTTTTTCTGCTTCAGTGCAGGACAGTATGCTGTCACTACACTATTTATTTTGTAGTTTAAACTGAGAAGTTGTAGAATCTCCTTTGGGTCATGACTTGATATTAAACAACAAATGTGGGTTCTGAGGCTAAACCAGTTGAACCACTGCTCAGTCACTTAAGATTGGACTCTGAGCAACCACAGACTTCAATAATACCTTCATAATTCTACTTAGATCTTCTTAATGCCTATGGCTACGGCCTTTTTCTGTCCTTTAAATGCCTTAATCGAGTGACACTGATACTGAGCCAAAAGGTTCATTGTGCAGCTGCAGCTGATACTATAAGGAGAGGGAAGTGAGTGGCTACTCTAAGTTACACACAAACAAAACCACTCTCCTCTGATCATGATGAAGTACCACTCCATCTCATCAACTTATAGTATCAGAGCGTTTGGCAGATCAAATATGAATTGATTGGTATTCCAGGCTTCCCCTCTATTGCCTTTTCATCTCAGGCAACTTGACTTGAATAGTGCCAGTGCTGCTGTAGTGCCACTCCACTCGCCCCTTGTGAGATAACAAAGCTCAGCTTGACCTTTGCACAATCAAAAAGCCACACAGCTGAGGCTCTATCAATGTCCCAGTGTGGGGCGCGTGTTCTCTCATGCTGGAGATTGCACCCCAGACACCATGTAACAGGATAAAGCAAGTCTGCTATCATGGCTCACCCTTAGCAAATTATGACCAATCATCTCAAACCATCTGAGTATCGGCTCATACATCATCAGCACCAGTAATAATACAACCAACAGGATCATTGTAGGTAGAAATGTAACAATGGAATCTGATAGATAAGTACCAAAATTGTAGTATGATGTAGAAAAGTTGGAGGTCATTGTATCCTCATTGAACTTTATTGCGTAAACTTGAAACGTAGGTACCACAGAGTATCACGAGGGAATTGAGAGGCACTAGATGGGCAGATGTCTGTGGCCAACCTTAGTCAGTGTTCCCTGTTATTTCAGCCACACTCACTGCTAACAGATTCATAATACAAAGCTTTACAGGCATAGAATCTCCATAGTCAGGCAGTGACTTTATTAAGTACACCATGCTAGTACTGGGTTGGATGATTTGTGGCATAGATTCAACAAGGTGATGAAAATATTCCTCTGAGATTTTGGTCCATATTGGCTATTGACAGCCTAAAGGCCTTTTGACACAGAGTCAGAAAAAAAACGCATGTCAAGTTTTGAAAAAGAGCACATGTATATTAACGACGTCCTTCACACCAAGTCCGAAACTGATGGACTGTGACGCTGCGTGAAATTTTTAATGAGTACAGTGAGACAGTGAGTAAAGTGAACTCACTGTCATGTTCAAGAAACCAGTATGAGATGACTTGAGCTTTGTGACATGGCACATTATCCTGCTGGGAGTAAGACATTTTGGATCCTAGAGATGGTGTGCGTGAAAAATCCAGTAGGATTCTGAAATACTACAGTAGTACCATCTAGCCATCTAGTACCAACAACCATGCCACATTAAAAGTCACTTAAATCACCTTTCTTCCCCATTCTGAATCTCAATTCAAACTTCAGCAGAACTTCATGACCATGTCTACACACCTAAATGTGTTGACTTGCTGCAATGTGATAAGCAGATTAGATTAAATACAATATTTGCATTAACAAGCAGTTAAACAGGTGTACCTAATGAAGTGGCCAGTGAGTGTATATATCAATTCCCAGTGAGAAAGATGTCTACAAATAAACTAATGTCAGTAATGTTGATACTCTTCCTGAGTGAGCGCCCAGAAAAAAAGGGTACAATGTGTTCCAACGAGTAACAGCAAACAGTGTAAGTGTATGTACAATACCTAACATATACTGAAGACTTTTTTCATGTGTCCATTATAAGAACACTGAGCAAAAACTACGTTAATGGAAGGATCACCGTTTTCCAAAAAGCATGTCTGCAGGTCATAACTTTGCAAAAAGATCTGAATGTTCCATAATGCCTCTGAGACAGTTATGTGGGCTGATGAGATAATTTGAGCTTCTTGCCAAAAATGAAGAAAGAAAATGTGTGTTTTGAAATAGCTAAGTCAGAGATCAGAACTTAACCCAGTTCAGATGCTGCGGTTTGACCTGAAGAGGGTTGTTCATCCAAAAAAAATCCCATAATGGTCTAAATTTTCTCCTCACAGTTGTGCAAGACTGATCAACAGCTGCAAGAAATATTATTCCAGCAAAACTTTATCAGTTATTAAATATTAGTGTTCACATACCTTTTCCATCCTGGACAATGTATGTGTTCAATAAAGAAAGAAACACTTGAATAGTTTTTTTATGATTTTAGTTTAGCCAGAATGTGTCTGTCTGCTATTAAAACTTGGATGAAGATCAAACCACATTTTATGAGTAACTGATCATTTTAATTGCAAAGGTTTTCTTAATCATTTTTGTGCAACTGTACATCTTAAAGTCACAATGAAGTTTATAGCATAAATATAATGCTTTATTCAAAGACTTCAAGTACCATTGAACATGTTCAAAATATTGTGTTGAATAATGTGTTGTAATTGTTCCTAAGAGAACATGCAAATAATAGGAACATCAGTACACTGCACCTTTACCCTTATAGAAAGTATGTGAACCCACTCACATACTGTGGAATGGTGGTTCGGTGGATAGCACTGCTGCCTTACAGCAAAAAGGGCCTGGGTTCAATCCCAGATTGGAGCGGCCTGGGTTTTTTGTTCTCCCCGTGTCCTGGTAGGTTTGCTCCGGGTACTCCGGTTTCCTCAAACAGTCCAAAGATATGCGTGTTGGGTTAACTGATTACATTAAATTGCCATTGACTTGAGTGTATACATATATATGACTAGTCTTGACGTAACCTTGTACATAGATGTAACCTTTTGTGTGTCGCTGAAATGGCCACTGATGCTGATGGCGACAATAAATAAAAACAAATAAACCAACAAACAAACATACATGATATTATAACTGAAAATCACCCCACGTTTACCCTAATTATTCAGTTACAAATGGGTAATTTGTACCTGTTAAATAATGAACAATAAGAAAAATTACTTTTAACTTTATAACTATTAATAATAAAATTATTTATGAGAACAATTTTCAGCATTCATATACCATGGTCTACTAATAGCAAATATGTTAAATGGTTATATGATGACAAACCCTTCTCTTAGCGGAACTGAAACCAGTTAATATTTTAAAAAGAAATACATTATATTAAGTAAATGGTCTATGCTTAGAGTTGCAAGTATATAGTGCAATGGACAGTTGAAAATGACCAGAACTTGTCTATTGTTGTTTTATGAAATGAAGCTATTCTGTGTGTCAGATTTCCAAAAAAAAGAACACTTTGTACAATGGTGTGAATGAACCACTCACTTGAGAAAAGAGCACAAACTGGATCTAACCAGGATGCACAAATGCACCAAAGGGGAATTGCATTAGATTCTGTAATAAAATCGATGTCTTCCTCAGCTGGCTTCTTCTTTAAATAGTAAACTCTAACTCCACTCCCAGTAAGCGAATTCCTACCATAATGTATGGGATATTTTAGTCCCTAACCTGATATCCAAATCACTAAGCTGCTATAATGAATGACTTCAGGAAAATAATGGAAGTAGATTACATTTTGAAGGCCTTCATATCCACACCCTCCACTTTCATTTTATTCTGTGGTTCATTATTTAATATTGATGGTTGATTATTTAATATTGTAGAATTTAGCACTAAAAGAAACAGTTGTGAAAGAGTAGATGGTACCTATGGTGGTACATGTGATGGAGTGACTCTGCTCACTGAAAGCCCCGTTACATCTGCAGAGAACAGGCAGGCAGAATTACAAATCAGAATGTACTGTGCATCACTATGCTAAGTATATATGGTTTTCAATATAAAAATAATGGGCCAATCCTCAAACTGCAAATATTAAGCTTTAATGGTTTCAACAGCTATAAAAGTAGCTATAAGTAAATTTGTGTTTAATGTGAGACCATTTCTTTTCTATAAGGTTCAAATCTGACTACTCCAAAACATGAGACTGATGGATTTAATAACATGATATTTTTCCTGATGGAAAAATGGAACATGATCATTCCTCTTCAGTAGACAACTTTTCAGTTATGGGAAGCAAGCCTTCCTGCAGGATTTCCCTGTACTCCAAAGCATTTATTGACTTTTCACAGTGATGCAGCTCACCAGTACCAGCAGCTGATAAGGCTCCCCGCACCATGACGCTTCTTAATGGCAGTAGAGATACATTGATTACAATACAGTACACCATATATACTTACTGACAAAAAAACCTCACCAAGAAGGAGTTGTTGGAATCGACTGATGTAATGATGATATATGTAATTGATTACGATATTAGATTTAAAGGATATGTTTGTATGGGACAACTGTACAATTAAAGGAGGCCCAAGTACCCTGTTCAGCTGCCTCTAGGCTGGATGCAAGATGAGAAACGGTCGGGCATGGAGGCATACAGGTTCCATATGATATCTTGTGGCACATTTTTCACACAGATGTTACGGCTGGGCCTGTAGATCCTACTCATTCTTTAATGCTCTGTTGGTGATAAATCTAGTGACCTGGCAGGTCAAGGTCTGCACTCTGGCAGAGACACTCCTGAGAAACACTTGCTGTGTGTGGGCAAACATTATCCTCCTGAAAAATGCCAGTTGGAAGCCCTGCCATGAGAGGTAACACGTGGCTGCAGGATGTACTGCACGTATCGCTTAGCTGTTAGTGACCTTCATATAACTACTAGGGGTGACCGACTGTCGTAAGCTATGGCTTCCTGGATCATCATACCAGCAGCTGAAGCAACGTGTCCCTTCACAGCACAGGTAGGATTGAAGCACGCGCGACAAGGTCTCCATACTCATACCCGACCATCATCTGATACCAAACAGAAACAGAATTTTTCACTAAATATGGTTCCATCTGTAACAGTCCAGGTTTCTCGTTCATGACACCACTGCAAATGAAGTCAATGGTAGCTGTCTGTCAATGGCATTTTACTTAGAGACAACCACCTGGAAATTGTCCGAGATGATGTCCAGTGTTATGAACCAGGGATGTTCATTGGTGTATATATATACATATATATATATATATATATATATACACATATATGGGTGTGTGTGTGTGTATATATGTATATGTCTTTATTGAATACTGTATACGTAATGTATATATTTGTTCCATTTTGCCAGAGGCTCTGATGGTTGTCTGGGAAGAGGGACTGGGTCTGTCATCATGTGATGCACATGACGTGACCCTGACCAGGCAGAATTAAATATGTGAAAAAAATATTGGATACTGGGTTCCTGTTATGCCAGCATTGTTAACCAAGATATTTTCAGAAATGAGGTACATTGAGATATGGTTTAACTGTACAGAAAATATCTTGTCAAAGTCATAATTTAATATAGCACACATTTATTTAATAACACTGTTTATGGTAATGTGTGAAAATAAATGAGAACAACTTACTACCGACATATTTTTAATAAAACTTTGTGCTACTCATAAATGTTAATAAAGTACAATGTAGATTGTTTCGTTTAACAATATGTTACCATTAGTGCAGGAGAGTGTGCCAATTGGTTCAGCAATAATTCTTTTTTGCTGGAGATAGCAGTCTTTTAAAGCCTCTGTCTTCCTTTTTCTCCTCTCTCTAAAACATGATGGTGAAAGGTCTGTTTTCTTTATTAATGAAGACCATCTGTGGTCTGGAACAAGAGAAGGTCGGAGACAGAGTGGAGTAAAGAGGACAAGTGAATGAAGGGGTCTGATCAGGAGATACACACCAAATATATATATATATATATATATATATATATATATATCGAGAGAGAGAGAGAGAGAGAGAGAGAGAGAGAGAGAGAGAGAGAGACAGAGAGACAGAGAGAGAGAGAGAGACAGAGAGAGAGAGACAGAGAGACAGATGATAAAAATTGTAGAGAAGTACACAGAATTTCCAGAGGAACAGGACGTTTCGGACAGAGGTCCTTCATCAGACATACAGGACCTCTGTCAGAAACGTCCTGTTCCTCTGGAAATTCTGTGTACTTCTCTACAATTTTTATCATGTCTACATTTCCTACTAAAGTACACTGCACTTACCTACCTGGAATCCTTTTTCAGATCTATTATATATATAATGCAGCCAAAAAGATATGTAAATGATTACAGGTGTGGTCTGATTAGACACTGGATACCACATGAAGCCTGTTTGCTTTCAATGCCCATCCATATTTCATTGTATCCAGGCTAGACGCAGGATAGCAGAGCCTCCTTTCAATTGTACGGCTTTCCCCAATAAACTTTTTGAAATGAAAGGAGACTCTAGCTCCCTGTTAGGCTGCCTCTAACCTGGATACAATGAGATATGGTTGGGCATTGGAGGCAAACAGGTTCCATGTGGTATCCAGTGAGTAGTCAGACCACACCTGTAATCATTTACATATCAGCCTGAGACATAACTGCATGCTGACTTTTGCTGCAATCCGACATTTTTAGCTTTTGTCAATGAGCATATTTGAATATAGTATATTTAGAAACAGAGAGGTGGTGTGGTGGTTTCAGAAATTAACTTTTCAATTCCTGCCTTCTTAAGTATCTGCTCCAGTATTAGTGTAGACTGGACATGATCTGATAGGCTGCTATCTCCTTTTGGGGAAGAGCTATTGGTTGTAGCATAAATGTATTCATTGCTCCATTATGTAATCAATTTACAGGAAGAAAAGGGAATTAATCATGCTTAATGAAACCAATGCACACTCTTAATTGGGGAGAGGGGAGCAAATTCTGCGTTCAATATCCCAGACTATGAGTTTCTGAGCCAGTGCAGGGAAGCTTGCTCTCATTGCGTTATCCACTCGTTAATGCACCGCATTAATCTTGTGTAACAATCCGTGCTAATGCATTTAGTATACTGAACATCTCAGTTCATCTAATCTTGCTTATTCAATGTATGGCACTTTACAGCACCCAGCCTAAATCGTTAATTATACCTTGGCCCAAAGGTTCAAACATAAATCAAATTTGCTGTTTTTGCCTGGGTTTTAACTGATGCATAATGTGTTTGACATACTGTCATATCATAGCTTTACTAATTGCTTTTTACTTTCACTGGTTCAGAAGAATATAAATGTCCTTTTCCCTGTAATAAAGACATGAGTATGCATTAATAGAAAGGTCAGTATCTGCTCTCCGCATTGAAAAATGTTTTTCTTAGCAATTGAAAAATTGTATATATAGTCAAATCTACATATTTCACAATATATTATATACTAGAATTTTGGAAAATAGTTAAACTATTTCTAGATATTTATGCAACCATGTCTACATATGATGTTACACCCAACCCTGGCACTACCAGGACTGAAACCCATGTCCCTGTGGTGGTGCGCCAGTGTTTTAGACAGCTGGAATATATGAACACATATCAAAATATGTGGTATTTCTTTTTGTTTTCTGTAAACATTATTTATTTAAAAAAAATAATTGAAGTAATATTTGTAATTTGACTAGGTATGCTCAAGTTGCATGATGTTGTATTTACGTATATTTTCTCTAATTGTCAAAATATCAGATTTGCCAATAAAGAAGACATTAACATAATAACCATTTTATTCAATCAACAACACCCCACAATCTCAAAGGAGAATGTGATATGAAGAAATTAAAACATTAGTAGAATCTAGGCCTTAAAGGGGACGTATTATGTTTTTCTTCTCTGTGCACATACTTTTGGGTATCTTGAGTCACGACCAACCCACATGCTGTGAAATTTGACACCCCAGACATTATTTTATGGGCTGCCTAGATCCAAAAACATGGGATTCAGCAAGTTGTTTAGACTTGGCTTAGTTTCATATGGCCCATGATTGGTCATTAGAATTATACTGCCCCTATTGGACTAACTACACCCATGGATTGAGAACTTCTTTCTAAGGTGCACCATTTTTTCTTGCAAGCATTGGACCTGCTAGCATTATGTTGAAGCAAAGGGTTAAACATAATTATGCCATGTGTTTCTTTGACCATTTGGCATTAGCCCTAATAGTTGAGGTAATAAAAATAGATACATTTTCTAGAATGTTATTGGTGAACGTTATTGGTGTTACTTATGTAATCTTCTATATTTATGCATATGTCATAAAACATCACAAGTTTCACAAGTCTTAAAAGTAAATAGTGCAAACCTAATTTAAAAAATGAGACAAAAATATTATACTTCGTCGCTGACACAGTGTTATATATCTGTGACTGGCAAGCATATGTGAACCTCTAGAATTAACAGTTAATCTATCAAAGTCTGATCTTCAGAATCTGTTTGTGGAAGTGTATCATAACATGAACAAAGGAGATTTCTGAGGACCTCAGAAAGAGTTGTTGATGCTCATCAGCTGGAAAAGGTTACAAAACATCTAAACAGTTGGACTCCATCAATCCGTAGTCTGACAGATTTTGTATAAATAGAGAAAATCCAAAGCCACTGTTACCCTTCATGGAGTGGTCAACAGAGATCACTCCAAGAGCAAGCCATATAATAATACTCAATGTTGCAAAGAACCCAGGGTAACTTCCAAGCAACTAAAGACCTCTCTCACATTGGTTAATGTTAATGTTCACTAGTCCAGCATCAGGAGAACACTGAACAAAATGTTGCATGTCAGGGATGCTGGGAGAAAGCCAGTGCTCTCCAAAATTATCACTGACACCCATATGCGGTTTGGTAAAGATCGAATGGACAAGCCTGAAGGCTACTGGAGAAATGTTTTACGGAGAGATGAGACCTTTTTTAAATGAGAAGCATTGTGCCTGGAAAAACAAAAACACTGCATTCTAGGATTCTAAGAACCATATACCATCTGTGAAACATGGTGGGAGTAGTATCATGGTTTGGGCCTGTTTTGCTGTGTCTGTTCTAGGATAGCTTTTCTGCCATTTATGGTGCAATTAATTCTGAATTACAGGAAACATTTCTCAAAGAGAATTTCAAGAAAGCATGGGTCAAGAAAGCGAAGACAATGACCCTAAGCACACGAACCATTTCACAAAATTTTCTTTGAAAAGTCAAAGTCCTGACCTTAGTCCAGTAGAAATGCTGGGGAACGACCAGAAGTGAACAGTTCATGTGAGGAAACATCACACAGTTGAAGCTGTGCTGTATAAAGGAATGTGCTAAAAGTCTCTCAATAATTCAATTATTTTGTTTGATTATCCTGTAAAAGCAAGTCTTTTTGAACAGAACGAGTGAAACTTGAAGTTAGAGCTGAAACTATCCTACGTGACAAGTATATACAAAGCTGTTTTGATTCAGACTCCTGTCAGAGGCTGCCACATACTTTTATGAAATAAAACAGTTTTCATGCAAAATGCAAAACAGAGATATTCGGTCCTAAATGTTAAAATATAAACTATTTTGAATTACCTTGCTTTCTGTATAACTCGTAAATTGTGGTTTAATTCTTATCCAAGGCTTTATTGAATACACTGACTAATCATTCATAGTGGATATCACATTAAACACATTAAACAGCTTGTTCACAGTGTTACACACATATGCAGCTGCTGAAGTTGAGTCTCTTGTTGACATCACCATCACTGTTCTTGTCAGGGTGATGTGTTCTAGTAACAGCTTGTTAGTCACATCATTCTACATGGCTCTCCTCTGACACTTTTTGCTTTCCACATTAGGCTGTTCAATTACAGCCTGCTGTGCTCCTCGTATAAAACCCCACATTCTGTTCACTTTTTGTGAGATTTCTGCCCTTTTCCCAGTACCTGTCTCCTGGCTTCTGTTCTCCCTATGCTCTTGGTCACAGTTTGTCAGCTCTGGTTTCTGTTTACATGTATTGTTAAATGTCTGATGTAATCTATGTTAGCTTGTGTGCCTGTAGTAAACAAGTGCTGTGTCTGGCTGTTTTTCACATTGTCTGTTTGTATTACTGTTAGCTTCATATCTCCCTGTTAGCCTCTTAGTTATCTCATGTCTCAGTGTTAGCATTGGCTGTTAGCCTCTCTGTTTTTGTTAGCACATTGTCTCTTTGTATTAGTGTATTGCCTAGTTATATTAGCATAGCCCTCAGTTTAGCTCTAACTGTACTAAGCGTGGCACTTCTACGCTATATAACCTGCACTGCCTTTACCCATTTAAATTAGCAGCTGTTGTACGATGTGGGAAAGTGGAACTGAGTAAACTAGGAGAAATGTGGTCAAATCAGACAGGACCATTTGTACTATTCAGAGGTCTGATATTTCTCCAGAGGGATTTCTGAATCTTTTTATGGGTGGAAAAATCAGCCTGTTAGCCTATTTATTCTTCCAGTGTTATATCATATGGCTCTACTTGTCTAGGGACCTAAAACTGAGGAACAAAGCAATTTTCCTTTCCATGCATTCTTATACTATAGTCATATTCCCTCTATCCAGACAAGCAGAACACTTAAATGATTTTTCGCATGCAGTGCTCCAGCAGCCCAAACTACTGCTATGTCACTCATTTAGTTTACTTAATTTTCCTTTTAAATAATCCATTACACCTTCCAACTATAGCCCCTGGTTGACTATGCCTGACCTAAATAATATGTTAAAGCAATTACAGAAGTGTTAAAAAATGTGTTCCCTTCATGACTAAAGAGTGTTTAAAGACTTATTATGTCCACACCGTAGGCCATGTCCTCTGCAAATTGAGCCTGCTAATGGAGTTGCAGTCCAACTCATGTCTCTGTAATGTGCTGCTAATTGCTATTGTCAGATGGTTAAATATTCATGACTGTGCATGAATACCGCTTGCATTTCTTTACTCGTTCAGCACAATCTGACTGCTTTGGTGAGCTGTACATTTGAAAAATGTGGCAAATGTTTACCACAGCTGGTAGAAACAGGTCATTTAGAAGGCAGATATTTTCCCTGCTTTAAAATCCATCTTGGGTGTGTAATTGCAGTGATTCTGTTTTTCTTTTTTTTTTTTACCATTGAGTAATTGATCAGCACATAATAGGGTGTAGGGATCTTGTCAGATGAGATCTCAGTTCTACTTCTAATTAATGGAGTTGGAAGTGAACAAGGTTTTCCTAGGTGGCTCGTTCTGACGTATGGTACACAATGACATGTGGCCACATCTCTCATCCTTTGCCCTCTCACATGAACTCTACAAACAATGGAAAATTGATTTAATAGTCAAATTTGTTGCAGGCTCTTGGAGCATTAGTTTTTCCCTATCATAAATTTTCTGTCCTGCAATTTTGCTGGAGTGTTTGAAGTGGTAATCCAGTCAGAATGTGACCACAACCAGAGTGTGTGGCTTCAGGCAGTCTATGGAAATTGCATGTGCATTACATGAAGATAACTTCTGTTTTTTTCATTCCTTCCTCTACTTCCCCAAAAATCGAATCTCCATTTACTCCAGTTGTGTTAAGTAGAAGCTATTGCTCTTATTACCATTCTGCATAAGAGCAGAGGGACGAGTGTGCAAAGCACCAGCACACGTGTGCATAACTGAAATCCCCATCACCTCCCTCTTTTGAAATAAAAAGAGCTCATGTGTAAGTATAATAGTGAGTGTATGTGAGTGTGGAGGGGGATCAGTCATAGTCATTTTTGTCCATCATGTTTTACAGCCTAATGAAAGCTCCAGAGGTAAAAAATCCCCTACCTCCCTCACAAGGCAACTTCAGGCTGATGAAGAGAATTAACGAACTGTGAACAGATCACGTTATAGGCTGATTGCTAACCTTGGTGAAAGACAAACCCACTGGTACATACTAAAACTGGGCCAGATGCTGTTTGCACAAGAAGAGGGCAAAAGCGCTGGTGGTTGCATTTAAGAAGGTAGGAGTGTGATTCCTGTTAAGAAGGAGGGGTAAGGTGAGGGGATTATAGAATGAAAAGAAAGTATGCCTAGAAATGATCAGGGATTACTGAAGAATTCTGCTTAAAGTGCATATGAGCTCAGCTATTCCCAATAACAGCCTGAACCAATAAGCAAAAATACTGTTATAGTGGAGCAGTGGCAATTCTTGATTGAGTAAGTACCTGTTAGAGCAGTTATTTAGAACCATCCCAACCATAAACCCAAACTCATTCTTCTTTAATTGCAATTCAATAAAAAAGGAGGTGGGTGTAAACTTCAGAACCAGGTTACTATAGTAAATCTTGTAATCTATCATAGTTTTGCTACTACTGTGGGGAAGCCATACCATACAGTAAAAGGTAGCAATGAAATATTACTAAATTCTAAAACAGTACGCAGGGAATTGAGGTTTGTGCCACCTGTTGAAAACAGCAGCTCTTGAGGACGTGAGTTTGAACCCTGGCCTGTGCCTGCTACATGAATGTCGCACCATTAACTTGTGCCCCGTCCGGGGTGTTCCTCTGCTCATACCTCAGTGAATTCTGGGTTAGGCTCTGGAACCCCCTCTATCCATTACTAGTATCAGCAAAAGTAACACAGGTTATAACCAGGGCTAAGACATGATGCTTTTATTACTTGGGTGGCAAAGGTCATATTTAGTCATATTTACTACTGGTGAAAATATTTCAGAGGCTAATTGTAGGTTACGTTAGAACAGATTATTATTTTTTCGTAATATCAGATTTTCGTAGATGCACTGTCCTACACCTGATGTTTGGACTGTCCCTGAAGTGGATTTCACTATACCGTACACATATATACATATATACAGTATATCCCATACTCATAATCAAATGCTAACACAGAGGGGTTGCAATATATCTTAACATAGATTACATAAAGACCACAGAGCAGATATATGATGTCTAGAATTATGTGACGAACTTATAAGTATCCATGTAATGATTTGTACTTGCAACTTGACCTAAATAGGCTACTCAAAATCATGTGAAAACAATACAGCCATATAAACCTCAATGTTGAATATAATAATAATTGCAGATAATTTTCATTACATAGTTTATACTGAGGTGTCAGTCTCATTGTGCTGGATTGATGTGCTTGATTTCCTATGGTGAATCTTCCTAAGGCAACAGAGTTTATGATTGATCACTGCTGTCTCAGACTGTAATCTATCAATGTATCGGGTAGATTGATATACGACATTTAAACAGTCACTTCTGGTAGTGAAAGGACATGTCATGGCTGTGTGAGTGTCTCTACATATTTTGGATTTCTCCCGCATTCCAAAGATTTAGGTCAATGTTAGGTGTTAGGTCAATTGGCATCTCTAAAGTGTCTCAGTGTGAGTGTGTGTGTGTGTGTATGTGTGCCCTGCGATGTACTGGCACCTTGTCCAGGGTGTACCTCTGCCTGCGGTGGGTGAATAGCAGAGGCTAGACCCTGACCAGGTTAAGCAGGTGTGAAATGGGTTGTTCTTTGCTTATTTATTTTTCGTTTGTCACATGAGAGCATTTGGGTAGATTGAAAACCTTATATGTGCAATCTGAATTAGTCACAGCGGACATTATATAGCTCTTCTGTATAATGTGTGTGTGTGTTTCACATTACAATTTGAGATAATGCAACCAAATTAGATAATGCAGATTTGTTGGTCTGAAGAAATTGTGGTGAGTATTGCAGAGTAGAGGCATACAGGTAATACTAGAGCAACTCACATTTGAGCTGAGAAGTTGCGTCCTACTGGCTTTGATTAAGGGCCTAGTAGTGGCAGTTTGATGATGGATGTGCCTTCCATTAATAGTCTATGGCTTTACCACTGAGACAAAACTGAAACCAACAAAATTTTATTTTGATACTGCTTTATAAAGTGAGAAAAGGCATCAGATAAATCGCATTTGAAAACTGGAAGAAACGTGGCTACTTATTACACAATTATTGAAGACCACAGTGCTGTACTGTCAGTAGAAAATATTATTTCTCACCCGTACCCTGCACTATGATTCTATATGATCAGTATACCGTATTTTTCGGACCACAAGGCGCACTTAAAATCCTTTAATTTTCTCAAAATTTGACAGTGCGCCTTAAAATGCGGTGCGTCTAATGTATGAATTAATTCTGGTTGAGCCTTCTGACCTAGAACCGATTGTAGATGGTACACGGCGCTCATAAATTTGTCAAAATGTTTTAGCATGGCCTTGGTAAGTTACGAAGCTTACGGCAACCGTAGTGCGCAGCATCGCGGAGTAATACGGTATGTGCTTTAGCATTAGGGTACGTGCATTCATTCATTTATTTTCGAAGCGGATTTTAAACTCAACGCTATCAGTCACGCAGTACAACACGGACATAGAGCAGCTGTGAGAGAATTCAACATTAACGAATCAATGATACGGAAGTGGAGGAAGCAAGAAGACGCCCTGCGCCAGGTAAAGACCAAACGGAGCTTCTGACGGAACTTAAGAGTTTTGTTTCATTTCATGCGCCTTATAATCCGGTGCGCTTTATAGCCCGGAAAATACGGTACTGTAAGCACTTATCCTATCCTAACAAATGTATTAATCTCAAAACGTGTGCTTAGGTATGGGATGGATCGCTTGTGGGAAACAATCTGTACTAACTATAGGGTATGACAGGCTCAATTTCATAGGTTTATAGATGGGTTAATTTGTCATAGGTTTATTGATGATTTAGCAAAGTGAATTTGAATGTCAGTTCCCATTCCATATCTTATCCATAGATTGCAGCCATCCTGTCAGTAGGAAATCAAGCCATCGAACATATTTTATTCTAGAAAACATTTCACAGGTACTGAAATGAAGTTAGAACACCACTTCAGTGATGACACATTTGCACATGCAGTTTAATGCAAAATCAGCCTCCAATCTGAACTTAGGGGATCTATCATGTAAAGGGTGACATGTAGAAATGTCCTGGGCCTGTCAAGCACTATTGTGGCGCCTCAGTGTCAGGCTCCAAAGGCAGCTCGACAATAATGGCCCACAGATGTACAGGCTAGCCCTGAGCAAGGACAAGGTCAAACTTGAAACGGAACCCAATTAATTCTACAATCTGTCTTTCTTCCTTACTATTCCATTTCTACAGGGACAGATGAAAAGGTCAATTACACTTTGAAGCTGTGATTGAACACTGTCGGGAGAGCCAGGCAAGTTGGACCTGCTTTGTTGTTCTTGCACTCGGAAATTCGAAAACCATTCATTTTCTTTCTTGAAGTGCAACCCAAACACTGTATAATGTGGATTTTAGTGGCATGGTAATGATGTGTTACCTTATGCCACATGGCTAGGCTTTTTCGTGCTTCCAGCATAGTTTAGGCTGTTCACAAAATACACAGGGATGTTATCTGATACAGTGTTATTTTTTTCAGACACTGTGGGTGTTGTATCTGCTGGATGGTTGACTGGCCAAAAATTTCCCTTGTGTCACGTGCTTCATAATTTTAATTAATTGAGGCAGCTGCTTCTTATGCATACATGATGTATTTGCACAAGCACTAAAAAGATAGTTGATTGGAATATTATTATAGTATATTGCCTACATCAGAACTGCAGGCAAATGTTAATATTATTTTATATGACTACAAACAAGGACAGCTTTTCTAACCATCCTGTTGTGTTGTATTCAGCATTGTATCCTTGTTGATCATGGTAAAAGTTGGCTAACCCCCTTAGAAAGTTTTTTTATATATATTTGTTATCACCAACTGATGTACTATACTTTTAAAGCAAGGCCTTTCCTAGACATTGTCACGACCACGTCACGCCCAGACTACACTTCCCAGTACACGTCACTCCTGCCACATCATTCACTCCCTCATTCCAGTTTGCCCGCTAAATGATCATGCACACTGGTATTCACTAGCAAATTTAAATGCCACTCTCCTGTCACTTCATTGCAAAGTTTAATCGTCCCTGCATTTAAGCATGACCTTGATTCTGAGCATTTTTCTTCACTCTGGCTACTGACCTCATGCAAGGATCCCTCCTCCATTTCACAGATGCTGTTTGCATCTTGTGAGTTGAATTATCTGTTTGGATACACTGTTGCTCTGGTTTTTCAACTCTGGATAGTTTCTGACATTGATACTGCTCAGTCATTTTGTGTCTCTGCTCTGTTTATATAATAAAGCGTCTTTGAATTGGCTTTCTGCATTCACCTCCCATTTCTGCCAACCATGACAGAAAACTTCACCACCCCAGAGAGGGCAGAAGCCGAGTCAATATCGAACCCGATCACTGCGCATGGTCGGTGGCTGAGTTGGCAGCAGCAGATAGTGGAGATCTTGTGAATACCTGGCCAATCCCTTTGGATTACTCAATGCCTCTGTTTTCCAGTCCTGTTTGAATGATGTTCTCTGGGACAGGCTTTGTCATTGCCTACATTGACGACATCTTGATCTTATCACTGTCTTTAGAATCTCCTGGAGCACAAAGTTTGTAAAGGTAATGACGTGTGAGTTCCATGTGCAGATCATCATCTTCTTTGGGTTTATCATCTCACCATCTGGGCTTGTCAATGGATGACAACAAAGTGTATGAAGTCCAGGTATGACTTCCATCAAAGAGCTCCCACAGTTCCTGGGTTTTCTCCAGTTTCTAAAGGCATGCAATTCAGAGGTTTAGCTTTATTAAATAACAGTTAAAGAAGGAATTGTCCTCATCCCCAATCCTAGAATCACCCTGATCCTACCCATCTGTTCGTCATGGTGGACTGCCACTTCTTCCCTAGTCAAGGAAATCGATGGCGACCCTACCTACATGGTACGTCACCAAATTGATTCCTGTCGGTAAGCCCAAGGTCTACATTATCTGGATATATTGTTATCTCTGGACTGTTTCTGACATTGATACTGCTATATATTTATATAGTATAGTATTTCTATAATAAAACCACATTAATTTTTCTTGAATTTCCCTCTGGGATCAATAATGTATCTATCTATCTATCTATCTGATTCAGCTTTCTGGATTCGCCTCCCGTTTCTGCCAACCATGACAGATATTAGCACAAAATTTGCACCTCTTTTTAATTTCATGCATTTTCTATGGCCTTCAAATCTTATTATCAAATCTGATCAGTCAGAGGTGAAAAGAAAGATTAGATATGTCTATGGCTGGTCGGCTCAGAACAGAACACCACAGATGTTACAAATTTGAACCAGTTGTCTAAAAATCAATGAAACCAGTTATCATTAATCATGTGTATTTATATGCATTGTCTGGACAAAGGCCTGAAACCTTATGTCAGTCAGATGACAGAAAGCACAGTGTCCAAAAGACCAAATTGGCCAAAATTGACCATAACACAACATAAGGGGTAATCTTGCTTTTAGAACATATATACTCCCTCAGTGCCTCTCTCAAAATTACATAATTGGATTGTCCAATTATTGAACATATAGACAATCTGGCTGTCACATCATTTTATTGATTTGGCTCTTGGACAAGTGGAACTGCACAGTTTCAGGAAACCCAGTGACTGACATTCGTCACACACATCATATTGACAGTTGTCAATCAGGATCCATTCATCCATATCTTGCCTTTATGAGTGCTGCACAATATGCCATGGCAGTCTGGATGAACCTGATATAATATTACTATAAATTACTTTGTTGCTCTAATTCCATCGAGTTTGCTTGATGGGCACATTTAGAAAGAAGAATAAATTAAGCAAAATAAATGGAAGGATCTGTTGACAATTTTATTAGATTTCTTTTCTTAGTGCTTCAAACACACGCTGTTTGCAGTCGATTTATACCTTGTCTCACCATCAGCGGCCCGTTATTACACTATAGATCTATCTCAGTGAAATCTTCTTGAAAGATGTATTACATTTAGACACTGTCGCAATAACCACACACAGCATAGATTAAATTTTCCTAGAAATAAGAGAAAATGCTTCCAATCTATCACTAGATTTGAAGCTCCTTTAAGGCAGCCCACAAGCTTCAGCAGACGGGCTTGTTTGACCTTGATGCTGAACGTTAAATATCCAATTTATGTTCAGTAGGGAGCGAAGCAGCGGGGCATCGTAATCCTCCCTAGCTGAGAGATGAATGCAGGTGCTACTTTACTCTGGGTTCAGGGTGTCAAACGGAATGTAATTCAAACACCTTTAACTATTAACGTAGGAGCTCATGTCTTTGAACTGTCTTCGAAATGATTGAAGTTAACAGAGGCAGCAGAAAAGACACCGATAATCAGTACAGTTCTAATTGCACTTTATGTAATCCAGTGTACAGAACCACTGTGGTTTGCATGTCACACAGTAGTTCAACAGGCTTCGTTTCCTTGAATAGGAGAATGTGAATAGGGTTACAATAAATGGAAGTGACTTAAGTAATTAAGAAGAGGAGCAGAAATGGTCATTTATTACTACAGAGAGAGAGAGAGAGAGAGAGAGAGAGAGAGAGAGAGAGAGAGAGAGAGAGCGCAAGCTAATGTAATTGTGTCCTGACGTTTAATGTTAACAACCAGGAGGTTCAGGGCAGCCCCATGGCACACTAACACAAAGCAATTGCTGAAACATCAGGGAAGGTAACTTAGTCATGTTAATTGCATTTGGCTTGTAGCCCTGCATCTTTTCACAGAAGGTAACAGTTTAGGAAATTATATCACATGTTGTGTTTGACGTGATGGGGAAAATTTCCTTCATCTGTTCTGTTATACAAGAGGACAAAGGGACAGTTTATTAATTACTGTGAGTAGATGTTACAGTACCAGACTATGGACCAAATAGTTCAGGGTTCAAGCCCCAGCTCTGCCAAACTGCCACAGTTGGCCTCCTTGACCAGGGCCCTTAACCTACATGGATTATACATAGTAAAAATTGTACATGTCTCTGGATAACAGTGTCTGAGAAATGACTAAATGTAAATATAATAACTGTGGTTACCTATTGAAAAACTGGCATCATTAGTTTAGCTATAAGCAGGTGGACACTACGGGAGTGATATCTCTAGTTCTTGGCTTGTGCTGATTCTTATTACATTTACAATGTTTCTACAAATGAAGCAAACCTGACAGCATAAGCAAATATGGCAAAGACAGCTTCGCAAAAGGTGACCTGAGATAGTGAAAATACATCAGTGTGTCGGATGTACATGCAAGGCTTAAGGGAGAGAAAAACGGATCTGGATCTGCAGTCTTAAGCACATGCAAGTGAACAGCAACCTTGCAGTTCTGCTTTCTTCTGTCATCCACCAGTGTAGAGGAGCAGCTATCAACTGTATTATGCCAAAATGTTTGTTCTTTGTGTCATAAAAGTGGCTTGCTGGAGGAAATGTGTGTTTTTCTGTTGCTTTAAGTATCTCTAGTGCCATAATAACAATACACTCACAATCATTTTTTTTGCAAATCAGAATTCCTGGCCACATTACAAGAAATGTGTTAAAGTGTACATTTTACCTTAGATAATGTGGCCTTAAAGAAACTTGGGCAGCATGGTGATGCATGTGATGGTTAGCACTGTCGCCTCACAGCTCCAGAGACCCTGATTTGATTCCTGCCCTAGACACCACCTGTGTGTAGTTTGCCTTGTTCTCCTCGTGTTAGTGTGGATTTCCGATGGGTAGTCCAGTTGCCTCCCACATTCCATAGACATGTGTTACGTCAGTTGATGTCTCTAAAATGTCCCCGTGTGAGTGAATGAGTGAGTGTGTGCACATGTGCCCTCTGATGAATTGGCACCCTGTCCACAGTTGGTTCCCGCCTTGTCAAGTCAAGTCAAGTCATATTTATTTATATAGCGCTTTTTACAATGGAGCATTGTCTCAAAGCAACTTTACAAGTTTAGATTATCTCCTAATATCTAAGTCCAATCCCAAATTGAGCAAGCCTAGGGCGACAGTGGCAAGGAAAAACTCCCTAAGGAAGAAACCTTGGGAGGACCAAGACTCAAACAGGGACCCAACCTCCTTGGGCGGCGTAGATAAATCTAAGAATGAAACTAAAGTCATGGAGTCATACTTCAAATAAAATGTGAAATATGCACATCGGCATTAAGTGGCCTGGGTATGATGGGGCTGGAGCTGATGACGGAAGCAGCCTTGTGCCTTGTGCTGCCACTTAGGCCCTGACATCCCTGTGATTTTGAATTGGATTAAGTAGGTATGAAAATGAATGAATGAATGAATGCTTAATAATAAAAATATAATAACATTAATTTTATATAAAACAACAAAAAGACACCCAGATACAGTAATGTGAAAAATGTACTAATGTACGTTTGAAAAATCTTTCATTAATGGTTGAGTTTTGTAAATAAATGAGCTATTAGAGATTTCTTGGAGAACTTGTGTCAGGATGGTCCTGGAATTTATATCACCCTGCATTGCTCCCTTCTGACCCTTTTCTCCTTCCATAGTCAGCTGCTTAATTATAGCCAGCTATGCTTCCCCTATTTAAACTGTTCTTGTTCTTCACTTCCTCATCGGGTCTCGTTGTCACATGTATACTGTTGGCTTGATTCTGTCCCTGGCTCCTCTTTCTCCCATTAATGGTTTGTCTGTTCCTGTCTCTGTTTCAAGTATATAACTCCTTCCTGTACTGTGTGTTCATGTATTCCTGTGTTAGGGTGTAGTTATGTGCATTCCTGTGTAGAGTCTAGCCCTGTGCAGTACTGTGTATGTTACCATTGTTCTAGTTCTGTGCTTGGCGTGTCTCTGCATAGTCAGCTTAGCCTTGTATCTCTGTATTCTAGCCTAATGCATCTTTGCACATCCAGTCCCAGCCCTGTGTCTCGCTTTGTATGGGACAGCCTTGTCCCATATTTTATCTGGTGTTTCTTGCTTGTTTTTGCTCCACCATGTCACTTAATAAACTATCGCCTCTTGCACTTATGTCTGTTTTCATCTTCGTTCCTGATTACAAATGAGACAACTTGGTTTTTTGTTTGTTTGTTTGTTTGGGGTTTTTCGTATCCTGCGCCACAAGAGTTCAAGAGTGTCTGAGGGATTGTGTTAAAATCCCAGATCAAACTTGCAACATTGAAGGTCGAGTGGTCCATTTACAGAACCCAAGTCACACCCTGTCCAGAGTGTATCTCTTCCTACAGTCTGGAGCTATGGGACTGTGCCACACTGTGTTGTTACAGTCCTCTCAAATCTGAATGAAATCAGTTAATGATCCTTTTAATACTGTGCCATAAAAAAGTTTGAAAGCAACACTAGCTAAAGCTCCTTATTATCTCAGCTTTGAGCACTGAAACTCTTACTCCTTCTGCACAGCTCTATCCACAAGGCCATACATTCTTTCTGCTCCCTCATATATCACCCTTTCATCTTTTAGGGAAATGGTAAATGACCAATCCCTGTCTGTTCTCTGTGACTAGTCTGCTTCCCCCCTGTGCAGACTTGGTGTGAGCTAACATTTGTTTGTTTTTATTGGTACTCAGTGGAGGAGCATGCTTTGATTGTGCCACACGGTGTGGAGCAGCATTCCTGCAGTGCCCAGGTGTTGAGTGAAGCTGTTTCCTTTGGGCCTAATTTCACAGCCAGCACAGTTGCCTTTTTGTTGAGTCTGAAGACCAAAGCCTGGCTCCACAGCCCTTTGACAGGACATTTGCAAAGGCTGATTGGTGATGATGAACACCCATCTGTAGATGACGCTAAGGTCATTCTGATGTAAGCCAGAGCTTTCATTTTTGGGTTTAGGTCATTTCAGAACATGTGCAAAATCCTGTTAGAGATAAGAGACATGAGAATGGGTTTTAAATATGCTTGTTAAATGAATCTCTTTTCAACAACTCATTGTGACTCTATTAAAGTGATGACTACTCTTTCTTTGTGTTTTCCGCATAATAAAATTTAGTAATTCATTACACAATACAGTGAAATATGAAGTGATATATCCTGACTATTTTTTCTGAGGCATATCCCATTCCAAAGCAAGTCTTTTCAACAAGAGTTACACATTTCCATCTTGATCTAATTTGACTCTTAAGAAGGAACGACAGCTGTCGAGACCACACGGTATGATATGATCTCAAAAGTGTCAAAGGTTTAGTCAAAACCTTTACAGTCCCATCCAAACCACACAAACCTGAAAACCGTCACCCCCCACTAGCGACAGTATTTGGTGGTTGACTCACGATATTGTGTTACACAGCATCGCTTAACCCACTTGTACAAACAAGTAACATGGTAAGTGTTATGCGTTTTCACACTCCTTGAGAATTAGTTGCAGTAGGAAAGAAATACTCGTAAGTCACCGACGCATATCACACGCAATCATCTTTAAGGCCATTTGTTATTTGGGAACTGGCACTTTTGCTTTCATAACATCTCTGGAGAGAGCTTTTCATTCTGAATTATTGAGATCTCGGAGGGGAGGAGTGAAAATGGAGCCAGGGTAAGGCAGCAGCGGTGTCCTCAATGCCAGGGTCGAGTTCCCATTGGAGACGACACTTGCTGACTCTTGCGACCACCGTAGCAGATCCTGATGGCTTTCCCCTGAGAAAAGCCCCATCCAGTCCTCCTCCACAGGAAGACCGCCCGCTCTCAATGCCCTTCTCTCTGCAGGGACACCACCAGGCCTGACTTTAACTGTTTCACCTTGACTTCAGTTACAGCATGTCTTCAATGGGGCTTTGGGAAACCCTGAACTGATGTTATCATTTGATCCCAGTCTCCCCTTATAGTCTTTTTCTGCAGCTGCAAAAGTGTTTATATTAAGGCGTATGGTGACCTGTACTGTGGGATCTGTAATAACACTGAATCATTCCTACAAAGGCACCAGAGCAGATTTAAAGTCAAAGGGAAATAAAATAAGGCTTGAAAAATATATGTCTGTTTGTCGAGATAGAAGTATGTGATCAAACGATCGAGTAGAGAGGTGTTAAGCAGTCCCTGTGGGTAGCCTTAATGATGAAGACATTCTTCAGAGTTGGGATCAGTATCAAAGTAATCCTTCCAATGGCTGTATTGGGGTTTTTAGGACAGAGTATATAAGGGAATAAAGTCCTTTTGATTCCCATGCGCTGTTGAAATAAAATACTGTAATTGCCTTTCCATAAGAAACCCTGAACTTGAACTTGTCATAACATAAAACATTTTGAGATTTAAGGTAATAATGTGAAGCTTTCTACTGGGGAGAATGTAAGCATATGAGACCATTTCATTATACACTGTACAGTATGAAGGCCTTTTCCCTTACAGATATCCTCAGCGCAGTGAAGCCCATGTACACTGCCTTGATCTAAACTATAATCCTTGACGATCCTCAATTGGTGGTCATTATTATTTGCAAGAAAATATACCATCACATCACAGATCATTTACTCATTGGTTTAAGCAATTCCATAGTAGTAGCAATGAAGTCAAGCACATCACACAAGAAGTTTACATGAACTTCTAATCTTCTAACGTGGTAATCCTGCCTAAAAATCAGCTTGAAGTGTTGCGTGGAGAATTAATTTTTAAATGCAAACCTGCTTGCTGAAGGTGAATTATGTGTCTCCATGGGTGCCTTCCAAATATTACCATTGATGCCCGTGCAACTGAGTAGCGGATTGGCACACAAGAGGTGAATATTAGATCCTCAGGCATTGGGACGCAATCCTATTAAAACACACAGTGGAATGTGTGCCAGAACTCCACTTCTGTCTTTCTCTTTCTCTACTTCTCTCACTCTTTCCTCAAACTTGAGTGACAGGTGTGAGGCCCCCTTGGTTTGGGATGTTTCGAGCTGTCAGTCAGACATCCACATTGCCCTGCAGGTCGCTTCCTGTCTCCCAGCATTCCTGTGTAATGCTAATGGTAAAACTAAGACGGCATGTTGGTGAGGCGTTAGCATGTTTAGCATTTTCCCTCCTTGTGGATAAGGCTGTATTGATGTGGCTTGCTCAAAGTCGAATTTCGATCTCATGAGGAAATAAAAGAATAAAAAAGACCTTTAAGGAATAGTTTTGTTTTGGAATAATTCAAGTGTATGAAAATACAGCAACACACTATCCGTTTCAAAACAGTGAAACAGTAGCTCTAAGGAATGAAAACAAAAACGAACCTCCCAAAAATCCTATTTTATTTAATTTATATGAAACTTTTTTCACCCAGATTTTTATCTCTCAACTCTTGGAACAGTAATACGAAAACCACACTGTAATGCTATTACTACTACTTTCCTGTACTACATACTTGTGGTATCTCTTAAGATGGACAGGACTAACATTTGCAGTGTCGAAACCATGTTGAGTTTTCATAGAGCGAAGAAGGGGAGATGTCTGTGGGAGGTCCTTGATAGTGAAAAACAGCATTTTAATAAAGAGTGTGTCTTTCATTTCATTCTGGCTCCCGTAGGTAGCTGACAGGAAACGGTTCTTGCATAGCTACATGAAACACATTGGAATGTGAAGAGGACTCGTGATCACTCTGTAACTAGAAATGTCAGTTATTTATTTATTTATTTATTAGTTTTACTTTGTTTGCTTTAATAGTATTGCACAGCTGCATGCCAGTACCAGACATACATGTAATAACAAGTATCATTCACTCACTTTCTTATCCACTTAATCCTGGACAGGACTGCAGGAGAGCCGGTGCTTAGCCGGTTGCATAGGGCACAAGGCAGGAACAACCCTAGGCAGGGCGCCAATACATCATAGGGAATATACACTCACACACTAGAGCAAATGTAGCCTAATCAATTACCGGTAGCCTAAAGCATGTGTTTGGACCCAGAGTAAACCCACACGGATACAGGGAGGGAAATGCAAACTCCACACAGAAAGACCCAGACAATTCCACCTGAGATTGGACCCAGGACCTTCTCGCTGTGAGACGACAATGCCATCCACCAAGCCACAGTGCCACCCTTATTAATGTGTGTTTATTTTAACTGAATAATGTCCCATTCTAGCAACAGCATATTTGCACTTTTTCCCATATTGCTACTTCCCAGCAGAAATTCTGCTTATATTTAATATTATGTTTTTATTGTGTCCTCATGTGAAGCGGTATGGGTGAAACAAGAGTCATGAGCTGTGATGTACTAATGCAGCCAGGCGACTGCCACTCTCTCATGATACAAACCAGGATTTTTCAACTAAACATAGTAATTGGCTGGTCTCAGACCGAAAAAGCTGTAATCAGGGACCATCTGATAAATACTGCATAATTTGCTGATAGTTAAGTCTCATTGGCTACATGCGCCAGTTTGACAAAGAAAACAAAAAAGGTTCATCATTTCTTCCATGTTACTAACACCGCTTGGCAGATACATAGTAAACCACTTTTGACCCAGGTTTCAATATGGATTTCTGTTTTTTGTTATGGTATCAGTTTAAGTTTGTCAAAATATTGTGTATTATACCACAGTTAGTTCCGTCCCTGCAATCTGATTGGCTGAGAGACGTTCTAGCAGTGACATTATTGCCTGACCACTCTGACCAGCGCTTTATAAGTATTACTCCGCGGCATACACACCTACCCTAGCAACGACGCCCGCCCTAAAAAGCAGCCAGGTTATAATTACAAAAGTAAAACACTGCCGAAATGAAAGCTGTAATTAGTGTATGAAATCTATTGGTTTTCAAAACTATTTAAATTTGGAAGACAAAGCTATTAATGACCAACCTGAGCCAAAGCTTTGTCACCTTAAGGATTTGGATGTGCTGGAAAACTGAAACGAAGTCATGAGCAACGACACAGATCAGTTTTAGTCCCATCAACAAAAATGAACTGAATCAGCTTCATCACTCATAAAGACGTCGTTTGCTGATGTTAAACTCGGCGTCTTTTGTTAAACACAATGCGCCGCTGATCAGAGGTTCATTCATCTGACAGGTATGTTATCTGCTAAGTCCAGCTCTTAACTTATCTAAGCTGCTGATGCTCTATAACTCTGCCGTTATATGCATATTTCTGACTGATAACATTAACATTGAGCTTCATCTTCAAACTTTATAACCACTAAGCAAATGGGATCCTAGATGTTTGTTATAACACTGGAATCTCACTCAGATTTGCTTCAGTTTGTAGAATAATGTATCTTAGTAACATCCTGCCTTATAAACCTGATCCATTTAATTTGCTGAATGTAAATAAACTTTCTTTTTAATGAATTAAAAAGCACCTACGACAGCACACCAGTGCCAGTATCTCATGCTAAAGCACTCCCTCGTGTGTATTATTGCTTAATTGTATCACATAACCCTAAGTATCACTGGTTGCAACCTTTTTGTAGGCAGTTCTTGACAATTTTTGAAAATGTCTTAACCCCAGCAACAGGGGGGACTGTGGTGGTGCAGTGGTTAAGGTACTGGACTACTGACCCAGCACTGTCAAAGTGCCATTGTTGAGCCCTTGAGTAAGACCCTTAACCTCCAACTGCTTGGATTACATTAACGTCCGAAAATATCGAACATTAGTGTCCGAGTGCATACAGCATGTACAACAGCTACATGTATCATACATAAGAAATCATACAAATGACACTGTCATCTTTAGCTTACCACAGAAAAAATAGAATAAAAATATTTCTATACATGAGGAACCAAAATATACAAAATACTTTGGAATTTTTTAATAAATGCTGCTAAATTGCTCATAAGTAGACATGGCAATATTCAGAAATCCAGTAACTCATGATATGTAACCCACACATTAGTTATCATCAACTCTTTGAAACATTTAATTTTAAACATTAAATTTCAAATAGCATTTAATTTTAATGTTGTAAGTTGCTATATGGGCTATATGGCATCTCCCAAATGACTAAATGCAAATGCAATAGCTTTAAACTGGCTTGAGACAAAATGCAGTATTGAATAGCCTCTGAACACAGACCACACATTCCCATATTATAATGATATGAACCTCACAGTACAACTAATGTTATAATTTACAAATAGTAGTTCTTAGCAGGACTTAACAAAATGTCCTCAGCTGGACAGCACCTGAGATCTTTCCTCTCCCTGGCTTTGTTCACAGAGGAGGTCTTCAGAAATTACAGGGAAGCAGAGGATCCCTCAGGGTGCATCGATCCTGAGCAGTGAAGGCAGCGGCCTGTGTCATTATTGGAATGCATTAGACCTCAGGCCCTTTTCCGAATCTTCATAGCCAGTGACCAAACCATCGACTACCTTGTCAGATGCATCACCCTCCTTGAAGTGGTGTACAGAAAAGCCCAACTTGAAGGGTTTAAAGAAATTTGTCTCTCTCTCTTGGCTCCTCTTTGTATTTGCCATCTACTGACTGTTATTTGCTAAAATGAATAAGGGCATATCCTGAGTAATTGTTCAAAGTGCACAGTAAATTAGCGTACTAATCACCCAAGACCCCTGAGCGTCAACCAGCTAGCCATGCTCCATTTGTTTCCATTTCAATTCATTTGATTTTTATCATAAGCCATTAACCTTTATTGGCTGGTCAATTTTCCGGAAATGTGAATCCTGCTTTTAGATCCTGAGAAATATATTACTATGTAATGTAGTTACTGAGAAAAATATTACTATTTGTGTTTTCTTAGTTTTTAATAGATCAAATAATTTATCAGTCCCATGGCTGGAATGAAACATGCAGTCACCAATTTAAATCAAATTTATCCTGAACTTATCAGGAAATACAAGAATATGACATAGGATGGATCCTCTGATTAGATTATAAGAGCCGAAATGAAATAAATATGAAACTGAAATAAAATGTTTCTGACATTTTGACATTTAAATCTAAAATGGATATCTCCGGTCACAAGTAACTCATGACCTTGTTTCTCTTTCCAATTTGCCATTTTTCAGTCATTGTCAGTCAGGACCCACCTTTTGCTCAACCTTTTTGCTACAGAATATTGTACATTTTGAAATACACAGTCAGTTGTAAATAACTTAATTCAATGTGTAACCTGAAGGCTGCTTGATTTACGCAGATGTGGTAAGTAATGAACAACAACTACTTTGTCACTGTACTTAACTATTTTTTAGGTACCAGTAGTTTACTTGATTGTTTCTGTAACTTAATATTTTTTTACTTTTACCTACTACATTTCAAAAATAAAATCTGTACTTTTATGCATTACATTTTCCAAACTTGCTTGTTACTTCTAATCTATTAATTTATCTTTTATCTATTTATTTTTCTTTTTTAATTTTTAATCTTTTTAAATTAATTTCTAGTCAGGCATCTAATGAAGCACCAGTCAGAATCCCATGTTTATATTTAACCCATTGAAACTGGCACCAAAAATGGCGCAATCACTATGGTTTCACCTGTCGTGTCGCATTGTCATGCACATTACTTTTTGTAACTTGGCGCTCACCACATGCTGCGCTTCTTGATTTTGAAAGAGCTCTTGCAGAGCAGGTATGCCTTTACAGGCATGTACATGATACATCTATGAGAGATCATAGAGATACTCAAATGCATCAAGTATACCCAAGCATTTGCGCAGGTTCGTCTTTCTAACACTCTTTAATGTTCAACATAATGCTTTCCAGTCCCAAAAATAATTGTATACACTTTACACTGTTTTATTAATCTGAATTCTATTTCTGTGGTGAACATAAGATGTGCATTTAAAAAAAAAAAACCTATATAAAGTTTCTAAATATTCTGCGTTAGCATTTGTATTCTAAATTAAATAGTGTAGTGGATGGTTTAAAAGAAGAACGGTTCTAAAAAAAATTTAAGCTGGAGTTTGTTCGATTAAAATGCAGTAACAGTGTTTCAAAGAGTTGATGATAACTAATGTGTGGGTGACATATCATGAGTTACTGCATTTCTTAATACTGCCATGTCTACTTACGAGCAATTTAGCAGTATTTATTTTTAAAAATCCAAAGTATTTTGTATATTTTGGTTCCTCATGTCTAAAAATATTTTTATTCTATTTTTGCTGTGGTTAGGTAAAGGCGAGAATGTCATTTGTATGATTTTTTAAAGTATGATACATGTAGTTGTTGTACAAAACATTATATACCCTTTTGCTTAAGTAAAACTATATAAGACATACTTTTGAGTATTTTCTTTTATCAGATTAGTAGTGCTTTTACATAAGTAAAGAACTTGTGTACTTCTGCCACCTCTGGACATACGTTGTGTTATTACATATATATTATATTAAATATAGATATATATATATATAGATATATATATTATATCTATATATACTATATATATATATATATACATACATACACATATATATATATATAATATCCTATATATATATATATATATATATATATATATATATATATATATACTGTATATCTGTATATATAGATTATACATTTTGGAAATTTAAATATTTTTTAATCATATATTTCATAGATCTAAAATACTTTAAAAACATTTGTTTCAAACAAGTCATTTGACATCAACTCTCTACTGAAGATCTTGCACCTCAAACCGTACTCCTGTCTTTCCTCTGCCTTAAAGTGTTTTGGAAATTATATTATTCTGTCCTGCTTTTGTAAAGCAACATTGAGCTTGTGAATGTGTGCTATATAGAGAACTTTTCATTACCATTATTATTATTATTATTATTATTATTATTATTATTATTATTATTATTATTTGTTATCATCGACTGGTTTCAGACTAATTGTCACATAATATAACTTTCCTTTTAATTCCGTTTATTTTCTAAGGCCGGAACACCACAGATTTGACAAATTTGAACACATTTTGGGTATTTACATGGACAAAGTAATGAAGACTTGAGTTTAGTCAGATGATGGAAAATGCCAAATTGGCCAAAAGTGACTGGAACTCAACAGGACTCTTTCTATATCCCTACAAAACAACAAATAAATAAATAAATACACAGAAAAAAATGATTGACTTTTGCCACCTTTTACAAAACTTTTCTTCATAGCCAGAGGGGGAAAAATCAGTTGTCATTAAAAAAAAACCAAATAAATAAACCATCAATGAAAAAAGCAACTTTTTCACTAGTACATCTGATGTGTCCAGAGTATACTTTTGTGACACGCATCACTCTCGCCAAGCAAACTGTTGCTGTTTTGCAGGCCTTTCTTACACGAGGGTAATGACTGAGCGGTTTTGCACAGGGCATGGACATGATCAGCCAATTATGTGCCAGAATGCAGGACCAACAGTGAAGAGTCTTGGTAACACTCACTCAAAAGATTCACACACAGTGTTTAGAGACTGTAGAATGCAAACATCAATGTGAAAGCACATTTTTGGGTCCCAAAAGAGGATATATAGTCACAATAACTTCACGACACACTGCTAAAATGATTTATTTTTATTATCATGTTATTCATCACTCATTCATTTTCTTATCTGTTAAATACTGTTCAGGGTTGTGGGAAAGTCGGTGGGGAAGGACAGTTCGCCAATCTGTCGTAGGGCACACACACTCACACACAAAGGGCACTTTAGAAATACAAGTTAACCTAACACACGTCTTTGGATTGTGGGAGAAAACTGGAATACTCTGAGTAAACCCATACGTGGAGGACATGCAACTCCAGCTTACCATGCTAACTGATGCGCCACCATGCTGCCATTGATATCATGTTATTTGTAATAAAAATATTTTAATAGACGTACACTATAATGATAGAGTCAAGATAAATTTAGGTTAGATATAAGTGCTGGCTCCGTATAAACATGAGTTAAACCCTAATACATATAAGGGTTCATTTGCTAAAATAATAATACAGAACACAGCCTTTAGGAAACTTTATCATTACCACCGTGTGGGTGTATGTGTGTGCAGATTTACTTGCATGTTACTGAGCTCTCAGTCTCTCTGATTCAGCATAAATCTTGTCAGTGCAGAGCCTGAGGCAATATGGTTTTTAGGAATAACTGCACTCTAACCCAGGTGTCAACTGCCAAGACTTGCCGCAGTGCACAATTACCAGTGAGTTGTCCTAATGATGCTTTTGACCCTGCAGTCTGTTTCCTTTCCCATTAACCTGTCAATTAGGCCTCACCTTCAAATGTGTGACATTGTAACTGTGCATATGTTGAGAGGGGAGTGTGGTTCTGTTCACTAGTTCACCAGGGGAAGCTGTGGCTGTGATTGAGACCCACTTCACCTTTCTATCCCAGCATGTCCTTCTCTTCTTGTCTGGCTTGGTTGTTCTAACAAGCTTTGACACCGAGCACTGGGCCCAGGCATGGGCCTGCGGGCACTAAGTGTGTGTATATGTGTGTGTCTGTGTGTGAAGGGGAATTGGGGGTGTCAGATCGGTACTCATTGATAATCTGGACTCATCCCTAAAGCAGCGGTCAAACAGTACATTCCGCATCTTTCCCTGCATCACTAATCCATCGTACAATGCCTGGTGCAGGTGTCAGGTGCTTAGGGCTTCCCGGTAATTCATGTCAAAAAAATGGAGTCCGAGACACACACACACACACACATTTCATTTACTCTCACTACAAACAAACACTTATTTATTTTATCGGTGCTACCCTGACATGATATTTAATTGGTTTATCTATGTGCAAAGTGCCACTTTGAGGAATGTGCAGTCTTGCGGATGGTGTGATTTCTGTCTGTCAGATGCACCACTATAATGAATCCCATTAATATATTCTTTTTCTGTCTTATTATCTTCCCCTTTTTGTCTTGTTTTCTTTGGCTAATTGACAAAACATCTGCTTTTTAGGAACACAGAAAGCTCAAGAGTTAAATTACAATGTTGACAGTATGAATCACAAATGCACAAATTGGTCTGATCAAGATTCTCGCCAGATAAACTCCTTCATATTGGTTTTTTTTTTTTTTTTAAGACTGGTAAATGAGTTATAGAACAGTCTTCTGGTGTAAATTACCATTTATAAGTCCATACTATTAAAAAAGTCAACTTTCGTAGTGTTTCTATGATGCCATTCCAAATATGTACAAAGAAAACATTCATACAATTTACACACACACACACACACGCACACACACACACACACACACACACACACAATCACACACAAATGCACAAGGTGTGATCAAGGCTGTGCCATGGATGTTCAGTAAGAAACAGGGGCTGCAGTCCCGAAGGCTGGAGCAAATCTGGATGTAAGTTTTGAATTATTGATGCAATGTAGACTATGCATAATGCAAAATACATGGGCTGAGGAGGCTGGGGCTCTGCTTTGGAGCCAAACAGCACACAGGCCAGCAGTGCAACTCTGGCAAAACAGCCACCGGCTCAGAGCTTAAAGTGCTCTCCTGGCAACACCTGCTGCAGTGATGAGAGCACTGTGGAGAATTTGCTTCCATTATAAACCAATAACCGCAAAGACTGTGGTGATTTGTGTTATCTGTTTGGGCTTCTATGATTGTGCTGCTGAAGAGAGCAAGCCTTACCCTACATCCCTATGAGACATGCCAGTCCATCGCTGGACTACAGTTTGCAAGGCACTGCTGGGGCACAGATCTGGGTCTCTGCAGTGTTGGGCTAGCAGGGTAGACTGCTGCGCAACCCAAACACCCTAAAAGAATATTTTAGGTGGAAAAATGTTATGTGCAGAGCCATACGATACTGGGCTAGCATGGCCATAGTTATTATAAACGTACTTCACAATAAACCAAAGAAACTGTTGGTAAGAGTGAGAAATGTTCTCAGAAGTTCGTCTCAGCAGCAGATAAACACGAGAATCAAGATGTTAGCAGGTCTGAGCACAATGTGAGTCCTTAATGAGATGCTAAAACTCAAATGGGACACTCAAGAAAATGAGAAACAGGAGAGCAAGAAACCAAGGAAAGAAAAAATGTTTTTTTTTCCATTTGATCTTACTTGTACTTAGACAGGAGAACCTAGACTGTGGATACATTAGATAATCTCCTTTGTGACTTTCTTTTCCTATGGGATCCCATTATCCCAGACCATATCTTGTCATTATACAGCAATTAAATCACTTTACCTTTATACCTTAACATGATTCCTGTAACTAATTTGACAAGCCAAGCACATGGGATAATAATTAACACATTACATTACATTATTGTATTAATACATTTTGCTGAAATTTAAAATGTTTGGGCAGATACATAAGAAAAAGAAGAATCCTACCCTAAAGCACTGACAACTACAGCATATCACAAAGCAAGTGTATTCATTTCAAATCTATTGTATTTTATGAGTCATAAAATAGGGGCAGTATTATTTCCACCTGAGAACAGTCACTGAACTTGATTTGCAATGACACCACTGTGGTTTATGACTTTCAGATAGCTATGAACTACATATAGCCTGTAGATTTTAACCACACATTAGCCATTTCAGACACCCATTGCTTACAAATTCATAAAATCAAGCATACTGCCTTGTATTCACAGTTTGACACTTTTCTGGCAATACTTGGGAGTGTAATACTTTTTTGATAATGTCAGATCATCAAACATTTTCTCCTTCCAGACCTGCCCTGGTCAACTCAGTACTTACACTGTGTAATGTCTAGGAACAACAACAGCTCAGCCATTAATACATGATGAAGCACATAGCAGGATCATGAATGGGGCCATGAACTGCAGGTTCTGGTATTACCTTCTAACTTGCCAATGCCACAATCTACAGGGAGGTATCAAGACATATCCCCTGGTCAACTGTTCACATAACTGCACACAAGGTAGCAAAAGGTTAACCATAATACAGTCATGCATCATTACTTTACCGTCACCACAAGCTTTGGCACCCATAAGAGCTGCTCATTGGCAGGGAGTTCAGCTTTTGGAAGAGCAGCTGGCACTATCGATGGCTGCCAAGTTAGAATAACACCACCAGCCGAGCACACCCAACGTTTCCTATATCGCAGGCTTTTCCACTCAATTCAGCTTCAAGCAGTGTTTGATCACTGGGACAAATTCTTAGACATGTTTGAAGGCTGGTGGCACAGTAGCGCAAGTGGTTTAAACAAACAAAGTTGGAACCAATTTTATGATGGAATTTTGGAGTTTTTCTCATTCAACTCAGCCCACTGCATTCTATTACCTCTTAGACTTACGTACATATTCTGGACTATATCTTTTAAACGGCACTTAATGGGAGATATGCATCATAAAAAAGCTAAAGTACTATAGTTCTTTATACTGTGTATGCACACAAGTTTATGTAATAATAAAAGACAGCTGATTTGAATAAGAAAAATGAAACAATATCCCCTGTATTCACATTCCAAAGTGGATTGGGAGATAGGCTTATACAGTATTTGATCAGTAAATCGATTCAGTAACATATTACCGTGTAGCATACGTGTAATGCAGTTTAACATACTACCCTGTAGCGTGTAATATTCGTACCCTTGTGATTGTGACCAGATTGGAAACGCAGTCAGAAAAGTGGCTAGCCCACAGGTACAGGTTTTCGCCAAATGTAGCATGGACGTTACCATCAAAATACATTTTATCCACTCAGCTCTTCTGTCCTCTGAGGCAGGGGGCTGATGTAGCGATTTGTGCTGGTCTGTGCAGCTCAGCTCTTTGCTCTAACTCTTAGCTTTGACATAATATTTAAACTGCACAAGGTGAAGAAACTCAAATGTGTGTGTGTGTGTGTTTGGGGGTTATAATTCTAATGATCCTGCTTTATTGAGTCTTGATTGAGATCTCTGCTAAAATTCTAGGTTAGACACATGGGTGGATTATTTTACTGGATCCTGTTTGCTCAAGAGAAAGAAAGAGAATACTAATTTTCATTCAATTTAATCACATGTTTGGGAGAAACTACAAAAATATTCAGGAGATCACTACTTTATTTTTCTATAGGGAACCACCATCTTGCACAATACATTGATCGTTGAAAAATAAGTCATGACATATTGAACTAGAAGCAAATATTTTAAAGGCCTTGAGGTTAATCCATAATTCAGGTCTTGATGTATTATTTTGCACATCACTGGTATGTCCAGAGGAGGCGGCATGCAGCCAGACCAAGGTGCAGAGGAGCCAATGACACTCACATAATCATCAACAGATGAGCTCTGATGCTCTGGCAGCAAAATTGTGAAAACCTGATTATGTATAAAACTCTTTCTGTTGAGCTCCTTATATTGTAAATACAGTGTGTGCATATTATATGTAAAGATTTACACACACACACACACACACACACACACACACACACACACACACACACACACACCAAAACAAATGCCTAGGTGGTTAACATCATATTATCAGGCATGAATTTAATAGTAAAAATATATACCACAATAACTGCTGTTTTATTATAATATTAACAGACCAAGGCTTGTGCTTAAAGTTTCCATGCATCTCATTTATTGGTTCAAATGCATTTAGTACATATGAAAACATTGTAAAGTGATGTACTTGAAGTCAATCATAGATTAATTGTAGAAAAAAAATAATTATAGAAAATGCAGTAGTTGTGTTAAGAAACATATTTTGTTCATTGTATTTTATTGTTTCCCTTGACCACAGTATAACAACTAATGGCATAAAATTAACAATTTAAGAAAAGTATACTTTACATTCGTTCTGGTGGAATGACTGCATTGGGAAACCAGGATGGTACACAATGGGATCAAGACATGGTCTTATTTGGGACGAAATGTAATAGAAAAGATGATATCTGTGGGGAAAACAAGGCATTTTGGTCAATAGATTCTGGTGTCAAATGAGTGTCCTGTTTCGCATGGCAGAACACATTGCAGCGGAATACAATTTTCACTTCTGGACCCCTACATGTGTGAATCCCCTGGACAGTTTGTTGAAGTGGAGAGAGAACATGCCAGGTCCTGTGGTGCTGCTAAAGTGCTTTCATGCACACAGAGCTCTGACAGCACACCCAGCTCTTGTCTTTCTTCCCCCTCCACCCAAGCATCTGAACCACGTGACATCTGGCCTCCTGCATTCAATTCTCTGGTAAAGGCCAGAAAAGTGTGCCAAACTTTCAGTTTTTGTATAAAACAAGGCTTCTGGGTTACATCAGGCACTCTCTAAAGTTCTGCTGGACCCTGAAAACCAATCTGGAGACATGAAAAATCACAACATACAAGTAACAGAATCTGTTTCTTCACTTGGTTTGATGTGAATCCTTTAATCCATTGAGTGTTATTACAGTGGGAGGATATCACAAAGACTTTTCAACAGATAGGAGGGAGTTGAGAAAGTTACAAAAACAAAAGCAGAACCTTATGAACACTGCAGTTGTTTAAGAGCACAGTTCACAGAAAGCATGGGTGTGGGGGAATGTAGGTTTTGCGTGGGAAACCCTGCATGTGCATTATGGATAACAGTTGCTCTCAATGAACTGTAGGAATTACATCAATTCAAACGTTTTGAGTTTGTGCCTGGGCTAAGTTTACACTAAAGGGATCTGCAATCCACTCCCTGCCAGTCTTCATCAATGTGTCCTTTGTTTACTCTAAAATATTCACTAATATTACACTTTTTTCTGACCTTGTTGGTAGTCTGTTTTATGTTGACATTTGCTTAAAAATGTTGGAAGCTTGTTAACATTAAACTACCAGTAATTTATGGTTTATGGTCTGACCTATATATGGGACACACTATTTTTTTTACCGAATTTGTATATACTGCATCTGTTACATATGAATGAACTATTTTAGCATGTTTCCTTGTACTGAAATAAAATCTTACTTATAATGGAGTCTAAGGGTAGTTAATGGGTCACTGAATATTTATGCCGAAAATGTATTTTATTGAACCCATTAATTTGGAGGCTAATGTACATGTAAATAACCTGAAGATCTGCTTAATTCATTCCGTCAGAGATGGGACTAGTTTTACAGGTAATTATATGTGGTTTGTGTTACCAGTTTTGTCCTAATGTACAACCCCAAATCAGAAAACTTGGGACAGTATGGTCAACAAATGCATGAGAAAATTATTGAAATGTTTAAAAAGAAATGTTCCTCAAAGAAAGATTGGAAGGGATTTGCATATTTCTTCCTCTAGAGTGCATAATAAATGATTCAAGGAATTGGAGGGATTTCAGTGCATGAAGGCCAAGGGCGCAAGCTTAAGCTGAATGCCCGTGACCTTAGATCCGTCAGATGGCACTGCATCAAGAACCGCCATTCAATAATAGCTGATTTAAAAACATGGGCAAGGGATTACTATGGCAAACCTTTGTCATGCAATACAACATGGATTACATTCACAAATGCCATTTAAAACTTTACTGTGCAAAAAGAATCCTTATGTTAACCATGTCCAGAAATGGTGTCGATTTCTCTGGGCTCAGAGGCATCTAGGACGGACCATCACACTGTGGAAATGTGGTCAGATGAATCAGTATTCCAGATTTTTTTGGAAAACAATAGACACTGTTTGCTCTATACCAAAGATGAAAGGGACCATCCAGATTATTATCAGAAGCAATTCCAAAAGCCAGGCTCTGTCATGGTATGGGGTTGTGTCAGTGCCCTTGGCAAAGGTCACTTACATTTATGTGATGGCAGCATTAATGCAGAAAAGTACATTGAGATTTTAGAGCAACATATTCTGCCTTCAAGATGACATCTTTTACAGGGATGTCCATGCATTTTTCAACAAGACAATACAAAACCACATGCTACACATATTACAAAGTCATGGCTGCAGAAGAAGAGGGTACGGGTACTGGACTGGCATGCCTATAGTCATGATCCGTCCCCAATAGAGAATGTGTGGAGAATTTTGAAATGAAAAAATGTGACAAAATAACACTTGAAACACTAGATCACTTGGTATTCTCTGTGCCAAAATGCCTTTTAAATGTGGTGAAAATGAATGAGATTACATAGTGGTGAATACTTTACCATTTCAACTTTTTTTGGAATTTGTTGAAGGCCTGAAATGCAGGAATGGATGTTTATTAATAAATAAAATTAAGTTGACCAGACAAACATGAAATATATTGGTTTCATACTGTCTACAATGACATAAAAGTCAAAGTAAATGTAAGAAACACTGTTTTTTAAATATGCATTTTCCATACTGTGCAAAACCTTTCTGATTTGGGGTTGTATAACCATATGGGTATGAAAAAAACTACTTTTTTACAATTAAAAAACTGTCTCATTTTATGATCTGTATTATTAGTATTACAGTTGAATTTGAGTTAGCATTAGGCTGTCAAATATCTAAGTCTTTATAGACTGACTTTAACAATTGCTCTTTAAAATTAGCTGGTTTTGTTCTTTTATTTTGGAAAAAAATGTTGAAGTTATTGTAATCACTTATATGTTACAGTTGTGGTGTATTGAAACAGGTTATAAAGTCTCTACACCATATGCAATTAATACTACATCCTGGAAAATGGATTTTGGCTTGCTATTCCAAATATTAGATATGCACTGTGTCAAATCCGACCTTTTTATTGTTTTACCTCTTTCACAAACAATGCCTTAATATTAGATCAGAATATCCACAAGCATGCAAAAACCTTTATGGGAATCTTTTACTACAGCTTAATTAGTATAAAACAGAGCAAGATTGTTCTTATTTGTTAGATAAGAATTTGTGTTGAGTAAACTTGTGTTGAACATTTTTGGTCATAGTCTTAAGCAAGAGTTTGGATATTGAATGGTATATGGCATCCCTGATCTGCTGCATGGGACAGATGCAGCAGAGACACAGGTGCCCCTGGGGATTTTGAAACGCACCTCCGGAACCAACCCCAGGAACACACATCTACTGCTGAGCTACTCTGGTTTGTTTCCCACCCCTGGCAATGTGACGTTTCAGATGCATATGGTTTCCTGGCACCATGAAGTCCAGTGGCTTACTGGAGCCTGAAGTCCAATGTCCGTTTCCCAGGATTAGTTCCGGATGTGTGTTTCCCTCAGTGTAGCCACACTATGGGTGCCTGAGGCTTACCTAAGAATGGAGGGCTGGGTCTGTCCAATGGAAAAGTCCAGGCGTGCATCCCACATTACAGGCACTAATCATTTACATTTGATTTTTTTTGTTTGTTTTTTTATCAGGTTTTTTTGGTCATTGTTAATGAAGAAATAACACACTCTCTGTATAAAATCTGACATATTTCTGCAAAAAATATTAAACCATTAATAAGTCATTTAAGTTCTGAGACCTTACAAAAGTACAGTAGTGAATTATTTATTTTACATTGATGTATTCAATGTTACAGCTTGTTCAATGCAAACGTTCTGTTCTTTTTATTTATAAAATCCAACAAAACTAACAAAACATGGGTGGCTAGAGGTGCCCAAACTTGCACAAAGCCACAGTCACACATTTGCAGTTGCCGTCACTCTGTGAAATAGGTGGATCCAAGATTAGTGACGGAAACAGTTAAAGACTGTGGTGCAGTTAATGTGCCTTGGCTTGCAATATTGCGGTGAAAATGAGGAAACATTGGAGAGGAGTACTAATAACTTTACATCTGCTTCAGAGGAGAAGGTTGGCTATGAAAGAGAAAAGTTTGTGGGTTCATCATATTCTTGAAGAGAGAATAACTTGAAGAAGGAGCTTGGGGAGCTCTGGCAAGTTGAACAACGTTTCAAGGAATATTTTGGGCTATCCGTTCTGAGATTCAACTGGTAGAAAAATACTCCCATATGTCACTGTTGTTATGGATTGCAAGCTTGCAATAAAAATGTTGAATGAAACTGTAAGAAACACTGAGTTCTTTTTTATTAGATTTCTTTTTACTTGCAATTTCCATACTTTCCATAAGTCCCAACTTTTTCTTATTTGGAGTCGTAATTTCACATGAAATATTGGGTGTAAGCATGCCTGGACACCAGTCCATCGCAGAGCCTGCAGGGATCGCAGTTGCAGCTAAAGAGGTTGATCTACCAACCAATTTCTCCTCCCTCAGGCACAGCCAGTCTTGTCAGCAAGTGATCCCCAGCCCAGCTGGAAGGCACCAGCAGGATTCATACCCAGGTCTCTGATGTGGAGGGAAAGTGTATTATGCTGCTGTGTCACTCAAGCACCCATTTGTGTTTATAGTTTTACAACTAGCAAATTTACACAAAAAATTTAAATATTTTTGATGACTCTATCTCCGAGTGCTCTAGGTGGAAACCTATCTTTCTTGCTCTTGTATTTACACCCCACTGAGCTCCATCTCTAACATTCTAACACTTAACTGACAGTTTTCTGTTGTTTTTTTTAATTAAAGCAGATGTCCATATTATGTGTGGGCTCTCTCTTTATGTATCTTTTTATGCTCACTATATAACCTATAGTCTCTGAGTATCTTTTTTAATTTGACTCAGATCACCCTTTGAAGGGAGCCTGTCTAATGAGAGCATAAGGCCCTTTCAAAAGGCACCAGAAGGAAGCATGTCTTTACAATGGTTCTATTGCCAGACTAGTTCATTTGGATGATTTCCAGGAAGAAGGTTCTCCCACAATGGATGAGGGAGCTGACAAGTACTTTTTTCAGTTTCTTACATTTGTCCAGTGTGAGGCTGATGATAAACTTCTGACTCTCTGTAGACTGTGCTCAATGTAAAATGTAGTGTTATACACAATACATAGTGGGACACTGTGTGACTGAACACTGAATCATTTAGTCTATAGTAGCTAAGACAATTTAAAAAATTTTGACTTGTAAGGATTGGTTTTCCGGTCCTCACTTCTTTAACTTTTTTATTTTGTTGTTATTGTTTGTTTATTAGTTTTTTGTGTGTGTGTGTGTGTGTTTGTGTGTGTAACCTTCCAAAACATATAACTAACCAGCTAACTCTGCAGGAGTGAAAGAACTCTACAAGTTGTGTGGAATGTGGTGTTGGTGCAGCTCCCACAGTTTGATCCTCACCTCAGGTTACTGTTTCTGATTCTTAGTTTGGCATTTTCTCCCCAGTATCTCTGGTTGCTCTACTTTCCTTTAACCTCCCCAAACCTTGCCTTAGGTGCACTGGCTACACTACATTGCCCTAGGTGTGAGCGAATGAGTGTTTGATGCCCTGTGTTGAACTGATGCTCTGTTCAGGATGCATTCATACCTTGCACCTAGCTCCTTCTGAAAATTCACTGCTAGAAATGTTTTCTGTTTTGTGTTTTTCAGTAATTTAATACAATGATTTAATTACAAAAAAATGATACATTTAATAAATTATTAGTAGTTACTGTGTTCCTCTATTGCTGTAATGAGAGTGTTGACTCGAGTTGGCATATATTCCACAAGTTTATGTAAAAGCTAATTATTTTACTGCGGTGGCTTAACAGTTAAGGTACTGCACTGTGGACCAGAAGGTCCAGGGTTCAAATCATACCTCTGCCTAGCTGCTACTGTTGGTTCCTTGAGCAAGGCCTTTAACCCAAAAATATTTGGATTGCAAGATGGTATCAGTTGTAAGTCACTCTGGATAAGTACATCTGAAATGTAATGATTAGTAATATCCCAGAGTGATTTCACAATATTCTGATTGATTGTTTGTTTATTAGTTTATTTAATGTTGTATCAGCATCAAAGTCAATATTCAGAACAGACACAAGGTTATGTCAACACACTAGTCATGGGCCAATTTAAAGTGTCTAACTAATGCATGTCTTTGGAATGTGGGAGTAGACCCACTCCACACAGGCAGAGTCAAGGACTGGACTGAACCGGGGATCTCAGAGCTGTGAGGCGACAGTGCTAACTACTGCACCATCGTGCCACCCCTCAGTATTCTGAAGAACATCTCGTGATGTTACTGAATGCTACTCTTTCTCTGTTATCAAGTGTTCCATTAATGCATAATGGAGTGTGGAGGAATGTCCATGACAGTCAGCAGAGGTATTCAAGCAACTTTGATGTCTGTTTTGGATCATTATCCTGCTGCTGTATGAATCCTTCTTCAAAAAGATCCAAACAGGTATTTTTCATAGTGGTCTCAAGCTTTTTCTCCCATTGTACTACAATCCTGATCAGAATAAAGTGGTTACTAAAGATATATTGTGGTATATGAAATATGAAAGTTTGTGATCACTTTGTGTAATTTTTTAAATGTCTCTGCATAAGTATGACCTAAAACATCATTAGAGTTTCATACAGTGGTGCTTGAAAGTTTGTGAACCCTTTAGAATTTTCTATATTTCTGCATAAATATGACTTAAAACATCATCAGATTTTCAAACAAGTCCTAAAAGTAGATGAAGAGAACCCAGTTAAACAAATGAGACAAAATATTATACTTGGTCATTTATTTATTGAGGAAAATATTAGTGAGTGGCAAAAGTATGTGAACCTCTAGGATTAGCAGTTAGTTTGAAAGTGAAATTAGAGTCAGGTGTTTTCAATCCATGGGATTGGACACCCTGTTTTATTTAAAGAACAGGGATCTATCAGAGTCTGCTCTTCACAACACGTCTGTGGAATTGTATTATGGCACGAACAAAGGAGATTTTTGAGGACCTCAGAAAAGAGTTGTTGATGCTCATCAGGCTAGAAAAGGTTACAAAACCATCTCTAAAGAGTTTGGACTCAGCCAATCCACATTCAGACAAACTGTGTACAAATGGAGGAAATTCAAGACCATTGTTACCCTCCCCAGGAGTGGTCGACCAACAAAGATCACTCCAAGAGCAAGACGTGTAATAGTTGGCGAGGTCACAAAGGTCCCCAGGGTAACTTCTAAGCAAGTGAAGGCATCTCTCACATTGGCTTATGTTAATGTTCATGAGTCCACCATCAGAAGAACACTGAACAACAACGGTGTGCATGGCAGGGCTGCAAGGAGAAAGCCACTGCTCTCCAAAAATAACATTGCTGCTCGTCTGCAGTTTGCTAAAGATCCCGTGGACAAGCCAGAAGGCTATTGGAAGAGTGTTTTGTGAACGGATGAGACCAAAATAGAACTTTTTGGTTTAAAAGAAAAGCGTTATGTTTGGAGAAAGGAAAACACTGCATTCCAGCATAAGAACCTTATCCCATCTGTGAAACATGGTGGTGGTAGTGTCATGGTTTGGGCCTGTTTTGCTGCATCTGGGCCAAGGCGGCTTGCCATCATTGATGGAACAATGAATTCTGAATTATATCAGAGAACTGTAAAGGAAAATGTCAGGACATCTGGCTGATCTGAACTGAATCTCAAGAGAAGGTGGGTCATGCAGCAAGACAACGACCCTAAGCATAAAAGTCGTTCTACCAAAGAATGGTTAAAGAAGAATAAAGTTAATTTTTTGGAGTAACACAACTGTCACAGCAGATACTGAAAGCAAAGGTTCACATACTTTTGCCACTCACTAATATGTAATATTGGATCATTTTCCCCAATAAATAAATGACCAAGTATAATATTTTTATTTTATTTGTTTAACTGGGTTCTCTTTATCTACTGATGATGTTTTAGGTCATATTTTTGCAGAAATATAGAAAATTCTATATTTCAAGCATCGCTGTACAAGTCTCAAAGATAGATAAATGTAGAACTCAGTTACACAATTATGACAAAGATCTTACTTTACATGTATTCTTCCTTAACCATTCTTTGTTAGAACAGCTTGTGTGCTTATTGTTTTTACTTTCCTGTTTCACTCACATTCTCTTGAACTTTAGTTCACAGACAGATGTCTTGCATTTTTTAAGAATTTGATGGCATAATCCACAATGTTCTCTCAGTGCTGGTAAATCATCCTGTGTTAGACAGAGCAAAACGGGTCCAAACCATCACATTGTATCCACAATGTTTCACAGCTGGGATAAGCCAGGAATGCAGTGTTTCTGGCTTGTCTTTGTCTTTAGCAATCTGCAGATTGACAGCAATAGTTTCTGAAGAGTAGTGGTTGTCTCCTCATAATCCTGCCATGCACATCACTGTTGTTCAGTGTTCTCCTGATATTCAAATTGCCATTATATAATGTGAGGAATGTCTTTAGTTGCTTAGAAGTTAATCTAGATTCCTTTGTGACCTCGCAAGCTATTACAATCCTTGCTCTTGGATTGATCCTAATTTGGTTCACCACTCCTGGGGAGGGTAACAATGTTGTTGAATTTTTTGATTGGTGGAATCCAAACAATTTTTAGATGGTTTGTAGTCTTTTCCAACTACATTGCAAATTTTCATTGACATGGTAACTGAATGTAAATGTAAATCATGGTTAAATTTAAACTTAATCCTGATCATGGTCATGGGAAAGTCTAGCTGGCGGCAAAGTGCACAAGGCAGGAACTCTAGACAGGGTGTAAATCTATCATAGGGCACATTCACTCACACACAGGGCACTTTAAAAACACCAAATGACCTAACACACATGTCTTTGGAATGTGGGAGGAAACCTGAGTACCCATAGTAAACCCACTTGGACACGGGGAAGACATGCAAACTCCACACTGTGGAAGGGAACCTCACTAGCCGCTGCGTCACCGTGCCGCCTGATTGATTGAAAACACCCGATTGTAAATTCACCTTCAATTTAACTGCTAATCCTAGAGGTTCCCATAATTGTGTCACTTACATATATGTAATAATGGATCATTTCCAACAATAAAACAAAGATAGTTTAATATTTTTGTCTCATTTGTGTAACTGGGTCCTCTTTATCGAGTTTTAGGACTTGTGTGAAAATCTAATGATGTTTTAGGTCATATTTATGCAGAAATTATACCGACTCTGACCAAGAAAAGCAGAGTTAAAACCTGTAAAAACAATAGTTACAGTGATACTTATTTATGCAGTTTCTTACAGTTATGTAACAGTTTTTCACTGGCAACAGTATTTTACAGTTTGACAGTTTACAGTTAATAGCTCACAGTTACTTTTACAGATCAGATACATCTACTTCAGATTAAAGACGTTAGCATGAGTTCAAATTAGTTATATATATATATATATATAGTCACTTTAAATATCATACTGAGGCTTATATTATAGGAACAATATATGTACAGTAATGATGTTAGTTGTCACCTGTTTGTGTGTAAGAAACAGCAATGCTTTCCTAAAATGAAATTCTATCCTTGTAAATATCTCTGCAGGATGCTACCCTAGAAAGCAATTTATTATCTGTTGAATTTGCTTATTCACAGAAGTCAGCACTATTCATCAAATAGCATTTTTCAGATGAAAAAATGAGTGTACTCCTCTTTCAATTGGTAAAATGGCCAAAGCACACTTGTCTGCTTCCATTGGAATTAATCAGTGATATTGGAAATGAGTTCCTCTTTCGAAATCGCTCTTTCCATTATGAGCACCTCCCAGAAAAAAAATCAATATGACTGTAAATGCAGAGGGATGTGGCATGAATATGTTGATATTATTCAGTGGCATCTCTTTGGGTAAAAAGAACAATGTTAAAAGGTATCCTAAGAAGTCAGATAAATGTGGCAATCAATACAAAATAGTACAAACCTAGAGGGGAAAGAACCCAAGTACTGAGAGGAGACGAGGGACGTGACCTAACTATTATATGGGCCAGCACTCCACATTTCATACACTGTTTTCCCTCAAGCACTCATGCAAAGTAGGGGTGATTATATGATGTTCACCAATTGCATTACAAAGGGTCTGCTGCCAAAGGTTCTCACCCTTCTAGACATGCATGAAAACATTCCACCTTCTGTTGAAGCTGCTGCCATAACTTCTCTTAGAAAAGGAGTGTGAAACATACGGTCTGCAAATTGTTCTAAAACATCCCGCATAGACCATTCTACTGCTGAGCATTTACCTTGACTTGTAATGGATTTGTATGAAAAAAGAATGTAATGCTCCCTGCAGTTGTTAATTTGTCTGCTGTTTGCTGCAGCTTATAACAGGTACTAACATATGTTCAGTCCAACTCAGTAATCATCCACTTCTCCTGGTCCCTGGCGTTTACTGCCTGTGTGGACAAGACTCATGCTGTCAGACTGCCTGTGCATCAGCATTTGGTAGGAAAGGCTGTGGTGTTGCTACAGTGGTGCTTCAAAGTTTGTGAACCCTTTAGAATTTTCTATATTTCTGCATAAATATGGCCTATCAGATTTTCACACAAGTGCTAAAGTAGATAGAGACAACCCAGCTAAACAAATGAGATAAAAATATTATACTTGGTAATTTATTTATTGGGGAATATGATAAAATATTACATATTAGTTAGTGGCAAAAGTATGTGAACCTTTGCTTTCAGTATCTGGTGCAGCAATAACTGCAACTAGACGTTTCCTGTAACTGTTGATCAGTCCTGCAAACCGGCTTGGAGGAATTTTAGCCCATTCCTTTAGCAAACTGCAGACAAGCAGCAATGTTCTTTTGGGAGAGCAGTGCAACCCCAACCTCCTTGCAACCCTGCCAAGCACACCATTGTTGTTCAGTGTTCTTCTGATGGTGGACTCATGAACATTAACATTAGCCAATGTGAGAAAGGCCTTCAGTTGCTTAGAAGTTATCCTAAGGTCCTATGTGACCTCACCAACTAATACACGCATTGCTCTTGGAGTGATCTTTGTTGATCGACCACTCCTGCAGAGGGTAACAATGGTCTTAAATTCCCTCCATTTGTGCACAATCTCTCTGACTGTGGATTGGTGGAGTTCAAACTCTTTAGAGATGGTTTTGTAACCTTTTCCAGCCTGATGAGCATCAACAACTCTTTTTCTGAGGTCCTCAGAAATTTCATTTGTTCATGCCATGATACACTTCCACAAACGTGTTGTGAAGAGCAGACTTTGATAGATCCCTGTTCTTTAAATAAAACAGGGTGCCCACTCACACCTGATTGTCATCCCATTGATTGAAAACACCTGACTCTAATTTCACCTTCAAATTAACTGCTAATCCTAGAGGTCCACAAACCTTTACCACTCACTAATATGTAATATTGGATCATTTTCTTCAATAAATAAATGACCAAGTATAATAGTGTTGTCTCATTTGTTTAACTGGTTTCTCTTTATCTACTTTTAGGACTTGTGTGAAAATCTGATGATGTTTTAGGTACTGGTTAAGCTAAGGTACAGGACTATGGACCAAAAGGTCCAGGGTTCAAATCCCACGTCTGCCAAGCTGCCTCTGTTGGGTCCTTGAGCACCCTTTACCCATAATTGCTTGGATTGTAAGATTGTATCTATTGGAAGTCGCTCTGGATAAGGGTGTCTGCTAAATGCTGTAAATATAACGTAGACATGTAAATGTAAACTAAATTAATTGTGTGAAGTGGCCAAGCCTACATGAGGTTATGGTTGCTGAAAATACTGGATGTCCAAGGGGTGCTCTGGAATCAATGTGGGCCTCAGACAATTGAGTAACCTTTGAAGGTAAGCCGGGTCCATGCAAACATTTGTTTCAGTGAAACCAAAGGCACATCGTTTTCCATCCATGCTGTCTGGATGACTACTCAGTGCTAGACAAGACTGCACTTACAGTAGGTAAATAATGAATTAAGTGTGTGTCTGAAAGGGTCTGCCCTTTAGAATATTCAGGCCCCTTGAAATGAGACCATGAGAGAAACACAGACATTAGTTCCACTCTTTAGACAGTACAGTAACAATACAGTGTGTGCTTCATGATCAGTGTAACAAATCCTTTTTTCCAAGGTATGCATCGTCCTGGGAACACGCTACAATTGCTGATTGTAGTGGCAATATCCTCAACTGCTCATTATGGATTAACACTTCAGTCACTGTGTGCTGCTGAAACACTTAGCCCGTCTTAAGACTCATATCCCGTCTTAAGCCCAGTTAATGTCATATCCTGTATGTCAGTAGCAAGCAAGTAACTGCTTGCAAAATTGGGGAAGTACTGTGCTCTTTTAGTGTAATTTTACTACACTGAGCAGACTGCCTACAATAGTCAACTTCAAACTAAAACTTGCTTAGCACAGCATGTTTTCAATAATTGTACAAATTATTGAAAAAAATCAGAACATACCATATAGATTTACATTTAAAACCATTTTTTAAGCTAAATATACATTTTTTTTCATTTGGCTTGTAGATTCTGTGTGCTCACACTGTGCACTCTGGCTCATCACATGGAATGAGGAACTCCTCATTGTTTGCACCATTGGGGTTGTGTGAGGTGCAGTCAAACCTATATGGCAAAGCAGGAACAATTGCAGGGCAGAAGAAGAAAACTGGCACCTGTAAGCAGTGAGTCAACTGCAAGCTGTGGGATGATTAAAATGGCAATGGAACTGAACAGTTAGTGAACAAGGCTTTTGTTTATTGTTCTCTTTATTAAATGATAAAGCTAAACTCAGACTAGCTTACCTCAAAATTATGATTAAACCCCAGATCGTTAGCAATTCCTGAATAGGTTCACATAGTTATATAGTCACAACACCTACAATGTATACAGTATGCCAGGGCAGCCAAAATTGTTTAAACAAACACCAAACTCACCAGTCTGTTAGTCTTATTTAAAATAAAGCCATCCTCCGCTCCTTTGCCAGAAAAGGTCTAATACTTTGTTGGTAGACTGACATGCTGAATTATTAGTTGCCATTTGATGTCATCTACATAAATTTGCATGTGCATAGACAGTGACGTTTATTCATGAATGACGAATATGTAGCACCTTATTCAATGTGCCCCAGACCGTTATGGCCAAGACCTTGTAGGGAAAATCATAAACCTGAGTTGTCAGATTCCTTGTCCATTTGTTAATTGTCCATTTGACTCACACTACCGAAACCTTCAAAATATAATCAGAAGGGTCACGCAAATACGTAGACAGAAGCCATTCTAATTGGTTTTACATAGTTCTTGACATCATTATTTATATAATATTTGACGTACACCTGTTTGTTCCCCCTACTCTGAAGGGTTAGAAGGGCCTGACTGTACCCATTGACATATACATACAAGCTTCACGCATTTGATTACAGATGGATTTACACCAAAGATTCACAAATTCACCTATACATTCATTAAACCTGAGATGCAGCCCCACCAAGTACCAGCACCCCAGTCGTGCAAGGAACCACAAGGCTTTGAGCTTGTAGTGTGGGTGCCGGTAGCCTGTTCACTACAATATTTACAAAGCCCCTGCTGTTTGTAAAAAAAATTACAAATGCTACACTGCCATTCCACATCCTCCAAAGCTCAGAACTATACACATGAGTACAGACACACAGCATAATGAACTCATTACAAACAGTACACTCCCATAATGCTAGATTCCATGGTCTCTGCAAAGACTCACAATTCTCTGCAAGAATAGTCACATTTATGGCCCTTTCCACTGCATGGTGTGGCTCAGCTTGACTCGATTCAACTCCACTACTCAATTTTCTACTGCAGATATAGTACTCCTCCAGTGTAGATGGTCACCATCGTCATTCGTCTTGACACTGACGTCATCCTCAACATGACACACAACAACAACAAAAGGAATGCTGTGATTGATTTTCGTTTTTCGGGTTGTTTGTCACAGCAAGAAGACAAATTTTGTCTTCTGCTGGGAAAACAAAACATGCGAGTATGGGAACTACTGCATCACTACATAAAAGTAGTCCTGTGTTACACATATCTAACACACTTTACCAGTATTCTGTATTAAATTGTATGTTTATATGGTATGTTTATTTCAGATACTTCCCTATTGTCATCCATTTGGTCATTCAACTGAGCTAGCGACTGGTGGGATGTGATTGTTCACGGATTCTGAACTAACACTCAGTGGGTGCAGAACTTCAGAATGTCTGCAGAAACATCTACCTGTGCAACAATCTGGTTGGTGTCCAGTGATGGAGAGACAGGACACAAGAGGGTGTGTACCTCTTCAAAAGAGAATGGCTATTGTACTGGGGAAGCTTGTGATCAGTTCTGAGTACAGAACTGTGGCCATCTTTTCAGAGTAATCATAACAACCGTGTGCTGGTGTTTGCAAGAGTTTACTGCTGCTGCAGGGACATTATTACTGGAACAAATTTGTTTATCGAAAAAGGGAAAGCTTGAAGAAATGGCTGCCTACACTGAGAACAGGTGGAGGCACCCACAGTGTACTGGTGCTATTGATGGAACACACATACCCATCTTGACACCATCTTGGATTATTTCAATCGCAAAGGCTGGCACGCCAACATCATTCAAGGTGTTGTAGATGGAAAATTACTCTTCAGGAGCATGTTTGCAGGACTGCCTGGGAGCTTGCATGATGCTTGGGTTTTGTGATGTAATATTTATAACATAGACATAATGTTTGTACTATGTTCATATTTTTTGGCAAAACTTTTATTTTTATTATTATTAGGAATTTCTGTTTGGTGCATTATATTATTTAGAACATTAATAAATCGTATGTACTACCTCAACAGTTTGGGCACACTATTAAAGAAAAAAGGTAAACATGATTTGTTAATTACAAAACCACTCTAAATTGGAAACCATTTTGATAATGCATGTGTAACAAGGTACTTTCTTAACAAACATATTAACAAAAAACCTAACTACAAACTTAAATCATACCTAGTGGAAGTGTTTTAAAAATGCAAATAGGTCAGCAGCACAGCAAACTATGGCCATACATTAAATGTTAAATAATGTAAATTACAACCCCAAATCAGAAAAAGTTGGTCTGGAGAACATGATGTAAAAAAAAATAGGTTACTTGCTCAGCCAGTTAGGACTTTAAAATAGTTTATAATGGTAGACTGCGATTTTGTGGAATCACAGCCACGGTACGGCTAGAAGGCCAGAGGTGACGTCGGGGCGTAGCATAGGGAAAGATCCTGCTGCTAACCCTTGGCGTCCCCGCATTTCCGGTTCTCCCCATCGCCCACAGTGGCATTCCCCCACTCCTCACGACAGTTTGTGCCTCCCTCTTGCCCCTTCGGACTTATTTAAAGCAATCCCTTTCTCCGGGGGGATTTGCCACCTGCCCCCCACGATCACCGTTGTTGCTGCGCTGCTTCTTTTCAGTCTCGCTTCTCTCCTCCCGCATCACGCTGCTGAAACAGGCACGTGACACATCACACTGGCGCAGACATCCTCGGCGCTGGCACTACCATGGACATCCTCGGCACTGACACTGGTGCGGACAATCTCGGCGCTGACACAGGAACAGACACCCTCGGCACTGGCACTGGCGCAGACATCCTCGACGCTGGCACTGGAGCAGACGACTTCGGTGGTGGCACTGGAGCAGACGACTTCGGTGGTGGCACTAGAACGGATGACCATGGCACTGGCACAGGAACGGACGCCCTTGGTACCGGCACAGGAACAGATGACCTCGGCACTGGCACAGGAACAGACATCCTCGGCACTGGCACTGGCACTGGCACAGGCATACTCAGCGCTGGCACTGGCACTGGTGTGGACATTCTTGGCACTGGCACTAGCGCGGACGACCTCGGCGCTTGCACTGGTGTGGACATCCTCGGCGCTGGCACTGGTGTGGACATCCTCGGCACTGGCACTGGCGCGGACATCCTTGGTGTTGGCACTGGCACGGACGACCTCGTCGCTAACGTCCGTGGTGCTGAGATCAACGCAATTGCCCTTGGTGCCGGGATCTGCGCAACTGGCTCAAACGTTTTGCTTAGAGACATAACGGGCTCGGCTATGGAGCTAATGTGCTCAGGTACGAAGCTAGCGAATGTAACAGTTCAGGTAAAGTGCTAATCAATGCTACTGGCTTCGGTACGATGCTAACGTGCTCAGGTATGGAGCTAGACAACACTAACAGCTCAGGTACGTAGCTAGTCGAGGCTAAATGATCAGGTACAGAGGTAGCATGCTCAAGTACAAAGCTAGTCGATGCTAACGGCTCAGGTACGGAGCTAGTCAACGCTAACGGCTCTGGTATGGAGCTAACGTGCTCAAGTACGGAGCTAGTCAAGGCTAAAGGCTCAGGTACAGAGCTAATTGACATTAATGATTCAGGTACAGAGCTATTGTGCTCAGGAATGGTGCTAACATGCTCAAATACTTGGCTACCAGTCGCTAACTGCTCATCAAGGGAGCTAACAATCGCGACGTTCTCAGATGTGGGGTTAGCTCACTCAAATGCGGTGCTGACCTGCACAGATACTGAGCTTCGAAGTGCTGGTTTATACTTGGCCAACCCCTTCTAACAGCTGGTAAACTGGGAATCCAGCAGTTTATGTCCCAGACTCGGTAGCTGATTATGGGGATCATGGGGTTCTCTAAACACTCCCTCACAGTACCAGCCTTGAGTAGCAGCCAAAGCTCAGTGGCCCAACGGAGAGCCCTACCCGAGAGGAGTGAGAAAACAAACACTACCTGCTCGTATTCTGATGGGAAGGAAAAAACACTCAAAATAACGGGTACATTGGCCTATGAAATGCCGAATACGGGTCAGATTACCATCAAACCAGTCGGGCAAACGTGCAAAATTTAGAGAACCTGCAATCTCCATACTTTGGCAGGTTATTCTGTAAGAACTTGGGTTCGTGGGACAGATAAGGAGACTTGCGCAGGTTAACCAAATGTAATTAAAGATATTTATTAAACAAAAGAGGAATACACATAACCAGAACATAAAGTAAAGAAATGAATTAACACACAGCAGAACGGCACAGTGAAACACAAAACAAAAGGAATAATCAACAGAACCAAGAGCTAAACAAAACGAAGCACTATGATCGCGAGCTTACCGCAAAACAGCGACAACCATGAGCAGGGAGGCGATAACAGACGGCAACATGAGTAAGGCAGAGAAGTAAGCAGGATCCGAGACCAAAGGCAAACAACGACGACAGAACAGCAAGAATCCATACAAAGGATAAACAGCGAATGCACAGCAAATAACCCACAACATGACTGGGCTAGAGACTGCTTAAATAATGTCTCAGCCAGCTGAACCTTGTTAGCATTAACCCCGGTTTCTTCGCTAGCTCTGCAGTTGGGTGGAGCAGCACAACCACAACAGTCCAGATCACCCCTAGTGGCAAGGAGAGGCGAAACAAATGGGTCTCTGATGCATACTGTGACAGTGTGTACTCAGCGCTTTACGCCGAGCGATTTTAGTTTTATTTCTGCGTTCTGTTGATTTTAGCCCGCCACGGCACTTTGAAGCGCGCATGTGGCCCGCCTCCTTTCATTTTGTATATAAACGGTGTTGTTTTTGAGTCCGCTCTGTGCGGTGCTTGTTTCTGATCCTTTCATTTTGTATATAAACGGTGTTGTTTTTGAGTCCGCTCTGTGCGGTGCTTGTTTCTGATCCTTTTATTTCGTTTCAAGCTTGGGTTTAAGCAGCCCAGTCGTTGCATTACGCTAGAGCAACAGACCCTGACATGAGCGATGAGGGTTCGGTCCCCAGCTACCAGCCCTTAGTCAGGTGCAGAATTATTTCCTATTTAGTTTCTTATTATTTATTTATATTTTTGGTTCACCATTTCCATCTGGAGCTAACTGCAATTGGGTCCCAAAAAGCCTTTTTATTTTTGGTTAAATATGGTTAACCAGTTTTTCACAGCGGCAAACCGTAAAGGATGAGATTGTTTATAAAGGGGACGACCTGTATTCATCTCCAGAACTTTCCAGTTGAAAACCCTAGAAACCTTGGCATGCAAGGCATGCAAGGTTTACGGTACATAATATGAATGGATAACCCCGAAAATTGACGTACCATACTGTGCGTCTAAATATATCTTTCCTGCAAATTTGTTGCTTAAAAATTTTAATACAGCCTTTAAAATGCTGCTAAATAAATCAGACTGAATACTCAAACTTTTCTTGCTCCCTTTTATATCATATAAGCACCAGGGGGCATGCAGTTCTTTTATGGTTTATAAGGTCTCAGTCTGTTAGACCTCTGATTTGGGGTAATACATCCAGGGTTATGACCCTATTGGATTTGCCTCCCTCAGGTAGGTATTGATGCAATTTTGAATATGAGGTGATCTGTCTAGGGGCTTATCATGTCATTATTAAAGCCAACAGCCACTGTTTCTCTAAAGCCTGTGGCTCACTAAGCTTTTAATGATGGCTTTGCCTTTAGTAAATCTTTAGGGGATGAGGGAACAAGACAGTGGATCTGTCAAAGCAAATGTGATGGCCCCAAGAAATAAAGAAGATAATGCTTATGCATTTGTATTTATCCTCAGTGTATTATCATTCAAGAGCAATGAGAAAATTAGCTCAGGCAAATGGTGATGGTCTACATTTCAATATAGTAAGATTAGGTTTTCATCTTTATTGTTTCATTTATCAGTTCCTGTTGGTTGCTGTGCCTTGAGGATAGAGGATAATTCGTTTTGAGATCCAGCCACATGATACGGGGCATGCAGCAAAAGCATATGGAATCCTGTGGAATGTGTGTGGCAAAGGCAGTCTGCTTTAAGACTACACAGGAAGTCCAGCATCCCTACAGTTTTGTTAAAATGGGGTAATGAAATGAACCAAAGCACCTATGCTATAAAACAGTCTTGGTGGAACTCAACATTTTAGTGAACCAATTGTTCAGATATCTCACTGTGTTTTCACACTGTTCATTCATTAAACTCAAAGTCCTCCCTATGAACAGTACAGCATATCTGTGTGCAATATCAGTGTGCAATATCTGCTGTGAAGCCCCAGACACAAACCTAACAGACACTCATTTATGCTCATGTGTCTCTGGGAGTCTATGGAGAAAACATGTGTGTGTCAAAAAGATAGAATGAAAGACTAAAATTAATAGGACATATGCGTTCACATCTCTTCAGCGTACTATCTGTTGGGGATGAAATGGAATTGGAGGAACTCCACAGTCTTCCTGATGTTGTCTGGAGTGTTCTTTCTATGCTCACTGGTTTCCTCCTTTGTCTGTAAATCATTCCAGTAGGAATGGGCCGCGTATTGTAAATTGTCTCTAGGTGTAAGTAAATGTATTCCAACACATTTATTTACACCTAGCCCATGGGGTACTTCTGAACCGGACCCAGTTCTTTGTGAGTACTTTCTGTGCATGTGTGATTGCATCACGATACACACTTAGCTAATTCAACAATGTGGGCACCAAAAATCTTTGAACAAAGCAAAAATTAAGGTGTAAACTTGAATAGGCTTTAAAATAGTCTTAAAAGCTCCAAATGATGATCTTTTCAAGCAGTAATTAAGCAAATGAAGGACAGTAACTCATCAGATACAGTATGTCTAAAAAGCATGTTGCACAATTCTAAATCTCCTACTGTTTATTATGTACAGTAATTGAAAACTAACATGTCATATCATCACTAGCTCAATGCAGATGAGCAGGACTAGCATCCCTCTTGTTTTTATGGTAACATTTACACTAAATGGCACTCCATGCATGCGCATAATTTTTTGAGCGGATTACATTTAGCATTCACTACTCACATACTCACTTTCCATACCAGCTTAATAAGCTCAGGGTTGCTGGGGGCTGAGTCTAACCAGTAGTACAGTGCGCAAGGTTGGAGCTATTTCAGGACAGAGTACCAGTCCATCACAGAACACATGTACAAATAAACAAACACTTAAATCATGGGAAAACTTTAGAGATACCAGTTGACCTAACACATATCTTTATCAGGGAACCCCCACTGGTACAGGGAGGACATACAAACAACACAGACAGATGCAGTGTCACTGGAGATCTGAGGCAACAGCACTACCCACTGTGCTGCCCACATTTAGTATTAATGGATTTGTAACCAGGCAGGCTGAGTCAGTACAGCACTGGCTCCAACTTCTGAGCCCCCCTAGTTTGATTCCCATTTGATCCCATTCAGGTCTGTCCATTATAGAGTTACATTTCAGTTCATTGGAATCATAAGATCCAGGTCTTTGGGGTCTGTCCAGGTGAGTTACTGGTACCATTTGAAAGGTTTGGGTTCTTTCTATATAGTTTCTTGTCTCCGTGTGTACTCACAGGATTACCTTGTTGCCACCAGGGGCGGGTACACAATTTTCAGTTCTTCTGGGTCTCTGGAGGTGGGCACTGGTCTCTGGTGATCCAATGATCTAATGTTACATATATGTAAGTGGCAAGAGCATGTGATGTGGTGCAACCACATTGTGCAGAAAAAAACTAATCATTGCCATTAACGCCCATGATGGGCCACATGATGGACAACAATGTTCTTTTTGGAAAGCAAACAAATTTTCCTTGCAACCTATGTTGTTCAGTGTTCTCCTGATGGTGGACCTAATATTAACACTTGCCAATGTGAGAGAGGGATTTAGTTGCTTAGAGTTACCCTGGGTTCCTTTGTGACCTCACAGAGAATCAAACACCTTGCTCTTGGAGTGATCTTTGTTGGTTGACCACTCCTGGGGAGGGTAACAATGGACTTGATTTGTATGGACTCCTTCATTTGAAATCTGTCTGACTGTGGATTGGTGGTGTCCAAACTCTTTTGAGATGGGTTTGTAAAACAAGTCTTTTGTTCTGAGGCCCTCAGAAGGCTCCTTTGTTTGTGCCATAATCCACTTTCACAAACATGTGTTTTGAAATTCCGACTTAAATTCAACAGGGTGCCCACTCACCCCTGGTTGTCATCCCATTAATTAAAACACCTGACTGTAATTTCAGGGTCAAATGAACTTCTAATCCTAGAGGTTCACATATTTTTGCCACTCAAAGGTATGTAACGTTGGATCATTTTCTACAATAAGTAAATGACCAAGCTTAATATTTTTGTCCCATTTGTTTAATTGGGTTCATTTTGTCTACTTTTAGAAAAATCTAATGTTTTCGGTACAAATAGCTTTATATACAAAGAAATAAAGAAAACTCTACAAAGTTCACAAATTTCCAGGAGCCACTGTATAACCATAATATTATTACATTTCATTAAAATGGTAGTATCCATAAAACATCTCTCACCTGGAGGGGTGGCATGTTCCTGCCCTCTGGTTTGCCTTAGTGACAAAAACATCATTCTGTTCTGCATGGAATAAGTAACACTTTAAGGATTTGCCACTGTTATTGATTTCAGCTTGAGTTCGGCTTTTATTTATGCTCATAGCTGTTTGTGGACAGCGTTGCAAGCCCTGGAATGTGTCCAAGCAGTGTGTGTGGTCTACAAATTGCCCCTCTTGATCCATAGCCATCTCAAAGGTTTCTTTGGATGCCTTCTCATGTTATCGATGGCTTTCCTGGTTTGCAGTCTTGTTGTGCCATGGTCTGAACAGGCTTCACAGCCCACATTGACAGGCATGCATCACATGTACAGCAATCGCCTGCCAAATGTTTGACCCTCATCTTTTATGTGCTTTTTCCATCTGTTCTTCCAAGAATATGAACATAAGCATCATGCTTTAGAAACCGTTTATTAGCTGTAAATCAATTATGCTATGAAATAGGCTTTGAAATAGGAGCATCACAAGCTTCTTCTGTGGCTTTTATAACAATGTAGGAGTAAGCAGTCAAGCACTGCTACAGCACAGACAAGAGAAGGAAGTCTCTGATCTAGTCTTTTTGAATGTAGAATATTTATTAATATTCCTGATTTGATTTGTACTGATACCCTGTCCTTATTAAGCTCATAATGAAGATAAAAATGTTAAGAGATTTTGATACTGAAACTATATAAATGCAAATTTTGGCTGCTTTTTTGTGAGCTTCTCCCAAGCTAGTAAAATGCCTGTCGCATTAAGATGCATAAACAATTTCACTGACTAAATTGATTCCCTTTTATTCCCTTTCCATTTTGTTTTCTAATCATTTCAATTGAGTTGTACTCAGGCCACTAGGATATTACTCAAATGATTCTGTCAGATAGGAAAGATTTCTGATTCTGACTGGTCTTGAATCATAGGGACAGATGAAGTAATGAGGACTGTTTCCACTTGCTGAGTTAAAGGTTGCTGAGACATCAGTGATAAAAGGACATTGCTGTAGATATGTGTCTACATCTCTTCAGGACATCATCTGATGGGGATGGCATGGAATTGGTATTGTACAGTGGGGCAAAAAGTATTTAGTCAGCCACTGATTGTGCAAGTTCTCCTACTTAGAAAGATGAGCGAGGTCTGGAATTTTCATCATAGGTACACTTCAACTATGAGAGACAAAATGAGAAAAAAAAATCCAGGAAATCACATTGTAGGATTTTTAAAGAATTAATTGTAAATTATTGTGGAAAATAAGTATTTACAATTACAAAAGTTCAACTCAATACAATGACAGAGGTCAAACGTTTCCTGTAAGTCTTCACCAGGTTTGCACACACTGTAGCTGTTATTTTGGCCCATTCCTCCATACAGATCTTCTCTAGAGCAGTGATGTTTTGGGGCAACACAGACTTTCAACTCCCTCCACTTTTCTATGGGGTTGAGGTCCAGGACCTTGAAATGCTTTTTACGAAGCTACTCCATTGCCTGAGTGGTGTGTTTGGGATCATCGTCATGCTGGAAGACCCAGCTACGTTCCATCTTCAATGCTCTCACTGATGGAAAGAGGTTTTGGCTTAAAATCTCATGATACATGGCCCCGTTCATTCTTCCCTTAACACGGATCAGTCGTCCTGTCCCCTTTGCAAAAAAACAGCCCCAAAGCATGATGTTTCCACCCCCATGCTTCACAGTAGGTATGGTGTTCTTGGGATGCAACTCAGCATTCTTCTTCCTTCAGCTGAGTGTTTACCAAAAAGTTCTATTTTGGCATCATCTGACCACATGGTATTCTCCCAAACCTCTTCTGGATCATCCATATGCTCTCTGGAAAACTTCAGATGGGCCTGGACATGTACTGGCTTAAGCAGGGGGACATGCCTGGCACTCCAGGATCTGAGTCCCTCTCGGCATAGTGCGTTACTGATGGTAGCCTTTGTTACTTTGGTCCCAGCTCTCTGCAGGTCATTCATCAGCTCCCTCCGTGTAGTTCTGGGATTTTTGCTCACCATTCTCATGGGTCCCAGATCGAGGGAGATTATCAATGGTCTTGTATGTCTTACAATTGCTCCCACAGTTGATTTATTCACACCAACTTGCTTGCCTATCGTAGATTCACTCTTCCCAGCCTGGTGCAGGTCTACAATTTTCTTCTTGGTGTCCTCCGACAGCTCTTTGGTCATGGCCATGGTTGAGTTTGGAGTCTGACTGTTTTAGGCTGTGAACAGGTGTCTTTTATACAGATAACGAGGTCAAGCAGGTGCCATTAATACAGGTAATGAGTGGAGGACAGAAGAGCTTCTTAAAGAAGAAGTTACAGGTCTGTGAGAGCCAGAAATCTTGGGTGACCAAATACTTATTTTCCACCATGATTTACAGTTAAATTTTAAAAAATTTATTTTAAACTTTAAAAATCCTACAATGTGATGTCCTGGATTTTTTTTTCTCATTTTTTCTCAGCTAAACTGTAAATACTTTGAAATGATGGTCAGTAATAGGCAAACAGTATTTAGGCCAATGAAGGACAATAACTCATCAGATATCATTAATTCACTTTTTTAACCGCTTGACCCTGGACAGCGTCATGGGAGAGCCGGTACCTAGCTGGCAGCATAAGGCGCAACAACCCTATACAGGACACCAGTTCATCGTAGATCACATTCACTCACATACTCATACACACACTCACACAATACGGACACTTTAGAGACACCAGTTAACCTAACACGCATGTCTTTGGACTGTGAGAGGAAACCGGAGCACTTGGAGTACAACCACGCAGACATGGGGAGGACATGCAGACTCCACCCAAAAAGGACCCAGACCACTCCATTTGGGATTGAACCCAAACCCTTCTCACTGTAAGGGGACAGTGCTAACCACCAAGCCACCCCTCATCTGATACGTCTAAGCATACTGCAGAATTCTAACTATTCCTGTTTAATATGTACATTTGAACTATGCTTTACAAAAGCCTGTCACAATTTTGTACTTATTAAAATCTCAAGCACAGCATTTGAAAACTCCAAAAAACAAGCCTTTGTTAGCTCCTCGTGACAGACCAGCATGACTAGCATTTTTCTCAATACTATGGTAACATTAACATTAAAAGGCATTCTATGCATGCACATAATTTTGGGGCTGGGTCCACAGTTGCTACCTGATTAGATCAGGGGTGACTCCACATTACACTAAATCTCCTGCGTTTCCACTTCCTGTTTGCATTCTGTATGTGAGAAGGTTATGAATTTGCACTCCGGTTTTCTCACTAAATCTCTTTTGTTCATTCCACAATTCTAAGCCAATTCATCCTGTAGCTCTGACATATGTAGACTCGAATGATTTTCTTATTTGCTTAAAAAACAACATATGTTAGATAGATGACAGTAAAAGACTGTCCTGTACTGGTTTGCAGATGAAAACAAACACTACTTTCTATGTGTTCAATCAACATCAAGCAAAAACCTGACTGAACTTTGAAGTAGCATGTTTAAAAGAAGTTAGATATTCTCTAGAATCATGTTGTTTATTTTTGTTAAAAGGTGTGACCTGCGACCTATAAGGGTTAATGTGACACATTTCAGGAAATTTATGTTAACAACGCTGATGGTGAAAGTCTGGCATGTTAAACACAAGACCAGATAAACAATGTTCTTTTATTCACTTATCCCCCAAAGGAAGTTGGGGTCAGACATGGAACAACACCCCTGGAATAGTTCAGTACCCTGCAGTGGCAGTTTTTGGTCACACAGCCAGACATGGGTCATTTCTGTTGTGTTGTTTTACAGTTTACTCTGCTTAATCCGTATTTAAATATTTGGTTATAATTTATAGAGCTTACTGTTTACCTCTTGAACAAAGTGGGGTTTTATGTTTGATTGTTCTGTTTGCATTTCCTTTTTCTATTGACTGTAAGATTTTTCAGAGGGTTTTTTTCTTGTTTGTTTATTTGTTTTTTTCAGCGGTTAGCAAGGTTGCCTCAGATCTCCACCATTCCCGGTTTGATCCTGACCTTGGGCTCCGACTTTGTGGAGTTTGCATGTCCTCCCTGTGTCCATGAGGGTTTACTCCAGGTACTCCAGTTTTCTCCCATATTTGAAAGACATGCAAATTAGGTTAACTGGTGTTTCTTACCAGCCCTAAGTGTGTGCATGTGTGTATGAGTGTGTGAGTGCGTGTACCCTATCATGGATTGGCATCATGGATTTACTGTCTAGAGTTATTCCTGCCTTGTGCCCTGTGCCACTGACAACACTGACTAGGAATAAATGAATGAACACTATTACATAGCTCTACATCGGGGTGTGCCAACCCCGATGACTTTATCTTTGTTGCTGGAGACTTAAAAAAAAAAAACTTAAAAACTGTGCTACCCAGGCTAAACCAGTGTATAGGTTGAGGACGAGAAAACCAGAGGAGCTAACTCAAACACCAACAAAAGGACTTTCAGACCATGTTTCAGTTCTGCTGACCCCAGCTTATACTTCTTTTTTCAAACAAATTTGGTTGGAAAACTTCTGAAAACCCAGGCTGGTGCAATCACAGCAGGCGATACACCAGCATTAAGGACAGCAAGAACTAACTTATCTCATGGCGTCAAGCTGGCAAAGCTCAATCGCGCCTGGGAAATTAACACTTCAGCAAAACTGGAGCCTGCACGACACATGTGGCAGAGGACCCAGGCCATTATGGACTACAAAATTCATCGTTCACCACTGGCACTGATGCCTACCTCACAGGTACAATAAACTTGTTCTATGCATAATTTGATGTCATGAACACAGAGTCATCAATTAAATCAACCCCACCATCAAATAACCAGATTTTCCGCCTGACCTCAGCACACGTGACGAAGACATTCAAAAATGCAAAGCCACAAAACTAGAAGATTGAGAACTGAGAAACTGTGACTGCTGTTTCGGTCAGAGAGAAATATTCAACATCTCTTTGACCCAAATAGCCATCCCACAGTGCATCCTACTGTGCCACATAACATCTACAGAGCTTTACAACGCTTAGAATCTTACCTGGTCGGCCAACACCAGCTCCTGGGCTAAGACAGCCCAGCAATGTTTGTACTTCCTTTGATACCTAAAGAAGGCAAATCTTAATCCACACAGATCACCCTGGGCACTAACCTGGATGAACACTAACCTCTGACCTGCTCTCTCCAGGACTCACCCTTGGTCTTTGCAATGTCACCTTAGTTGCAATGTACTGCGCCTTCTTCATTCCAACTTGTGACAGGTCAGCCACTTTAATTACAACGCAAAAATACCTAATTTACACTGCAGCAAAGACTGGCACCTACCTTAAAATTCAACAAACTACTGCCTTGTGTATGTGAATATCCCATTGTACCATACTACTCTCTCCCCATGTACCACTTTTTAACCTTGCACTATGTCTTGTATTTGCACTATGTTATGTCTACTACAGTGTGGTATGCGTACAAATAATATGTAGATCTAGTCAATATTTGTATTTCTACATCAAACTGTAGATCAAGGAGAAACAACTGTTTGTCTCTCTGTATAATACAAGTGTTTTGGAAAGGAAAATCACAGCCTTAACACTTTTTAAGAATAACCATGGAGACATAGTTTCATATCTGGCAGAAACTGGAGGCAAATGCAGAGTCGCTAAAGAAACAGCTCATCATAAAAAAACACCAGCTGAAACACACTACAGGTAATAAGAAAAGTGGTCAGAACCAATGAAACATCAAAACCAGAAATGAGTCCAAACCAGGCAAAAATCATAGGAAAATGGGACAAAGGAAAAAAACACAGCAAAATGGGCAACCAGGAAAAAATACAAATGGGCTACCTCAGCAGAAGACCACAGCAGGTGCTACTCCTGTCAGCAAAGAACAGGCAACTGAGGGTACAATTCACACAGCTTTACCAAAATTGGACAATAGAAAGCTGGAAAAACGCCTGCTCAGTTGAGTCTTGATTTCAGCTGCAACATTTTGATGGTAGGGTAAGAACCTGGCATAAAAACACGAAAGTAGGAAAGCATGCCATGTATCAATGGTTCAGGCTGCTGGTGGTGTAATGGCATGGAGGATATTTTTGGCACATTTTAGGCCGCTTAATACCAATTGCACATTGTTTAAATGCCACAGCCTACTTGAGTATTGTTGCTGACCATGTCCACTCCTTTATGGCCACAGTGTACCATCTTCTGATGGCCACTTCCAACAGGATAAAGTGCTTTGTCATGAAGCTCAGATCATCTAAAATGGGTTTCTTGAACAAGACAATGAGGTCGCTGTACTCAAATGGCCTCCAAATTCACCAGATCTCAATCCAATAGAGCACCTTTGGGATGTGTTGGTACGGGAGATTCACATTATTGTTTATCACTGTCACATTTTTACTGTTATACTACAATAGTAAAACTAATTTTTGCCTCTCTCTGTTTTTATCGTAAAGTTTTATGATGAGGTTGATGCCATCCACCCTTCAACACTCAGCCCACAACACCAAAGTATGTCAACACTTTAGTGAGGACTTTATAGCTGTGCTCCCTAATATGCTGAAACCATCAAGAGGGAGCTACATCTAAAAATAAGGTATCTGGAGGCAAGAGAAGATGTTCTGACTGACAGTGGTTCAGATAGTGATAATAAATATTTGTATGAATGGTCACTTTGTAATTTTCATCTAAATATTTCACTACAGCATTTGAGCAACCACATTGCTCTGCAGAGGGAAAAAGATTAATTTGTAAGGAAACATTTTCAAGTTAATGTTATTCTTGATATTGGAATTGATTTCAGCAGTGGGCTGTTGCTTTTACCATTCGTTTTCATGGAGAAGATTGGTCATTACTCTTGGAAAGCTAAACCTATTGCCACATTTATACTCAGCCTTTAGTTTGCATTGTGTCTTTTGAATTACTTTTCTTGATTTGTTTAATGTTTCATGTTTTCCATCTTTTTTGTGTGTGTAGGACGAGCCCCCAGAAGACTGCCACAGGCAGACAAAGTCAAAAGTGAAGACTAACTTCAAGCATGACACTGGACTGAAGTAGATTTTGTCTTCATCACAGCCTTTTGTAAGTATTTTGTTTTCAACATTGCATACCCCACAAACAGAAAACCCTTTCTCCAGATATGCATGGTGAACATTGTGGAAAAAGAAGAAATGCCTGTTCCTCTTTACTAAACCTACTATGCTCAGTTGCTCATTGCACTTTAGCAAAACCTGTGGTATAAATGGTTGGCGGCCCAGTTTTTCCAAATATCATTCCTACAGGTTACATGTACTGTATACAGAAAACACAAACAAACATTATTTCTTCTAAGAGCAATGAGGAGGTTACTCAATAATCCATCATAGCAAAGCCTACCTCCAATGCAGTACAGCAGTCTGTACCAGCAAGTATTCATCAACTGAATTTTATATATACAACTTATAACTTTGTTATCCCCCCCTTATCTCGCCAGCCCCATCTCCTAAGGCTGGCGATTTCCTTCCATGCCTCAAAAAGCCACCAACCTCGCCTCTCGCCCTCGCCAAGCTTAAAATGTCTATCCCACTAAGCCACCAAGTTTCAGACCATTGGTAGGTGGCACTTGAATTCTACTTTAAACTTGCAGCGCTGGATGATGTAAAAGCCCTTATCTGTTATCAGAGACATTATATAAGGAGTAGACTGGTCACTGGTTGAAATATGTATGGGACTGTAGTACAGTAGCCCTGCCCGTCATTAGAAAGAACCGACATATTAGTAAACGTCTTGGCCTCTGTAGTGGCAGTATGCACATGCCAGAATAACCATTCTGTGTTATTTGAACCAACAAAGCAAGTAAGTTATAACATTTTTGTCAGATTATATAAGCAATTCTAAATTAAATGTTTAATTTCTCTTTCAGTTTTGAATATATAGGTCTCTCCCCATTCAAAAACATAGGAGTCTGATCTTGTGTGACTGGAAATAACTGCCCAGTGACATTACCAAGATGGCAGCAGAGTGAACAGACTTATCTTATAATGACTTTGTTGTTATTCATAGCAGACTAGACTTCATGTGATTTATTTGTGTTAATGAATGGAAACTGTACATGTACGTTTATGTTTATGCACATTATTTAAATGTGATTATATGATCATGGAGGCTGCTCAGTAAAACACATCAGTTATGGTTGTCACTTTGTCTAGTTCTTTTGTAACCTCGTTAATATATATATATATATATACACACACACGTGGACAAAAAAAGTATTTAGTCAGCCACTGATTGTGCAAGTTTTCCTACTTAGAAAAGTCTGGCATTGCCTGAGCGGTGTGTTTGGGATCATTGTCATGCTGGAAGACCCAGCCATGTTCCATCTTCAATGTTCTCACTGATGGAAGGAGGTTTTGGCTTAAAATCTCACGATACATGGCCCCGTTCATTCTTCCCTTAACACAGATCAGTCGTCCTGTCCCCTTCATCCCCTTGAAAATGATCCAATAGTACATATTAGTGAGTGGCAAAAGTATGTGAACCTCTAGGATTAGCAGTTAATTTGTAGGTGAAATTAGAGTCAGGTGTTTTCAATCAGTGGGATGACATTCAGGTGTGAGTGGGCACCCTGTTTTATTTAAAGAACATAGATCTATCAAAGTCTGCTCTTCACAACACGTTTGTGGAAGTGTATTATGGTACGACCCTAAGCACACAAGTCGTTCTTTCAAAGAATGGTTAAAGAAGAATAAACTAGTGTTATGGAATGGCCAAGTCAAAGTCCTGACCTTAATCCAATCGAAATGTTGTGGATGGATTTGAAGCGAGCAGTTAATGTGAGGAAACCCACCAACATTCCAGAGTTGAAGCTGTTCTGTACGGAGGAATGGGCTAAAATTCCTCCAAGCCATTGTGCAGGACTGATCAACAGTTACAGGAAATATTTAGTTGCAGTTATTGCTGCACAGGGGGGTCACACCAGATACTGAAAGCAAAGGTTCACATACTTTTGCCACTCACTAATATGTAATATTGGATCATTTTTCTCAGTAAATAAATTACCAAGTATAATATTTTTGTCTCATTTGTTTAACTGGGTTCTCTTTATCTACTTTTAAGACTTGTGAAAATCTGTTGATGTTTTAGGTCATCTTGACCTGTGTCAGAAGATCTGCATGGAGGAATGGGCCAAAATACCAGCTACAGTGTGTGCAAACCTGGTGAAGACTTACAGGAAATGTTTGACCTCTGTCATTGCCAACAAAGGTTATGTTACAAAGTATTGAGCTGAACCAAATTTATTGACCAAAAACTTATTTTCCACCATCATTTACAACTAAATTCTTTAAAAATCCTACAATGTGATTTCCTGGATTTTTTTTCTCATTTTGTCTCTCATAGTTGAAGTGTACCTATGATGAAAATGACAGACCTCTCTCATCTTTCTAAGTCGGAGAACTTGCACAATCAGTGGCTGACTAAACACGTTTTTGCCCCACTGTATACTTGGCTTTGATGGTTTGGTTTTCACATTTAAAAGAGTGTGGGCTTGAAATTATACTTCATCCAATGTCTCAAAAAGTTCTCAACTAAAGGGATTATTAAAATGTTGAAGGAGAAAATTGAATGCTGCACTAGCGACCATTTCATGTGACAGCCTCTTGGCTCATGGGATGGGGGTTTACTGTCTCTGCTATCTTTCAGGTCTCGTAGAATTTGTTAGTTTGCATGGCTTCTTACTCTGAGATTAAAAAATAACTTTATTCTTAGAACAACATAAGTGCAAAACTGTCACCTTGCTTTGTATGGTGTGTATGGTACTTTGTTTTTGTGTATGGCAAATTTGTTTTACTACATTATTTTGACATAACCAAAGTGTCTTCTCCCTGACATTATGCACAGTTTGCTACAGTTTTACCTTTGGTAAGGAAACTGGTTGTTTGTGAGGGTCATGAACATGACATAAATTATGAGCCAAAGAAATTCTGCACTGGGGATAATGACAAGGCAAACAAACCAGTTCCACTAAATGAAAAACTGACAGTCGATAGTATCATGTATTTTTACTGTGCACACTAATTGCAGAGATTGTAATGGATACTAAAGTCAGAAACTATTTGCTTGCAGTTTTACAGTTGTTTGTGCAAGTAATAGATGGCTGCTGTTTTTGTAAATGTTTTGACACCCAAGTTTTATTATTTAATACACTCTCCCAGAGTTAATGTAGGGGCCTCTTCGATCTTTATGGTATATATGATTTATAAACAAGCACCAGTATTTTAACATTGCTCGCAAGTGTAGGGACTTTGTAAATATGTCTGTGACTCTAAGTAGTTATCCTCAGATGAAACAGTGCTATGAATTTTCCTCACACACATTCTTGGGTGATTTTGAAAATACTCAGGAAAGGTATAAGAACCATCTTCATCTCTACCAAGGACTTGCTAAAGACTTTAAAATTAAATGACTGTCTTAGAGATGCACAATTTTAGAAGGTTCTTTAGTGTGTATATAATGTGAAATATGTCAAATAATATGAAATATGCCTTTGGAGATGTGTTTGTCATAGGGCATCCTCATACTGAAACAGGCCCATTATTTTGGAAAGCCAAGTACATACTAAACACTTGTGGGTTCTGAGTGGAAAAATCTTGCTTATTGTTTTGTTTGACACTCATATGCATGCAAATTCTGTCCATTTGACAAAGACTGGATTTTATTATACACAGGTAATGAGTTGGATCATCAAACTCTTGATACACATTCATTTGTAAACTGTTGAGCTTACATACCCATGAGAGGTCAAGCTGGTTTAAATGTTTTCGAGGAAATTTTAGAAATGACACTTATTTTGCCATATTCAGGTCCATCATGTTTAAAATGTTATTTCAAGTAGTTGCAATACTTTTCATAGTTGTGAAATGTATGCTATTTTATGTTTAAGCAATTTGGAACGATAAGCACTTGTCAATCTTGGGTGATGAAATATTCAATCTTTGTCACAGAATTGCACCTGATCTGTGGTGGTCCAGGAAATCACATTGTAGGATTTTTAACGAATTTAATTGTAAATTATGGTGGAAAATAAGTATTTGGTCAATAAATTTGGTTCAGCCCAATACTTTGTAACATAACCTTTATTGGCAATGACAGAGGTCAAACGTTTCCTGTAAGTCTTCACCAGGTTTGCACAAACTGTAGCTGGTATTTTGGCTGGTATACTTTTAAACCTCCTCCACAAATTTTCTATAAGATTGAGGTCTGGAGACTGGCTAGGCCACTCCAGGACCTTGAAATGCTTTTTACGAAGCCACTCCTTCTTTGCCTGAGCGGTGTGTTTTGGGATCATTGTCATGCTGGAAGACCCAGCCACGTTCCATCTTCAATGCTCTCACTGATGGAAGGTGGTTTTGGCTTAAAATCTCACAATACATGGCCCCGTTCATTCTTCCCTTAACACAGATCAGTCGTCCTGTCCCCTCTGCAGAAAAACAGCCCAAAAGCATGATGTTTCCACCCCCATGCTTCACAGTAGGTATGGTGTTCTTGGGATGCAACTTCTTCCTCCAAACATGACGAGTTGAGTTTTTACCAAAAAGTTCTATTTTAGTTTCATCTGACCACATGATATTCTTTCAATCTTCTTCTGGATCATCCATATGCTCTCTGGCAAACTTCAGACGAGCCTGGACATGTACTGGGGACACGCCTGGCACTGCAGTATTCAAGTCTCTCTCGGCGTAGTATGTTACTGATGGTAGTCTTTGCTTCTTTGGTCCCAGCTCTCTGCAGGTCATTCATCAGGTCCCTCCGTGTAGTTCTGGGATTTTTGCTCACCGTTCTTATGATCATTTTGACCCCACAGGATGAGATCTTGCGTGGAGCCCCAAATCAAGGGAGATTATCAATGGTCTTGTCTTCCATTTTCTTACAATTGCTCCCACAGTTGATTTATTCACACCAACCTGCTTGCCTATTGTAGATTCACTCTTCCCAGCCTGCTGCAGGTCTACAATTTTCTTCCTGGTGTCCTTCGACAGTGTCACGCTCCACGGCGGCACGCACCGCCCCGCCAAGTCTCGGACCTATCAGGAAGCCCCACGGCGATCGAATTGTCAATTGCATTCAGCTGTGGGGCTTCCTACAAAAGGACGCCCGCGAGAGACTCAGAACGCGGGTTATTGACTAATGTTGGTTGCTTTCCTACGTACCGCTCCTCGTATCACGTCTCCACACGCCTCACCGGTAAAGTATAGTTCCTTTCGTTCACTTCCGTGTTTAGTTTAGTTTAGTTTAGTTTCTACCCGTTTTCGGCTTGGTTTATGTTTCCCCCCTCTTTTTTCGGTTTTGTTCCACACCCGTTTTCGTTTCATACCCGTGTTCGGTCCCTTGCTTTTCTGTTAGCTGTGTTTGCCTTTTGTTGGTTGTTTTCGAATAAATACTTCCTTTTCAACACCTGCGCTCGTCTCCTGCTTCCCATCCGCCTCCCATCGTTACAGACAGCTCTTTGGTCTTGGCCATGATTGAGTTTAGAGTCTGACTGTTTGAGGCTGTGGACAGGTGTCTTTTATACAGATAGCCAGGTCAAACAGGTGCCATTAATACAGATAATGAGTGGAGGACAGAAGAGCGTCTTAAAGAAGAAGTTACAGGTCTGTGAGAGCCAGAAATCTTGCTTGTTTGTGGGTGACCAAATACTTATTTTCCACCATAATTTACAATTAAATTCTTTAAAAATCCTACAATGTGATATCCTGGATTTTTTTGTCATTTTGTTTCTAATATTTGAAGTGTACCTTTGATGAAAATTACAGACCTTTCTCATCTTCCTAAGTCGGAGAACTTGCACAATCAGTGGCTGACTAAATACTTTTTTTGCCCCACTTGAACCTGTTTCCACGTTGTTTTGGGCTAGCATATTACACCATTTTACAACACTAGTGCACATCTATATGTTTTGCAGCTGATGATTTGATTCACAATTTAAAATACATATAGCTGTAACTGAAAAAAAACAAGGGATGTCATTTCATCAGCACTAATCTACTAACAGCTTAACTACTCTCAATCTACTTCATTTATAGTGCAAAAATGCTACCACCTCACTACTGGCAGTCTAATAACTAACAGCATCCTGTAGCAACACTGTGGAACAATGCATTTAGCATCTATTTTTCCAGTCCTTGAAAATGGCCATTCTGCATTTTTCTGCAAGTGGCATAATGGCTCCTTTGGTGGTAGCTCAGCGCAATGCATTTTAAATGGCCCTGGTGCCCATTATCCACAAGTCTCTGGTGTGATTGCTGTTAATTTCATTTAACACACTAGCTCTGTTTATTCTGCTCCCATAGCTGGAAATTAGATTTTCCTGCTTTGCATTGTTCATTATTCCCAGCCAATGAGTTTAAATGCGCTGAAAATAAAACACAAAACATGAGTTTTAATTAGCTTTCTCTGCTTTTACTTCCTTATGCTATGACAGCAGAGCACAAAGCATGAAATGGGGGCGGGAGGGAATAGAAAATGCTTGGCACTGAGAGATAGAAATCAATATTGTTCACTCTGTTCGTGAATTATAGCCAAAAAGTGATTGTGGTCAAGCTACAGCATGATTTGTGTACAGCTTATAAGTTATTTTCTATAATTGGATCAGAAATCACATAAAGCAAATCACTTATAAAATATTTTTAGGTTAGTTTGTTGCAGCGACAGGTGCAGTGGCAGCCTCTCTGCCTCCGTCTACCTGCAGGAGTCCACCGAGGAAGTACATCAAGGAAGGATAGCTCAGCACTCAACACATGCTTTTCACTTATTTCTGACCTACTTCAACAACTAACTATGTGTTTCTGTAGGATCCCCATCCTTACTACTTCCCATTACAAACAGCACTCCTCGCATAGATATAACCTACAACTTTTCCAGCCTGATGAGCATCAACAATTCTCTTTCTGCGGTCCTCAGAAATCTCCTTTGTTCAGGCCATGGGACACTTCCACAAATGTGTTGTGAAGAGCAGACTTTGATAGATCCCTGTTCTTTAAATAAAACAGGGTGCTCACTCACACCTGGTTGTCATCCCATTGACTGAAAACAACTGACTAAATCAATTTAAAATTAACTGCTAATCCTAGAGGTGCACAAACTTTTGCCACTCACTAATATGTAATATATGTAACATTTTTCCTCAATAAATAAATGACCAAGTATAATATTTTTGTCTCATTTGTTTAACTGGGTTCTCTTTATCTACTTTTAGGACTTTTGAAAATCGGATGATGGTTTAGGTCATATTTATGCAGAAATTCTAAAAATTATAAAAAATTATAAAGGGTTCACAAACTTTCAAGCACCACTGTAGCTGGTGGTATCTGGAACTGTCATTCTGCTGTTCGATGTTCACAAAGCTGACTTTCATCATGGCCTATGCTACTAACCTATCTCTTCACTTTTTCACTTTCACAGTGACATGGATTACCTCTGAAAACACAAAATACAAACCATCCAACAACCTGCCCACTGTATCCAGTGCCATCCACTCTTCTCCAGGCAACAACTTTGCACCATGTCCCATAATGAGACTGTGGTAGCTAGCTGTTAGTGTACTGGACTCTGAACCTCTGCCAAGCTCGGCAAGATTGTATCAGTTGTACGTGGCTCTGGATAAGGGTGTCTGCTAAATGACACAAATGTAAAATGTAAATGTACCACACATCTGGTCTGGTTGTTTTTCTCTTCAAGGTGGTTTGAGTTACACCCCTACTGAAGAAGTCAACCCTCAACCAAGCTGACGAGTCCCAATACAGACCTGTACAGTTGCACAGTTGTCCCCTTTCTTGTCTGGTTAAAATATAGGTCATTCTACAGAAACCACTCTCCTCACAGGAGAACCAAGCGTTTCATATAGCCAAGGAAAACTCTGTGTCTCCAGTACTTATCCTTCTTGATCTATCTAATGCATTTTGCACTGTGAATCATCAGGTTCTCATCTTCAAACTTGCTACCTTGAGCATTGAGGTTTGTCTGGTTTTCCTCCCACCTACAGGATCAATCCGACCAGGCAGTATGGCAAGATTTTCATCACCTCGTTCTCATTTGTTCTGGTACATGTTATGTATCTCTTCCTTCCACTGAAATCTGAAGACTTACCTATTCAAACAATATTTAGGACAATGTCTATTCTTTTCATTGCACTTTTATTGCACTTAATCTGTTCTTCGTAGATATTTTCATCAACTTTATCTTCAAGTTGTTAGTATTTATTATTATTTGTGCCGTTTGCATCAAATTGAGAACTTACTTTTTAGAATCTAGTCTAATGAATACTTATAAACCATCAAGTACTTGCTCTGTGGCTCTTTCAACTGTTTGCAAATGGATAACAGCATCTGCCAAATATCTAAATGTAATTGAAAATTCAAAGCATATGGCTCCAGTGGTTCTTAAACTGTTTATCAGCTGGGTTATGGCAGGGGCCAAAGGCGTTTTTCAGAGGCCACCTACATTTATCCTGCTACTTGGGTGAGGTAATCGGCTATTAATGTGTGCAAAAGGCATAGTTTATGAAACTGAGCTGCACTTCCATTTGTCCAGAGCAGCAGACATGGCAGTTGTGAATCACAGCTTTAGGCAATGCAAAAATGTGGCTTTAACTATTTTCACTGGCCTCCCATGATACTCAGAATGGAATCACTGAAGTCCCATAAATAATAAATATTTCTCCATGCGTTCCATCACTGGTTTGACTGCAGGTCACTACAATGAGCATGTTTTGCCAAAAATGGTTACAAAATCCAAATATTCATTATCACAGCACAACAAAATCACTTATATTAAATCATTTGCTAAATGAATACAGCACTGGATTAGTGATGAAATAACTTAACATAACTGAAGATATTTCTGCTATTACTGTAACATTACTGTTTGTATTACAGCCTCCAAATACAGCTGTGGAAAAAAATAAGACACCACTCCAAAGTTTCTTAAAATCAGCAAATCTACATGTATGACAGCAATACCATTCCAGTATCAGAAGAATTCCAACAAAGACACACCTCATTCTAATTCCAATGAGGTACTGATTAGGTGATCAACTGAACCAAATGTTATTTATTGAGGAAAAGTAGCATAAAACTTGTGATTGAAATATATTTCTGATTTTTTTTTCCAAGTTAAAACATTAATATTGTTTTTTTAATGAATAGAAAGTTCTTTGTATTATTATTTGTTTGAAAACACTGCATTATCTTTGTTATTTTTGATCAGTTGTCATGTACAGTGAATAAATGAAAACTGGTCAAAATAATGACTTTGTCATTTGTTCAAATAAATATTTTATTTGAAATTTGTCAGCAATTTATAAAATATTTCTTGTAGCACCCAACAATACACCCTAACTGTGGAATTTTTTCCGGTATTCCAGCCAATACATGTCTTGTTCAGAAATTGTTAGGTTGTCATGTTTAACAGTGTTATTCTCTAAAAATTCCATTCTTGACTTTTACAATGAGTTTGCAGGTATATATATTAAAGTCATGGTGTCACTGTGAGGGCATTACTGGTCTGTTTGCACACCACAGACTGTGCCCTGTGACATGAGAAATTCTGAAATTTGGAACTCCCACTGGATAAAAGGAAACTCCTTGCCAACATTGGGAAAGCTGGGATGGAGCCTGTTGAAAAGACTCCTTGCCAACTCATAATGCATCTTATTTTGGCTCAGTGGTAGGGCACTGGTTCATGGTGATGAGCCACCCAAGTTCTGTCTGTAAAACCGTTGCCAACTGCCCCAAGGTTACATCCTGGTCCAGGGCTGAGTACCGGTTTCTGTCTGTTCCTGAGTTTCTCTTTTCAGGTTTTCAGGTATCCTGTGGTTATGAGGGGTCTAGGTCCATGGTGCACAAACAGACCAGGGGTGTCCCTGTTGTAATAGTTAAGTTTTTACAATGCATTTTCAGAGATCTATTTAATATGACAATATGAATCATGGGCACCCTGGTGGTACAGTGGTCTAAGACATCTTCCCACTGCTGCAAATACCTGAGTTTGAGATACAGCAATGCCTTTTTCCCAGGTTTATGAATTTCTTGCAGACACAATTGGGCATGTCTGAGAGAGAAAGGCTGGCTGGAGATCATCTTACATGTGATGTAACAATAAACCCAGGGGATCATCATCCAGCAGTGCGACCCCCAAACTGCTCTGAGATTTTTACAAGAGAGCCAAAAAAGAGAAAAAAAAGCAGTGTGTCTTACATTAACTTTGGCACTTATTTAAGTTATTTATAAATTTTATAACTTTATAAAATTAAAATATAAAATTATATATATATATATATATATATATATATATATATATATATATATACATATATATACATATATATTCACTTATTTCAGACCTGCAACGTATTCCAAAATACATTGCGACAGTAAAGCATTTACCACTTCGTAATGTTACCATTCTTTCTCACAACACTTAAAACACCCTTTCTTTGAGGAACATTGTTTTTTTTTTATTATTATTTGTACCAGACCTGTTGATAGCACCTGTTTGAATTCATATAATTATTTAAGTTTTTTCCTCATTACTAGCCCTAAATTGACCCTGACCCAACTTTTTTGGAATTTGTTGCAGGCCTAAATGCATGGATGCAGGAATGGATGTTTATTAACAAATTAAATTAAGTTGATCAAACAGAATATGAAATGTGTTTAGTTCATATTGTCTGCAGTATAATAAAAGTAAAACAATATGTAACACACACTGGGTTTTGTTGTTGTTGTTGTTGTTGTTTAGTTTTTCTTTCTTTATTTATTTATTTTTGCATTTGCCGTACCATCCCAGCTTTTTCTAATTTGGGGTTGCAAGAGACAATACAATATTATGGATAATATACTAAACAGTTTTGGTGGCATGGTATCCTCAGTCAACATGGTATCCTCATCCTGACTTGACTCGACTCAAAATGTTTTTTTGACATCTCTGACTTTTCTCGGCCTTGTGAGTACCTTCTCCTTGGCCGATCTTTGGTTGTGTCTCAAAAAGTGAACTAGTGTACAGAATAGTCTCTAAAAACAGTGACAAACTTTATGGTGTGCTAATGTGGCAGTACAAGACACAGCCACTTCTAGGGATTAGCAATAGTTCAACATTCTTCACTTCCTGGTAGATAAAAAATATACAAGTAGATTTGACATATACTTTAAAACAATATGAATGCATATTTTGTAGAAAACAGAAACTGATGTAACATTACATGAAAGTAACATTATAGGCAGATGCTAATTTACTATCACTGCAACAACAAACATTTATCTACAGATTTGTCTTTTATTTATGAAAAAAATACAAAAATAGCTCTTACAAAACAAATTTAACTTAAAACTTCAACAAAACCAAATAAAAAATTTACACTATACGTACTAATGTAGCTGCAGTGGATTAGAAGTTTGTGAACCCTTTAGAATTTTCTATATTTCTGCATGAATATGACCTAAAACATCATCAGATTTTCACATAAGTCCTAAAAGTAGATAAAAGAGAACCCAGTAAAACAAATGAGGCAAAATATTACACTTGGTTATTTATTTATTGAGGAAAATGATCAAATATTACATATTAGTGAGTGGCAAAAGTATGTGAACCTCTAGGATTAGTAGTTAATTTGAAGGTGAAATTAGAATCTGTGTTTTCAGTCAATGGGATGACAATCAGGTGTGAGTGGGCACCCTGTTTTATTTAAAGGACAGGGATCTATCAAAGTCTGCTCTTCACAACACATTTGTGGAACTGAATCATGGCACGAACAAAGGAGATTTCTGAGGACCTCAGAAAAAAGTTGTTGATGCTCATCAGTCTGGAAAGATTACAAAACCATCTCTAAAGAGTTTGGACTCCACCAATCCACAGTCAGACAGACTGTGTACAAATGGAGGAAATTCAAGACCAATGTTACCCTCCCCAGGAGTGGTCGACTAACAAAGATCACTCCAAGAGCAAGGCGTGTAATAGTTGGCGAAGTCACAAAGGACCCCAGGGTAACTTTTAAGCAACTGAAGGACTCACATTGGCTAATGTTAATGTTCATGAGTCCACTATCAGAAGAATACTGAACAGCAATGGTGTGCATGGCAGGGTTGCAAGGAGAAAGCCACTGCTCTCCAAAAAGAACATTGCTGCTCTTCTGCAGTTTGCTAAAGATCACGTGGGCAAGCCAGAAGGCTACTGGAAGAATATTTTGTGGACAGATGAAACCAAAATAGAACTTTTTGGTTTAAAAGAAAAGCGTTATGTTTGGAGAAAAGGAACAGGAACAACTGCATTCCACAGCATAAGAACATTTATCCCATCTGTGAAACATGGTTGGTGGTAGGGGTAGTATAGGGTATATGGTTTGATCCTGTTTTGGCTGCATCTGGGCACCAGGACGGCTTTCCACCATTGATGGAACAATGAATTCTGAATTATATCAGGGAATCCTAAAGGAAAATGTCAGGACATCTGTCCATGAACTGAATCTCAAGAGAAGGTGGGTCATGCAGCAAGACAATGACCCTAAGCACACAAAGAATGGTTAAAGAAGAATAAAGTTAATGTTTTGGAATGGCCAAGTCAAAGTCCTGACCTTAATCCAATCGAAATGATGTGGAAGGACCTGAAGCAAGCAGTTAATATGAGGAAACCCACCAACATCCCAGAGTTGAAGCTGTTCTGTACGGAGGAATGGGCTAAAATTCCTCCAAGCCGGTTTGCAGGACTGATCAACAGTTACAGGAAACATTTAGTTGCGGTTATTGCTGCACAGGTGTGAAAATCTGATGATGTTTTAGGTCATATTTATGCAGAAATATAGAAAATTCTAAAGGGTTCACAAACTTTCAAGCACCACTGTAACATTAAAACTGTCAACTGCTTATAAAGCATCACCTGAGCATCTCATTGCTTGCTCAACTAGTATTTGTTGCCAACATAAGTGCAACACAATACTAATCAATTAATATACTCACCTGTGACAGAAACGTACTGTACCTAATAGTGTGTAATACCTTCACAAATTCTGAAGAGAATTCCTTGTACACTTGGATTTTTGCCACTGCTATTAAAACCATACAACCTTACACTTCAATATACCTGCAAATTCAGCTACTTCCTTCACACTATGGCCTTTGGCATGCCCAAATGCAATCACTCCTTTTTGCCCATCATTAACATCTGCTTTGCAACCCATTCAGGAGCCTGAAATTACCCTAAACATGAATGGTAACAATTTTTTGTCAGGAAAGTATATATGCCTGGATCTATCATTATAAAATATTTTAATCTCTCTCCCCAAACCACTAACCCACTACAACAAATGACGAGCTAAAATTATATTCTGATCAATCAAGTTCTGCACCGAGTGAGTGTGTATCAGTGTAACCTATTTGATACACAGTAAATGGTTTGTCTGAAAGGTATTTTGTCTCTGCTTACTACCTACATTTACTAGGGAAAAAAACTCAACACAAAAATTCACATACGTGCTACAGACATACATGTGCAGTCTCCATTTAGGTTACTTCCTTGTAAATGTTTCTTTCTGTAGATACACACACGACACACATAAGGATGAGTGAGGGTGAGTGAGCAAAAGAGGGAGTGAGCAAGCAAAAGTTGGAGCAAGTGAGCCACACTGAAAGTGAGAAACAGTGAAAGAGAGAGCAAGCACAAAAGGCTCCTGACCCACTATGATAAGCTACATCACTAAACGTTTTGAGGGTGCCAGAACAACGTGGGTATTTTCCTATAATAAATAAAGGACATAGAGGTCCTGTTTCTGCATACTTATGTGAGCCATTTCAAGGAACAAGGTACATTCAGGTAAATAAGTTTTGACTGTACTAGCATTTTAAGTTTCTTGTATATCAGGTACAGGATCTATACAGAGCTCTTCACTGGTCAAAGTAAATATGTATGTTAGCCTGTAAAATCATTTGGAAACTCAATTATTATAATACAGTTGTCCTTGAATATTTGTGAACTGTCTTCATAAATATGGTTAAAAGTAGATAAATAGAAGCCAATTGAGAAATCAGACACTTTACTTGGTATTTATTGAGGAAAATGATCCAATATTACATATTAAGTAGCAAAATTATATGAGACTTAGCTTTCAGTGTCAGATGTGACCCATTTGCTCAGCAATAACTGCAACTAAACATTTCTGTAACTCTTGATCAGTCCAGCACACTAACCTGGAGGAGTTTTAGTGAATGCCTCTATACAGACGTGACTAGCGATTCTGGCCCAGATGCAGCAAAATAGGTCCAAACTATTATACTACCGCCACCATGTTTCACAGATGGTATAAGGTTCTTTTGCTGGAATGCAGTGTTTTTCTTTCTCCAGACACAATGCTTCTGATTTAAACCAAAAAGCTCTATTTTGGTTTCATCCATCCACAAGATGCTTTTCTAGTTGCAATCTAGATTGTCCATGCACCAATTGGTGGGCAGCAGTGGACTTTTTACAACCTCAGCATGCTCATCATTGTTTTTCAGTGCTCTAGTATTGGTGGACTCATGAACATTTAACAGTAGCCAATGTGAGAGTTGCTTAGAAATTACCAAGGGTTCCTTTGTGACCTAGCGGACTATTACCAGACCTTGCACTTGGAGTGATCTTTGTTGGTCGGCCAAGCAACAATGGTCTTGAAATCCCTCTATTTGTACACAATCTGTCTGACTGGGGATTAGTGGGATTCAAGCTCTTTAGAGATCATTTTGTAACCTTTTCCAGCCTGATGAGCATCAGTAAGTCTTTTTCTGAGATCCTAAGGAAGCTCTTTTGTTCATACCTCGATAAACTTCCACAAACTTTTAGTGAAGATCCCTGTTCTTTAAATACAATAGTGTGCTCACTCACACCTCATTGTCATCCCACTGATTGAAAACAAGTGTAATTTTACCTTCAAATGAACAGCTAATCCAATCTAGAGCTAGTCACAGATATGTAATATTGGACTGTACATGTTGATATCCTACCCTCATATATTTTGACAGTGACCAATAAAATTTTAGTTCAGACTTGGACTGTTCGGGTATTGGATTTGTCTTGGAATTAACAAAGGTGGTCTTGACTACAACTCTGTTCATTACAGTTAATGAATCACTCCAGGTTAAGAAGATAATAAAATAGAATATATTTATTGTCATTGCACAAGTACAATGTTATTTATAAAGTGGCATCATTTTAGTGTCCTTTAATGTTTTTCTGTCTGTCTCACTGATCAACACTGGGAATGCATTACGAACAGCAATTCAGGCTGGACTGACTGGTTTGTGTATCTATTCCTTTCGGCAATTCTGTTCCTGTTAAACCACCATGCTCAACACTGAGGCAGGGCTCCCCTGGAAGAAAATAATCTGTCTGCTGCATGCATGGTGCGCCTCTGTATTTATAATGTACTCAGTGCCCAAGGGCATTGTGGTGCAAAAAAAAGTGTTCACTGTTGAAATATAATAAATGTAAATATAATACACAAAATGTCTGAGCTTACAAAAATCTGGAAACCTGAAAACAAATGTTTATATTAAAAAATGACTAGTTATGATCCATTTTCATTCACACAATGCAACAAAAATATGTTAATTTGTTCTAAAGATAATTTTTTCCATAATTGGGAAACACATACTATTGTATATTAGCTTTAGGTAGGGCCTAGTATAAACTGAGAACTGACTAAAATCTCCATTTATCTTGAAAATGCACAAAAACTACCATTTGAAAAGCTCCAAAAAAAACCTGGTACTGCTGATGGTCCTCCCTTCATTCCCTGAACGTGTACAATCTCAGAAAGCTGCTGTGTCAAATTAGCGTGTGCAATTTGAGACACTTTACAGTACTCTTAAAATATAGTCATTTAGGCCTACCTCACCAGATGTGTGCTTGAGTTTGATGGCCCTGGTGAGGCTGTGGAAATCGAATCAGTAATGCCCTTTAATAATACATTGGACTAATTTAGAGGTATCAGTATTTTCCCGGTTGGCTTCGGGTAGCTGTGAAATTCTGTTAGCTATAACATTTTTGGGGGGTGAGGGCAGAAAGCTGTGTCGCACAGATAATTGGGAACAGGCTTCCATCTTTTCGCGCTCCAAAATCTGAAATCTGTAACAGCTGTACCTTATAAACTTCCATCAGTCTCACATAGAAGTATTATTTTGGTATGCCAAACATATATAAGAAATGCAGGTAATTAAAGACATTTTAATATATCTGGGTATATCCATGCTTTTAAGTCATGTCAGCTGTTTTAAAACTGTGGTACCATGCATCAGGATCATTTGTTTATTTATTTAACGTCACATCAGCATCACTGGCTATTCGTGACACGAGCAAGGTTAGAGCAAGGTTATAGCGATCCTAGTCAGCTGCACTCACACTGGGGGAAATTTAGAGTGACCAGTTAACCTAATTCATGTCTTTGGAATGTGTGAGGAAACCCAAGTGTCCGAATTAAACCCACGTGGACACGAGGAGGTCAAGCACCACAAATGTGGAGTCAGGGGCTCTGCCAGGACTTACACTGGGCCACAAAAAATAAATTCTAATACATTTTTAACGTCCCTGTCAGTCACAGGCACTTAAAATCGCCCTGCCCCATCCGTCCCCTCCATATGGAGCTTCTGTGTGGAGTCCGAGTTCGGGATCTCTGGAGCTACGCAGCGACCGCGCTAACTGCTTGCGCCACCATGCCGCCCCCACACGAATTAGAAATAAAATCGAGAGAAAACGTTAGGATAGCTGTGTGTTTGCTACCATCTAGTGTCTAGGTTTAAAATTACAGTTACGTATTTTGCTTTTCCCCTTGAGAGGGGCACAGTGAGGCACAGTGTGGAGGTCCAGCCTGTGGTGATACTAGGATGCCGTCCTGGAGTGGGCGTATAGCATTTAGCATGTAGGCAACTAAAATTTATGTAAACAGGCAGCCGCTTTCTGTCTACCTGAACAGCAAATGTATTATTTATTAAGTACAGCATTACTAAGATGGTACACAATATAAAGAGCATTACTATTGTAGAAGAACATAAACCTTATAGCCCTATACAATCAGCAGAATGAGCTTAAGTCTACAATCCATCACTTACAGTGTAGCTTGTGTTCTTAATTTGACATGAAATCTAATGTAAAAATGGACTAGAGTTACATTTCTAGTAAGAAAGTAAGAAAGTCTGGCTAGTGCTGGCAAACTTATTGCAGAAACATATTATTATCACTGCAAATAGGTAAAAATATGTATGTTACTTTTAGGACACTAAACAAGTATCTCCAATAGAAACATGAATTCTCAATAAAACAGGCTAAATATATAAAAAATACTGTATGTGGAACTATCATTATACTGTCTAACCTTTTTTCAGCAGAGTTAGTAGCCTACCCATCACCCAACCATCATGGACGCACTAGCATAACACTACATTCTCAGTAACGTGTCATGGTCAAAGAGGTGTGTTACAATTTTGTCAAACAAGTCAACTGAATGTTCTTCAGGACAGAATTTGAACATACATTTGATCCTGATTGACCAGTTTTCCACTTTCCAGAGATCTTTGGAGCTGTTACTTTAGATTCATGATGCATGTGTATGCTCAGACAAACCTGTGGTGACACAGCAGTTATGGTACTAGACTGTGGATCTGAAGGCCATGGTTCAAATTCCTCATCTGCCAAGCTCCCACTGTTGGGTCGTTGAGCAAGGTCTTTAATCCACAATTTCTTGGATTGTAAGATTTTATCACTTGTAAGTTGGTCTAGATAAGTGTGATGGATAAGAGCAATGACTAAATGTATACTGTAATGTAGAGGACCAATTTAGCTTAATATTGTTTCAATAATTTCATTGGATTGAATTACTTCAATTACTGGATGCAATTTTGAATTGTATGGGATTGTTTGTATAATATGTTCAAGTTTTTGGTCTTTTTTTAATGTGTATTCAATGTCTATGTTAAAAACCTAGTCACATCTCTATCTTCCTGAGCACAAAATGTCAGAAAAATAATAACTTTTGCTTCTGATTTTCACACAGTATCTATTATTTTGCACTCATATTTTAGAAAACCACAACACACAAAGCAATAACTTGCATCACACTGAATACTTCACCCATGGTCAAGACTGGTAAAATAATTGCCTTCGGGCGTGACTGGTTTGGAATGGATATCAAGTGTTCGAAAAGGGAAGCATTCAAGCATGTGTCTGGTTTGGTAGCTGGACTGGGGTTGCTTTCCCTCTCACAGAGCAAGCTTATATTCATCAAAGCCAGCAATATTGTCTGAGGACACAGCAAGTCATGGTTGTGTCATCTCATATATAAATAAACTCTCAAGAGGAGCAGTTTGTTATTAAACAGTGCTTGTAAATGTATAACTAGCTTGCAAGGGCACCTAGTTATCTTGGAGAACCAGCCAATCAGCTGCAGGTCTATATGAGATGACGCTGTCTAGGCTAATGGTGTAATGGTGCACCCTCAGTCACTACAGGGTGGCTGGTGCTGAGCTGCATCATGAGCAGAGGCACAGCCAATCACATGGGGGTTACTGAAGATAGCATAAGCCCTGTGAGTAAGATAAAAGTTATAAGATAGAGAGACAAAAGACTCATAAACCAAATACACAGAAATGATGAAGATAAGCCCAACACCTATAGCTGAATGCAAATGTTAACCTAAATTAGAAGAAGATGCACATGGAGAGATGGAACATACAGTGGGTTGTCTAGGCCCTGTGATTACAAAAAAATAAAAAATAAAAAAGCATTTCAAACTGAATCAGAAGAAAGTAAATATGTGGTTGATAGTGTCACTGTCTCACTATTGGGCAGCTCCTTGGACTCAGCACTTCTGATTGATCAGTTTCATCCAGAGGCTGAGGAGAGTCCCCCCTATGGCCACTGGCTCAGTCTCACCAGTGGAGAGATGAGGCCAAAAGGAAGCTCCCTAACTATTTCTTCAGTACTAGGGCTAAATGTAGAGACTGTATTTGAGACTGTACTCAAGAGTGCTGTGGAACTGGAAGCATTGCAGTAGCAGCTGGAACGGTGAAAGTGCCTGAAACAGGATGTCAGAGCCCAAAATAAGAGCAAGGTTAGAGACAATCAGAGTGAGAAAAGTAAAAGGGAGAGACTAAGGAGGAGGGTCTGGTTCTCTGTCCTGCCTCTTGGTTCAGAAATGGCTACTGGATTACATTGGGCTATTTAAGGTGATACAGCATTTTAATACAGAGACTTATTATCTGAAAACCCTCAAGCCTATGCAGTTTCACCCTGCCCCCTTTAGCCAGGACTAATTAGATCGTTCCACCACTGCTTTGCAGCTCCATTAGGACCTTCAGGGGCCAGTCCTTCAAAGGAGGCTACTGTAAGGGTCAAATGTCTAGTAAAATTACTAGCAGCTACATCGTGGGTTATGTTATCCTCAGGATTTACTGCCAGAATTGCCAGACCTTTGTCGAGGGTGCAATAAATATGTGAGGACCTTGTTTGTGATTTTAGAATAGGGTAAAAAACTCAATGAAGCCTAGCATAAGACAGTGCCTTGTTCACTTAATGTGATTTAAGTTCTACTGAAAGAAGCACAGATAAAAGCCAGCACCTTGTGCATTTAATCATGAATTAAAGTTCTTATTTAAAGTAATACAGATATAAGCCAGCGCCTTGCACATTTAAACTGATTTAATTTGTAGTAAAAGCTGTGCAGTTAAAAGCCAGTGCCTCGCCTGATAGCTCTGAGCATTATTATGCCAGTTTGTTTTCTTCTCTTTCAGTTTCTTGAGCAGGAAGCTTCAGTATTCAGGTCATTGTTTTCAGATACCATTTGGCAGCAACCCATCCTCCTCCATTCCATGATTTCCTCCACTCTTTATATTGGATCTATCATGCCACCTAGGCCAAAGCCCTGATGTGGGGCATCAACAGAGCACGTCCTGTTCACCAGAAATCACTAGATTAAATCTCGCTCAAAGCCAGAGTGCAAAGTACACACAAGTACAATGGTCACCAACATATAAATATAAATTATCTACATTATTTATGAGGATTGTCTTATTCCTGGTTATTTACATGGGTCTGCCTTAAGTGTCCTTTTACAAATGGACAAATACAGTAGGGCAAAAAAGTATTTAGTCAGCCACTGATTGTGCAAGTTCTCCTACTTAGAAAGATGAGAGAGGTCTGTAATTGTCTTCATAGCTACACTTCAACTATGAGAGACAAAATGAGAAAAAATCCAGAAAATCACATTGTAGGATTTCTAAATAATTTAACTGTAAATTATGGTGGAAAATAAGTATTTGGTCAATAACAAAAGTTCAGCTCAATACTTTGTAACATAACCTTTGTTGGCTGTGACAGAGGTCAAACATTTCCTGCAAGTCTTCACCAGGTTTGCACACACTGTAGCTGGTATTTTGGCCCATTCCTCCATGCAGATCTCCTCTAGAGCAGTGATGTTTTGGGGCTGTCGCTGGGCAACACGGACTTTCAACTCCCTCCACAAATTTTCTATGTGGTTGAGGACTAGGCCACTCCAGGACCTTGAAATGCTTTTTTACGGAGCCATTCTTTTTTTGCCCGAGCGGTGTGTTTGGGATCATTGCCATGCTGAAAGACCCAGCCATGTTCCATCTTCAATGATCTCACTGCTCCCCTGTTTCCACCCCCATGCTTCACAGTTGGTGTGGTGTTCTTGGGATGCAACTCAGCATTCTTCTTCGTCCAAACATGACGAGTTGAGTTTTTACCAAAAAGTTCTATTTTGGCTTTATTTGACCACATGATATTCTCCTAATCATCTTCTGGATCATCCATATGCTCTCTTGCAAACTTCAGACGGGCCTGGACATGTACTGGTTTAAGCAGGGGGACACACCTGGCGCTGCAAGATCTAAGTCGCTCTCAGTGTAATGTGTTACTGATGGTAGCCTTTGTTAATTTGGTCCCAGCTCTCTGCAGTCATTCATTGTCATTCAATTACAATCACCGTGCAGTTCTGGGATTTTTGCTCACTGTTCTCATGATCATTTTGACGAGATGAGATCTTGCGTGGTGCCCCAGATCAAGGGAGATTATCAGTGGTCTTGCATGTCTTCTGTTTTCTTATAATTGCTCCCATAGTTGATTTATTCACACCAACCTGCTTGCCTATTATAGATTCACTCTTCTCAGTCTGGTGCAGGTCTATAATTTTTCGACAGCTTTTTGGTCTTGGTCATGGTTGAGTTTGGACTGTTTGAGGCTGTGGACAGGTGTCTTTTATACAGATAACGAGGTCAAACAGGTGCCATTAATACAGGTAACGAGTTGAGGACAGAAGAGCTTCTTAAATAAGAAGTTACAGGTCTGTGAGAGCCAGAATTCTTGCTTGTTTGTGACCAAATACTTATTTTCCACCATGATTTACAATTAAATTATTTAAAAATCCTACAATGTGATTTGCTGGATTTTTTTTTCTCATTCTTTTTTTCTCATTCTCATTCTTTTTCTCATTTTCATTTTCTCAAGAACTTGCACAATCAGTGGCTGACTAAATACTGCCCCACTGTAAGTTTACTAGGAGTCGCGCTTTCTGACGCTAGAGGGTTGCATCAACTCACTTTTCGGACTGGGCACGCTTGGTGCGATCGTGCATGTGCCGGCGTTCACTTAGCGCTGATTGCGCAATCAGTGACACCTGCTAGCTTGTGTATTTAAGTGCACGCCCGAGTCCAATCAAGTGCCGCACCCTTGCTTTATGTGAGACCTCACCTGTCTTGAACCTCCCCTCGTTTATGGCTTAGGGATAATGGTAGACTGTGATTTCATAGAATCGCAGCCATGGTACAGCTAGGAGGCCGGAGGTGACATCAGGGGTAGTTTGTTAGTGTAGGGACAGATCCTGGTGCTAATCCTTGGCGTTCCCCCATTCCTGGTTCTCCCTGTCACCCCCAGCGGCATTCCCCCACTCTCCGCAGCGGTTCATGCCTCCCTCTTGCCCTTTACCGGTTACGTGCCCCTTCGAGCTTATTTAAAGCAACACCCTTCTCCGCCTTCCCCAGCGATGGCACTTCTTGAAATCATCTCCTCTCCTTCCGCATCACGCTGCCGAAGCAGCCACATGACACGTCCTGCTCGGGATCTCGCCACGATCTCGGGGCTCAACCCGAGCTTGGCCAAGTGTTTGCGTAAAGCTCATCACTTTACACCAAGTGCTTTTGACTTTTATTTTCTTTCTTCGTTCTTTTTATTTTCGCCTGCCACGGTGTGTGGCCTGACCCCTCCTCCTTTCATTTTGTATATAAAGGAGTGGTTTTGTTTTTGAGTCCACTCAGGGTGGCGATTGTTTCTGCCCCCTTTTTTTTCAGCTCGCATCTAACCAGCCCACTTGTGGTGAGACGCTAGAGCAACAGACCATGATGTGAGTGATCAGGGTTTATTCTCCAGCTGCCAGCCCAATCAGGTGCAGCTTCATTTTCTTTGTTCAGTTTAGTTTCTATTATTTAGTTATATTTTTGGTTCACCATTTCCATCTGGAGCTAACTGCGATTATTTTTGGTTAAATACAGTTCACTAGTTTTTCACAGAGACAAACCGTAACAAAGTTAACATGAGAAAATAAAAGTTTTATTACAATTTCTAAATCCTTTTAAATCTTTTACAAAGTAGCTATCAGAATCTTTAGTAATTGCTTGAGATAACATAGCGGTGACCTCTCCTTATGTTAGGTCATACTTTTAAATTGGTCAACGCAGAATGTCTTTTGTTTATCCATTATACAGTTCACTTCATTGTTTTAATCTGTGTTGGGGTACTAAGAAAAAGTAATTCATTACAAATGACTAATTATCATTCATTCGTTTACTTTCTTATCTGCTTAAACTTCAGCAGGGTCGCAGGAGAGCCAGTGCCTAGCTGGCAGCACATAGCGCAATGCAGGAACAACCCTTGACATCCATCGTAGGGCACACACAGTCACACACTGATACACACGCTCAAACACTAGGGCACTTTAGAGACACCATTTAACCTACCACACATGTCTTTGGACTGTGGGAGGAAACCGGAGTAAACCCATGTGGACACAGAGAGGACATGCAGACTCTACACAGAAATGACCCAGACCGTTCCACCTGGGGACTGAACCAAGGACCTTCTTGCTGTGAGGGACAGTTTTACATACTAAGCCACCATGCAACCATATTTGCTCATCATTTCTTTCAAAAATCCCATGTACCTTCTAAAAAGTACAAGGATAACAGCCTATAGACCTTGAAATGTTAAAATTAAGAACAAATGAGTATTCATGTTCAAATACATATGGTTGTATGAAGTGTTTCAGGTTTTCCTGAGACAGTTGATCTAATCTGGCCAGCGGATGTTAGTAAAACATGGGGTTGTGTTTGATGTTCAAGTGTTTTGAAATGCTGAATCATTTTCAAAGCAATTGGTTCAAATGGTTCAAAGCTACATTGGTGCTTGAAAGTTTGTGAATCCTTTAGAATTTTCTATATTTCTGCATGAATATGACCTTAAACATCATCAGATTTTCACTCAAGTCCTAAAAGTAAATAAAGAGAACCCAGTTAAACAAATGAGACCAAACTATTATACTTGGTCATTTATTTATTGTGGAAAATGATTCAATATTACATAATATTGAGTGGCAAAAGTATGTGAACCTCTAGGATTAGCAGTTAATTTGAAGGTGAAATTAGAGTCAGGTGTTTCCCATTAATGGGATAACAATCAGGTGTGAGTGGGCACCCTGTTTTATTAAAAGAACAGGGATTTATCAAAGTGTGCTCTTCACAACACATGTTTGTGGAAGTGTATAATGGCATGAACAAAGGAGATTTCTGAGGATCTCAGAAAAAGAGTTGCTGATGCTCATCAGACTGGAAAATGTTACAAAACCATCTCTAAAGAGCTTGGACTCCACCAATCCACAGTCAGAGAGATTGTGTACAAATGAAGGAAATTCATGACCATTGTTACCCTCCCCAGGAGTGGTCGACCAACAAAGTTCACTCCAAGAGCAAGGCATGTAATAGCTGGTGAGGTCACAAAAGACCCCAGGGTAACTTCTAAACAAGAGAAGGCCTCTCTCACATTGGTTAATGTTAATGTTCATGAGTCCACCATCAGAAGAACACTGAACAACAATGGTGTTCATGGCAGGGTTGCAAGGAGAAAGCCACTGCTCTCCAAAAAGAACATTGCTGTTCACCTGTAGTTTCCCACACCAAATACTGAAAGCAAAGGTTCGCATACTTTTGCCACTCACTAATACAAGTGGGGCAAAAAAGTATTTAGTCAGCCACTGATTGTGCAAGTTCTCCTACTTAGAAAGATGAGAGAGGTCTGTAATTTTCCTCATAGGTACACTTCAACTATGAGAGACAAAATGAGAAAAAAAAATCCAGGAAATCACATTGTAGGATTTTTAAAGAATTTAATTGTAAATCATGGTGGAAAATAAGTATTTGGTCACCCACCAACAAGCAAGATTTCTGGCTCTCACAGGCCTGTAACTTCTTCTTTAAGAAGCTCTTCTGTCCTCCACTGGTTACCTGTATTAATGGCACCTGTTTGACCTCATAATTTATATGAAAGACACCTGTCCACAGCCTCAAACAGTCAGACTCCAAACTCAACCATGGCCAAGACCAAAGAGCTGTCGAAGAACACCAGGAAGAACATTGTAGACCTGCACCAGGCTGGGAAGAGTGAATCTACAATAGGCAAGCAAGTTGGTGTGAATAAATCAACTGTGGGAGCAACTGTAAGAAAATGGAAGACATTGATAATCTCCCTTGGATCCATGGATAATTTCCCTTTGGAAAATGGACCATTGATAATCTCCCTTGATCTGGGGCCCCACGCAAGATCTCATCCCGTGGGGTCAAAATGATCATGAGAACAGTGAGCAAAAATCCCAGAACTACACGGAGGGACCTGATGAATGACCTGCAGAGAGCTGGGACCAAAGTAACAAAGGCTACCATCAGTAACACAGGAGAGGAACTCCGATCCTGCAGTGCCAGGCGTGTCCCCCTGCTTAAACCAGTACATGTCCAGGCCCGTCTGAAGTTTGCCAGAGAGCATATGGATGATCCAGAAGATGATTAGGAGAATATCATGTGGTCAGATGAAACCAAAATAGAACTTTCTTGTAAAAACTCAACTCGCCGTGTTTGAAGGAAGAAGAATGCTGAGTTGAATCCCAAGAACACCATACCTATAGTGAAGCATGGGGGTGGAAACATCATGCTTTGGGGCTGTTTTTCTGCAAAGGGGACAGGACGACTGATCTGTGTTAAGGGAAGAATGAACGGGGCCATGTATTGTGAGCTTTTAAGCCAAAACCTCCTTCCATCAGTGAGAGCATTGAAGATGGAACGTGGCTGGGTCTTCCAGCATGACAATGATCCCAAACAAACCAGTCTCCAGACCTCAACCCCATAGAAAATTTGTGGAGGGAGTTGAAAGTCCGTGTTTCCCAGCAACAGCCCCAACACATCACTGCTCTAGAGGAGATCTGCATGGAGGAATGGGACAAAATACCAGTTACAGTTTGTGCAAACCTGGTGAAGACATACAGGAAACATTTGTCTTCTCTCATTGCCAACAAAGGTTATGTTACAAAGTATTGAGTTTGTATACAATTAAATTCTTTTAAAAAAACTACAATGTGATTTCCTGGATTTTTTTTTTTTCTCATTTTGTTTCTCATAGTTGAAGTGTACCTATGATGAAAATTACAGACCTCTCTCATCGTTATAAGTAGGAGAACTTGCACAATCAGTGGCTGAATAAATACTTTTTTGCCCTACTGTATGTAATATTGGATCATTTTCCTCAATAAATAAAAGACCAAGTATAATAGTTTTTCTCTATCTCATCAAATCAGTCTCATTTGTTTAACTGGGTTCTCTTTATCTACTTTTAGGACTTGTGTGAAAATCTGATGATTTAGGTCATATTTATGCAGAAATATAGAAAATTCTAAAGAGTTCACAAACTTTCAAGCACCACTATAATATATAGAGGAGTTTGTTGCCTTGTCTAGGGTTCTTCCTGCTTTGCACCCTATGCTGCCAGCTCTCCTGCAACCCTGTTCAGGATTAAGCGGATGAGAAAATGAATAAATGAATAATTTACCCCAAATCAGAAAAAGTTGGGACGGTATGGAAAATGCAAATAAATAATATATGCAGTGTTCCTTACAATTCCTTTTACTTTTATTTCATTGCAGACAGTATTCACCCAAGAAATTTCATGTTTATCTGGTCAACTTCATGTTGTTTATTAATAAACATCCATTACTGCATTTTAGGCCTGTGACACATTCTAAAAAGGGACAATTTAGGGCTAGTAAACAGGTAAAAACAAATAAAAATGATGTGATTTCAAACAGGTAGTGTCAACAGATGATTGTAATCATGATTTGGTACAAAAGCAGCATCGAGGAAAGGTTGAGTCTTTGATGAGGAAAGATGGCCAGAGGATCTCCAGTTTATCAACAGATGCATGAAAAAATTACTGAAATTTTTTAAAACATGTTCCTCAAAGAAAGATTGGAAAGGATTTGCATATTTCTCCTTCTACAGTGCATAATATCATTAAACGATTCATGGAATCGGGAGGAATTTCAGTGCGTAAAGGCCAAGGGCGCAAGCTTAAGCTGAACACCTGTGGTCTCTGATCCCTCAGTGCATCAAGAACTGCCATTCAACAATAGCTGATAGAACCACGTGGGCAAGGGATTACTTTGGCAAACCTTTGTCAAACAGTACAATATGGAGTTACATTCACCATTCCACTTAACTTCCACATCGTCCCAACTTTTTCTGATTTGGGGTTGTAATTTGATTACTCTGTGTTATTTTGTGCCACATTACCCACATCACCGGTTTTAATCCATCATTAGGAAATCCAAGTCAAAATAAGAAAACACATGCAAATGTATGAGCAGTTACGTGTTAGATTATGTTTTTACTAGACCTCAAGGACCACCAACTAATCCACCAATTTTTCAATAGTTGGCTGGAAGATTGGATGGATGGATGAAGGGAGGGAGGAAGGGATGGTTGGATATATGGTAAGATGACCTTTGATATCTAAGGAAAAACCCGTGGGTAAAATATTGACGTTATGTAAACATTCTAAATGTGCGCTCGCTCTCTCTCTCTCTCTCTCTCTCTCTCTCTCTCTCTCTCACACATATCCTTTTGTTTTTCTGTCCCATGGACATCTTACTCTAGCTAATGATTTCTACACCCACACCTGTGAGAATTCATTATGACGTCCAGCAAAGTGTAAACAATGTCAGATCTGTCCTTGGGGGGAGATTTTGGTTTTTAATGCGTAAAAGTCTAAGGTTTATTTAATTGTAGATAACATACATTTGCAAACACATTTAGCAAGTATAAGATTTTCCACAAGAGGGAGCTATGTGCAATCAAATATACAGTACTGTACTGAATGCACTACTGTGGCGATGACAACAGGCAAAGCACCAGGGGTGCCATGTAACAGTGTTGCTTCACATCGGTGACTCTGTGTGTCCTTGTTAATTGCATGTAATAATCTGAGAACTCTGGTGTGATTAATCCAGAAAAAAAATATTTGACAGTTAGACATGAATACTGCTAGAAAATATTTAAAAAATTGAAGTTGATGGAAGCACAATTTTTTTTTTTTGAATGTGTGAAGGCCTAATTGTAACCTGCATCCTTACAGGTATAACCTTTACTTTAATTTTTTTTTTTTTAGTTCACCTTGATGTGCGGGAGCTATATGTTTTTGCAGAGTTTTACTTTTGTAATGTATATTGCAAATTATACCTAGTGATTTCAACAGTTCAGGATTTGGTATTTGTCATTGTTGATTGTTTATGAAAAGCAGTCCTAGTCATGAAAAGAAAAGAAGCTCCATTGTATTCTCTCTGGCGTATTTCTCTCTCAGTGAACAACACACGCTGTGAAATGGATGATGCTAATGCTCAAGAACTGCCAGGTCTATAACAGCATCTGCTCCAGTTTAGCTGCTTCTTATCATTGACAGGTACTTCACAGCAAGGAACTTAAAGAAACAATGGCCATCTTTCTCATACATTTGTTGGCAAACTGGAGATCCTCTGCCCATCTTTGCTCATCAAAGACTCAGCCTTTCATGAATATTGCATTTGTACCAAATCATGATTATAATCACCTGTTGACATCACCTGTTTGAAATCATTATTTAGTATTTTTTACCTCATTACTGGCCCTAAATTTCCCCCTTCCAGCTTTTTTTGGAATGTGTTGCAGGCCTGAAATGCATAAATGGATGTTTATTAACAAATTAAATGACGTTGACCAGAAAAAAAAACATGAAATATCTTCATACTTCATATTCTCTTAAATAAAATAAAAGTAAACGTCAATGTAAGACACACTGCATTTTCTGTTTGTTTATTTGTTTTGCATTTTCCATACAGTCCCAACTTTTTCTGATTTGGGGTTGTTAAAAATGGGATCAGAATCTTCTCAACTAGACCTCACCTTAATTTAGCTTTAAAAATAATTGGCATCTCTCTCAGCAGGGCATATTGCAAGTTTCCTGAGCAAGTGTGTAAGAAAGGCACTTATACCAGCATGGCCTAGATGTTCTGTTAATTGGTTATGTTGTGGGTTTTACTGCTTGCCCTGATTTTACTGCAGCTTTTCCTACATCAAAGATTTGCATTTGTTTGAGTTGCAGAACAGCTTTAGCTTGCAACAGTTAAACTGTTGATCAAACCTTTAACCAAATATTTTACAAAGATAGTATATAAAAGCTTATTTTTATGCAAATTATGTAACTTTCATTTCAGTAGTCATAAGGGAAACAGTGTCCATAAGTAAGTAAGTGGTGATCAGCCAGTCTGGAGCCCATAAACACCAAAAGGAAAAAGGAAAACTGCACTGTGCAGACGGGCCATTAATATTGTATTTTTAAGAGTAATGCTGCGGGCCAATTCAAATATGTCCAGGGGCCACATTTAGCCCTTGTTAAAGGAAACATGTCAATATTTATTATTCCTATTGCAAATTCTAACCTTCATATTGTATTTCCTTTCCGCTTGTGCTTTCATTTTTTTACATATTAGCATGAGCAGAATGGTTCCAGAAATGCAGGTCCCGAATACCATCCCAGCCACTGCATGAATTTCCTCCAGGTACTCCGGTTTCCTCCCATTTTCCAAAAACATGGTTTCCTTCCACTTTCCTGAAGAAGAAGGTCCTTCATTATAAATATTGTAGCCTATACAGTAGGTGTATATAATATACTTGTATATTACAAATTACATAAATGTATAACAGTAAATGTTTCTGTGTATATTGTTCTTAGAATGGTACACACTAATTTATGAGGGAAGATGTGGAGTGTGCCACATCATGTTGTCAGTTTATTTCACTGCGCGTATTGAGTAGGGATGTTATCCTAGGACCTCTGGAGTGGTAAGGGTGGTAAGATTCTGCAAGCTCCTATGTAGTTGAGCAAGGAAAACCCCCAATGAAAGGAATTAAATGACGAATTTAACTTTAAAATAGTATCTTATAATAGTACCTATAGCAATAAAACAACCGCCATCAGCAGAGTTTTATATGCAAAGCCCCCAGTAACGGAATAGTGTTCCATTTAGTGGTCAGGACACAGACACAGTCTGAAAACTAGGCCCAAGACTTACTTATTTCGTCAGGATTTTGGCTTCTATTAACTATTTCCTTGTTCATTGTTCTTTGGCTCACTCTTTTAGCTAAAGCTTCTGGAGTTCCTGCTTGCACTGCCATCACCATTCAGACCTCCTTTGGCTTGGTTCTCTTCCAAAAGTCCTATCAATCTATCAGTCCTATCAGTCTCTCTTTGCTGAGCTGTCCATGCATTTTGGCAGCTCACATCACCAACCTGACTGGCCATTTATCCAGGATTCTGATGCAATATCCTGCTATACTAGCCACCTGCTAATAAATCATCTCACCTGAATGCGCCGACCATTCCTCAGGATATCTCATAGTGACTATTAACTGTTGCTTTTTTTTTTCAAACCTGTATTATTCTCTCAGGATTCTTATTCAAAATTTTAAACAGAACACCTGCTGCCTTATACACAACTACTGCTCAACTGGCGCTTATTAAAAACCAAATAACACTGAATTGTGACTAATATTTGTTTGTTCTATTACAGAAGACATAAAAAAACTTGCAACCACTTGATTTATAGTGACAGGCTTCTTTTTATTTGTATTTTTAGAGGTTGTGGCAAATTTTGAAATGAATGATGACCCTTGATAAAAACCTGTGTAACTCTTGAACACTTTGTTGTATCTGTTCCAAATTTTGGATTTAGCTTCACAAGTCCCTGCTGAAACAGAAAATGTGCAGCATGGAAAATGTTCAATCACCAGCATCCACACAGAAATTATAATCTCAAAAAATTAAAGGCGTTTTTTGATTTTTGACATTTTTTTTGCATTTAATCTTCCCAAATGTAACCTAAATGATGAAAATAGAAGACTGGAGGTGAATAAATATGTTGTTTACTTCAATTTGAGCCCTGAATGATCATTGTGCTATATGTAAAACCTAAAATAACCAGTGTTTAAATTTGATAGTGGTCGTTCAATTACAGCAGCATAGAGTTAAAGTAATCTACTTTTTTATCTCATCCAGATGAAGATTTGTTCTCTATTCGAGTCTGGTTCCTGTTAAAGTTTGTTTCTTAATAGATTTAGGTAGCTTTACCTCTATTTGGGGTCTCTTAGCTTTTTGTAAGGCTGCTTTTAGACACATTGTAATAAAAAAAAGAAAATTTCACTTTACCTTTCAACCGAAACTGTTGATTTCACCAAATATCTCTTACTTGGATACACTCACAGTAAGTTGTACTTCTATAGTGCCTTCATAAATCCCAAGGTCGCTGACAAAAGAGAAAAAGAGAAAAATTCACAGAGGTACAGATGAATAACAGAAGTGTTTTTCATGAAAGGCTTGAAGGTGGAAAGAGAGGTACAGTTGCGGATATCTGGGGCCAAGGAGTTCCAGAGGCTGGGAGCAAACACATTAAAGACCTGCCACCCACGGTAGAGAGATGAGAAATGGGAGCTGAGTAGTCCACTGTCAGTGGACCTGAGGGGACGAGGAGGGGTGTGAGGTTGGAGTAACACTTTACAATAAGCTGGTGTTAGACCATGGAGTGCTTTAAATGTGATAGACCTGGCAACCAATGTAGCTGATGTAGAATTGGGGTGATGTAAGTCTTATTATATGTGAACTTTCTTGCTGCAGCATTTTGTATGTACTGAAGTTTCATGATCATTTTAGCAGGAAGGCCAGTGAATAACAAGCTTTAGTAATCAAGACGAGTGAGGATGAAAGAGTGAACCAATCTTTTGACTCATTTATAGATGGCAATTGCCAATGACGAGAAATATTACATAAATGTAAAAAGGCAGTTTTGGTTAACGATTTGAAATGATCCACAAATGTGAGTGACGAGTCAAACAAAACCCCAAGGTTTCTTACAAGGGACTCTTAGAACACAGCTATCAATCATCATTAACAGAAGTATGAAACGGTTTTCTTATTTAAATTATTTCACTTTCAACACAACAGTTAAAACAGATTTATGCCCACATTTCTACAAGGATTGGTCTTAATTAATTCATCATCATCATTTATTCATAAATCATTATTTATAAATATTCAGTTTAGCCACCATATTCAGTCCAGATCAACATATTCTCAGCCTTAGTCTGAGCTTCCATCTGCTTCTTCCTGGTGAGGGTCACGGTGTCAACAGCTTGAGAAGGTCAGCCCATACTTCTCTATCAATAGCCACAGACTCCTGCTCCTGAGGGATCCACAAATTCATAAGCCAACTGTGAGATACAATCTCTCCAGCAGGTCCTAGGTCTGCACTGAAGTCTCCATCCAGAAGTGGATCTGACCAGGAGGCATAAATAGGATTCAGGTCAGGACAGGCAAACATTACCAGGGTAAAAGTCAATTTTATCCTGGACTGGTGAGCAGAACTACAGGACACACCCTGCAAATTCACTACAAGCACTTCATTTCCCATGATACCCCAGCATCTTTCCAAAAGCTTGAGCAACTAACACCTTTATATCAGTTTATATCAGTTCTTCTCATGTAGTTATGGACATCTGCAAATAATTAAAAGAAAGTCAGCCACATTGCAGTCATGGCTCTTAGCTATGGCTGTTTAGTTCATGCAATTAATAAACAAAATCTTTTTGTATTAATTTGTTCTTCATTTCTCATCCATGACAGAGTAGCACCCACTTTAGCGTTAAATCACTTCATCTATTTCAACAGGATTCTTTTTTATGCACAGTTACTGTATTGACAAGCAGAGGGTACAGCTGTGCCCCTCCAAACTCTGTGTGTGCCCAAGTATGACAAGTAGACTAGAAACACCCCTGATCTACACCAGTTCAGGGGTTGAATCCCAATCTGTAATGAAGGTAGTACAGATATTGCATTTCAGACCAATCGTGTGAATAGACTCTTGCTAAGGCAGGACCAAACCTCACATAATTATTACCCTAATCAGAATAATGAGCAGTTAGAGATTAAATGTTTATACATGCTGTGTGAAGATTGAATAGCATTCTGAATTAAATTACTGACTATATAATTATCAGAGACGTTTCTACATTCAGGGCCCCACAAGATGTAGCATTGCATGGCATGAACAATATTTTAGTGTAGCCAGTATTATTTTCTTTTCATTGTTGCAAATTTCTTACATAAACATTGCATTGTTCTATTTATCGTCCTATACCTGTTGCTGAAATTCAACTTCTCCTGTATGAGAGCTGTCTGTATGAGGGCCAATCCCTTCATCATTTAACCAAGTGAGCGATTGAAAACACATCATCTGATCTGTGACACAATTTCAGATTGGCCCCATGCCGAGATCAGCCAATCAAAAATAATAGAATGACATACCTCAGGATGATTACTGTGCTGGCATTGTTACAAAGCCCACAAAATGAAACTGAGTTGAAAAGTAATTCATTTCATGGACTGGTGGACATTGACAGAAAAGATATCAACAAGTTTACACAGATGAAAGATTCTCAAGCAGTGGTGAGTCGGGTGACTCTGTATTTTGCATTATTACAAGGCATGTTGTTTTGCCTGCAAGTTACGGTTCAGAAATGTACTTTTGAGAATGATTTAAATTCACAGAACCTAATAAGCAGATATCACTAAAATATCAGTTTGTTGCTTTAAATAGTTTTGAAATGAAAATGATTGTAGCTAAAATCACTTACTGTAAATATAAACCATAAAAGAAACAACACATTAGGAATACTGTACTTGTTCTAGTTACTGAATTAGCTAACAAATCCCATTTCTAACAAACTAGTTTTAGTCACATGTTATTGGAACAATCTAATCAGCCAGCTAATTAGCTAAGTTTAGTTAATTATGTATTGTATCTGAATCTTTCTTGGTTAACAATAAATGTCTATGTAATATGAAGTACTGACTGACCCACTTTAGCTAGCAAGCCAACATCTATATTAAAAGGTCCATCATATGTTGAGCTTTATACAATATTTTTGTATGCTGATTATAATTTGCTGGTTTGATCACCAGCTTTTTCAAAGGAACAGAGACAGTAGTGGATGTGGATTCAGGGCGCAGGGATGATGGATAGTGCCAGGACCATGTCCTCAGGCTCAGGAACTGGAAGTACTGCATGCACAGGTTCAGCAGCCAGAAGAACTGCATGCTCAAGAACTAGAAAGTCTGTGTGGGTGTGCTCAGGAACTGGAAGCTGCCTAAGACATTGGAGGGGCCAAAAGCATGGGCTCAGGAACCAGAAAAGACGCTGTGCCTGGGCTCAGGAACCAGAGGCACTGTATGCACTAGAATCTGTTGCTGCTGGCAATGCCTAATGTGGACTCTGAAGCTCTTGGCATAAGGTGCGATTGTGGATTCATTGATGTGGATTCATTGGGTCTAGTTTCACTGACTAGTAAGATGCTGCCTATAAAGAGGATTATTGTGCCACAGCCAGACTTGCTATGCCAGAGACATTATTATGTCTGATATAATCACTGACAGGAAAATAACATGATGCTTTATGCTTCACCCTAAGCATGCCTGTGTATCATACCATACAATATGGTTTCTCTAATTTAGGATTTAAAATGCTATTTGGCGTTGAGACATGGATTTATTTCTGTTAATCCTTAATGTGCACATTTGTGCCTTTTATTGTACACACCCAGTATGTTTGTTGCAAAACACTTCGCTAGCAGAATGAATGTTGATGAGCATTGTACGATTGAATGCTACTGAGTCATTGATTGATTGATCAGGAGAGGTATTTTCTTTATTTTCTGTAACACTTGTCTGATGTACACCACTCCAAAGTGTTGACTGCATAGTTAGTTACAGACATGCTGTAAATAAAATTTGTAAATTTTGAGTGTGTAGTTTATTGAACTCAGATATTGATTCTGATTCTTCTTATCAGTTTCGGTTCTTATCTTTTCCAATTTTCGATTCCAAAATGGTGAAAAAATGTGAGCAATGTTTAGGTATAAAGAATATATTTATTTTTTTATATTTCAGCTTAAAATGTAATAACTTTACATTAAGCTTTTTCCTTCCCATTAAAACCTATCAAGTAAAAGGCTTAAAGTGCCTTACGTAACCTAGGAAAACCAAACTTCTCACAATTACCACTGGTGATACTACTCTGCTGCTGAAATGACAAACATGAGAAGTAAAAGAGGTTTAAATGGGAAGAAAAAAGCTTTTGGATCACAGGTTCATCATTTCAGCAGAAGAGATTACTTATCAGTAGTAGTAACTGAGAAACGTTTTGTTTTCCTAGGTCATTGTTTGAGTACGTAAAGCTTTGTTCACATTAAGTTTTTATACTGTTTTAGACAGCAGTCTGTCAAACATGGTACTATGCTGAAGCATTTCATGCTGGTGCTTCAGATGCTTTGCCATTTTAGAAGTGAAATGTCCTTTACAACAGGTCAGCTTTCCCCACATACAGCGCTTAGCATTTTCTCTGAACGTTGAAGTGCTTTTGAGCTCCAATTTTCTGCTAATGCTATAGCAGAGCATACCAAAACAAAACTACATGATGTCATATGTGATCACATGACACACCGGTCCTGACAGATAAACAGTGTTTTTGCACTAATCGCAGCCATGTTTTTAAAACATAAAATGCATTAGTAGGAACTGATAAGTGGAACCGAAATTCTATTTTCTTAATGGGTACCTGGTTTTTGTAATTTTGGAACTGGTTCTGAATCGGAATCGGGTTTTGATATCCAATCCTAACCATGAATGCCTCTTCAACACATCCAGATGAAAGTAGCAAAACGCAGGAAACTCCATGTTGCCTCCACAACATAAATGGTTATTTAATCATTTATTGCCTCCAATTATTCATAGGTGGCAAAAATCGACATGTTAACACATGTTAAATGTCCCTTCATATCACAGGTCAAGGAGCCAAATCTGAATGGCTTGTTGAATCCCATGTTTTCCGAACTAGACAGCCCATTGTCATGTTCAGTACAAGATGGGGAGGCATAGACTGATGTACATACAGGTGCTCTATTACAGCTAGACATGGTGGAGTACAAGGTGTGAACAGAGGGGATAGGTGCCAAAGCTAAGAAAGACGGGACATGAACACAGAGTCTAATTCAAAGGCAGGTGGCACAGAGAGAGGCTAGGTGGCTAACAAAGAGACAGAGCTAAAACAAATTATGCCACATGCTAACAGTCAAAAGGCTAATACGGAGACAGAACAAATACAAAACCAATGCAAACATAGAACACACCAGACAGGGAGCAATACAAAAGGCAGGAACAAGAGCAGACATACCATAGCAGGAGCACAGGAAGAAGAGAAGTCAGGAAACCGCAGCCAGGAAACAGGTGAAGAGACCCGGCAAGGAAGTGAACTAGAAGGGGAGTTCATACAGGAGGAGCAGAGCAGGCTGCAATTAAGCAGTCTGCTGTGGAAAGCGAAAAGTGTCAGAAGGGAGCCATGATGTATAGTGGAGTGAAAAAGTGTTTGCCCCTTCCTGATTTCCTATTTTTTTGCATGTTTGTCCCACTTAAGTGTTTCGGGACATCAAACCAATTTAAATATTAGTCAAAGACAACACAAGTAAACACAAAATGCATTTTTTAAATGAAGGTGTTTATTATTAAGGGAGAAAAAAATCCAAACGTACCTGGCTCTGTGTGAAAAAGTAATTTTTCCCCTATTGTTAATACATAACTTAACTATGGTTTATCACACCTGAGTTCACTGTCTCTAACCACACCCAGGCCTGATTATTGCCACACCTGTTCTCAGTCAGGACATCACTTAAATAGGATCTGCCTGAGAAAGTGAAGTACACCAAAATATCCTTAAAAGCTACACATCATGCTGAGATCCAAGGAAATTCAGGAACAATTGAGAAAGAAAGTAATTGAGATCTATCAGTCTGGAAAGATTTATAAAGCCATTTCTAAAGCTTTGGGACTCCAGCGAACCACAGTGAGAGCAATTATGAACCTTCCCAGGAGTGGCCGGCCGACCAAAATTACCCCAAGAGAGCAGCAATGACTCATCCAAGAGGTCACAAAGACCCAACAACAACATCCAAAGAACTGCAGGTCTCACTTGTCTCAGTTAAGGTCAGTGTTCATGCCTCCAGCATAAGAAAGAGACTGGGCAAAAATGGCCTGCATGGCAGAGTTGCAAAATGAAAACCACTGCTTAGCAAAAATAACATTAAAGCTCATCTCAATTTTTCCAAAACACATCTTGATGATCCCCAAGACTTTTGGGAAAACATTCTGTGGACTGATGAGACAAAAGTTTAACCCTTTGGAAGGTGTGTGTCCCATTACATCTGCCGTAAAAGTAACACAGCATTTCAGAAAAAGAAGATTATACCAACAGTAAAATATGGTGGTGGTAGTGTGATGGTCAGGGGCTGTTTTCTGCTTCAGGACCTGGAAGACTTGCTGTGATAAATGGAAATATGAATTTTGCTGTCTACCAAAAAATCCTGAAGGAGAATGTCCGGCCATCTGTTTGTGACCTCAAGCTGAAACAAACTTGGGTTCTGCAGCAGGACAATGATCCAAAACACACCAGCAAGTCCACCTCTGAATGGCTGAAGAAAAACAAAATGAAGACTTTGGAGTGGCCTAGTCATAGTCCTGACCTGAATCCTATTGAGATGGCATGGCCTTAAAAATTCCGTTCATGCTCGAAAACCCTCCAATGACCCTTAAATGACATAAAACACTGGTAGGCTGGCGGCACTTGCAATATAGTTGTATTAATTCTGTAAATATTTGTTGAAAAACGCATCAAATAAGCAGTTTTTTGCGTCTATACCAGAGACTCCACCCACAGATTTGGCAAGCAAAAATACATAATGTTGTACAGTCTGGATATACCATCCCTCACTAGATGTTTTAGCATTAACAACACAAAGGGTGTGTTTGGTGTTTGGTGTCCTGTAATTCCAGGTAAAACATGGGTAACACTGCACAGTGCTTGTTTGTTCAGCACCTGAAATAGCCAGTAGGGAAATTTTAATGAATTTGTTGGTAACTTTTTTACTGTGCAGTTAAGTGTTGTAAAATATCTTTCTGAGCCCTGTAAATGCCTTATACATGAGTCTCACATACATACACAACTACGCAACTGAGTAAATCAATATTTCAGTTTATGTCCTTTGTGTAGGGAAGGATGTTGGAATTATTGTCTATGATAATTTTGCATTATTTAACAAATACCCTTATCAATAGCCACTTGGAATTGATAGTCTTACATTCCAAGCAATTGTGGTAACAAGCTACCAACAATGTTAGCTTGGTAGAGTTAGTCCATAGTTCAGTACCTTAACCACTATGCTACCACAGTCACACATTAATCACACTAAGTACACTTGTAGATAGAGCTTGGTTATACATATGCTGAGTGTAATAAGTTAATATAAGGATTAGAGAATTAGTTCTTGATTGGGATTGATTGCTAGATTGTGATTGTGTCTACACAAAGAAGTTGTTAGACCTGTTTTAGAGAGGCTATAGCCCCCAAACACCCAACCAACCAAATTTTCTCTACCACCGACCCCCCAAAATAAACACGCATTATTAGTTTAAATCATCAGTAGTTTTTATTTATCATACCCAGAAAAAAATTTACTGTGAATCTTCTTCTTCTTTTGGCTTCTCCCTTTATCAGGGGTCACCACAGCGAGTTAAACGTTTCCACCTCACCCTGTCCTCCACATCCTCTACTGTCACCCCAACTCCCTGCATATCTTCATTTACCACAACCACAACCCTTGGCACCCTGTCATACGCTTTCTCCAAATCCACAAAGACGCAGTGTAGCTCTTTCTGACCATCTCTTACTGTGAATGTTCATAGTAAAACTGTGAATTGCTTGACAGTTTTAATGTGACTTTTCACAGTTTGGCCATGAAGTTCACAGTTCTACTATGACTTTTTGATGGTAATTTGGCCACTTCATGGTTCTACTGTGAAATTTCATAGTACAACTGTAAAATTGGTGGACTATGAACTGACCATGAATTATTTCACAGTTGTACTATGAATTTTGGTGGTAATTTGGCCACTTCATGGTTCTACTGTCAACTTTCACAGCACATTTTTTCCTGGGTAATCTCGTATTCAACTGTACTATTTGTTTTCATATTCAGAACGTAATAAAATTTGACGCCCTAGTACCTGGGGGAGGCGCTGCTGCCCAAAAACATCCATGATATGAGGGTTGAATGTTTGTTCTGTGACGGGCTAGATTTTAAAAGCTATTTTGGCTGGTACTGAGTGAATGCGGCTACAGAACAGATGCTCATTTGAGTGTACCAGTCTATATTCTCTGTATTTGAGTAGTGTATTTAGGACATGCTACTGCGAGTAACATTGCCTGTATCTTTGCTTGATATGTAAATCTTGTTAGTGATGGATAGTAGTCACACAAGACCTGTAAGCTACGTAATACAAACTTAGAATGGCATATCTCTTCAAAGAAATTTGATGCTATGAGGCAATTTCTCCAAATAGTTCTGTGTTGTTAATGTTACGCTCATTTCATTATGTGGCCCTTTTTGGGTCATTGTAAAAATTTCTCTTAGGGGGCTTACATCTAGACCACCCTAGTCAAAACTTAGCCCCCTATTTATAAATCTCTAGTGACGCCCCTGTTTCTACATACATGTCCTTTACATTTAAGAGCTTTTATAATGCCTGAAAGCCAGTAGAGCTATTGACAAACGTCAGTAATGCTGTAAGCGGCTATTCACAGTAATGGGTTCCTCTGAACTCATCAGTAATTTAGTTTGGACTTGCCTGTTTTCTGTTGCTTCTCACAGATTAGTGAAAAGCCTTGATTTCATTGACAGGCTCCACTCCTCGCTCCCTCCTCCCTCTTCCCTCCTCCCTCCTCTGCCGTTGTCACAGCATCCTCACCGCCGCCTCCCCAGCCCAAGCGACACGGTGGATATAAACACATCCGCTACATGCAAACGATCGGTTGCATTTTCATCGCGCTCTTTTTGGCAGGTGGGAAAATTCACACCTAGGTCTCCGAACAGCTTCGCAGGATTCACGCGCAATTCATCTCGAAATAAACACTCATCTCGCAGTGAGACGCTCGTTGTGATGAAGAAGCGCTCTTAAAGCCTGTATGGTGGATCTGCTGAATGATAAGCTTTTTCTATTGGATTTGACATGTGTGGGATCTAGTGAAGCTCGGGATTGTTTACAGTTCGAAGAGGCCCTGCTAAGGCTGAAACGCGAGCGTTTCAATTGTTGAGATTTGTCGTTTAATTCCTGTCGTTCGGACTCTGTGTGATAGACTGATATCGTTTTATGATAGACCGTTTTGGGTTTGAGTTTGCCTTCGGTGTAACAGCCCATGCGGTAGCCATAGTAATGATTTGTCTGGACTGAGCCTGGATGTGCGCACTCTGCTGGAAATGGAAACCTCCAGTCCATTTTAGATCGGTGAGGCTCATTTCCAACTGATCTGCTAGTCATTTGCTGAAAGACTTCGGACGCACTTCATTTTAAGTAGCATCCAGAGGTGAAAGGGATGCTGTGATGCGGCTTCCCTTGATCTTCAGATACCAACTCTGCTCTGAATAGAGGAAAACACTGAGCTTCCACAATGCCCAGCTCTCGCCCTGGTGCTGGCTCCGTGGACTACTGGGTGGACGGCTCACGTCGAGATGTCTCCATGGAGGAGTTCTACACTATGGGCCCAGAACTGGGGAGGCAAGTCTGATCCATCGTTTCTTCCATCATTGCAGTGGTCTTGGGAGGGATGAAGTGCTTGTGTACTTGTGTACTTGTTCTGAACCAGGGGTGCACAGCCAAATATCCAAAGCATTTTCAGCACTCTGTTCAGATTTTATAATCTAATAAGCTGTAACTGGGTCACATGAGATGAGTGGCACTTAAACCCAAACCATACATCAGCTGCCCTCATTAATGCCATGGTTGTAGACGTTGATGATTATAGATAGGGAAACCAATCCCATTGTTGATATGATAGTGAGTACTGGTCAATACTGGTCTGATGTGGGTATTAGATCTTTGTCCGCTGTTTACCAGTTAAATGAAATATTCTTTGTAGATGTAAATATGGCGATGGGTCTAATTGCAGTACATTTTGAGAGGTGCCAGCAAAGCGAGAAATGAAACAATACTGGTTTTGAGAGCAGATGAACTAGAAAATAAAAACATAAGGATTTAGGAAAGAGGGTTGAATAAGGAGGGTAAACCAGCAGTGTTGCTCACTGATTTTTTTCTTCTTTGTGCCAGCTGAAAACTGAAAACTGAAACCTGATACATGTATGCCCTTATAAGGCTGGACTTTGTGCGTGGTCTCAGTGCCTGATACTATCTTAGATTGGCTTTCTCTGATGCTGAGGTGTTCAAACAGCAGCAGATGGAGAGCGCTTAGGCTCCCTGTGTGTGCTGCCTTGTGTTTCATGCAGCCGTTCACCAAATATGAAGTGTTCAATAATTTTTCGAGCTCAAGCAAGCCCTCCAACTTACATACCTGGTGATGTAATAATTGAGGATTGATTGATCTGATTCGAAGCAATCTTGTGAGAGTCAAAATAAACCTGAAATACTGGATTAGTGTCAGACATATAGTGGTGGCCAAAAGTCAGACACCACGAGTGAAAATGCTTGTATTTTACAGTTTTAACCTCCTGAGACCTCGCATCCCCACTTGAGGACATGATGTTTTGGGTTTGCTGCACCTCATACTTCATTCTGCTTAACTCAGTCTTCATTTGTAGACATTCTTGAGCAATTCACAAAAACAAAAATACCTCCTGTTCAAATACGGTGCTGAGTTTTTATACATAAAAAATCAGCTCCGAGGAGGGTAATGAGGTCTCAAGAGGTTATGATTTATGAACTGAATATATTTTTCATTGCAAATCATATAATGGGCAATAGGGTGGTGCAGTGGTTAGCACTGTCACCCCTCAGCTCCGAGATCCCCAGTTCAATCCTGACCCTGGGCTCCGCCTGTGTGGAGTTTGCATGTTCTCCCCATGTCCACGTGGATTTACTCCGGTTGCCTTCCACATTTCAAAGACGTGTGTTAGGTTAATTGGGGTTTCTAAAGTGCTCCTTATTGTGTGAGTGTATGTGCCCTACAATGGATTGGCACCCTGTCGAGGGTTGTTCCTGCCTTGCGCTTGACTAGGATAAGCGGGTAAGACAATGAATGAATGAAATCATATAATCGGCATATCAATTTCAGAATTGAGTAGTATTTTTTGTCCCATTGACCCATACCTCACTGAGCATTTATAAGGGGAACTTGCAGACAAAGAAAGCCAAGCATTTAGTAATATCGCAAGATGCTGTTTGGAATAGTGTGAAATGCTGGGATAACATGGACCATCAGCTTTTGAACAAACTTGCGGAATCCATGCCAGCTCAATCGCACACTGTTATTACAGCAAAAAAGGCAACATACAAAAGCAACACACCAAGGCAACATACCAACATATTAATTCATACTAACATACTAACTCATTCTGAAAAGTTCAACTTAACCTACTCAAATTGTTATGCTGATTATATGAATAGTAATGAAAAAAAACCCACATTTTATTAAATTTGAAAACAAGACTAAATGGAAGCATTTAGTCTCAGACATTTGGAATTTCCACTTACTGCTTACCACTTGCTACAGTTACAGACATTTGTCCATCTGCTGCTCTGCATACTTTGTTAGATTCCTTTAACTCCATTCTCCAATGCACAGGAACCCGTCAGGGCCACGGCACATCAGGTACTTTTTTGTGTTGGATCATTCTCAGCACTGCAGTGACACTGACGTGATGGTGGCTTGTTAGTGTGTGTTCTGCTGATATGAGTGGATCAGACTCAGCAGTACTGTTAGAGTTTTAAGCACATCTATGTCACTGCTGAAATGAGAATAGTCCACTTACAAAAAATATCCAGCCTACAGCATCATGTGACCTCTGAGAAGGACTAGAGAATAACTAACACAAACTGTGCAGCAACAGATGATCTGCTGTCTCTGGCTTTACATCTACAAGATGGCCTAACATGGTTGGTGCATCTAACAGAGTGGACAGTGAGTTGGCACAATGTGTAAAAACTTCAGCAGTACTGCTGTGTCTGATCCACTTGTACCAATACAACACGCACAACCCAAATAATACCTGCTATGTGCTGTACCTGGGGTTACTGACCACTAAAGAACAGGGTCAACAGGTCTAAGATATTCTACAGTCTGTAATGTAATTGTAGAACTACAAAGTGCACCTATATGGTAAGTGGTAAGCTGATAAAATGGACAGTGAGTGTAGAAACAAGCAGGCATTCGTAATGTTATGGCTGATCGATGTGTACTGTGTATATGAAGTCATACCGTAATGCTTACCTAAAGAACTGAACTGCAAGGATGCAGTTCTCATTGTGATTTGTAAAGGCTACTGAGAGTGTTCCATGTTGCAGAATCTGGTAATAGGCAACCAGTTTGAAAGTGGCCTGCTTACAAAGGACTTATACTGTTTGAGTACGATTGGGTTTGACATAGGATTATACACGCAGGACAGCTTTACACTGACACAAAAATAAAGCTCTTAGTCTTCTTGGAGTAATATCATATAGTACTATACTGATTCCTTATCAGTAACATAATGTTATCCATTTTTTCAGTATCGTGAATACAGTTGCTGCCAGAGATTGCCTGTCTCCAGTGTTGCATATTGTCAATTAAGCATTTGCGCTTACATTGATTTTTCCTTTGGTTTTACCCCAGAGGGGCCACATCAGTTGTGTATCGCTGTGAGGAGAAGCAATCAGAGAAGCCTTATGCAGCCAAGGTCCTAAAGAAAACTGTGAGTCTGCATAATATTCTAGAAGATCTTGTGTTAAGTTGTATGGTTGAAAAACAGTGTTTGAGTTTATCACTGTCATGTTTTTGCAGATCGACAAAAAAATTGTGAGGACCGAAATTGGAGTTCTGCTTCGCCTTTCACATCCAAACATTGTAAGAACACTGGGAATTTTTTTCATTCAATTCAGGCTTGCTGGGGCCATTGTGGCACTGTACCACAGTGTTATCACTTCAGGCTAAATATACTACATACAACTTTGTTTGTATATATTTATATTTTCCATATTTTTTTCTTTGTGGCCCATAGATCCGTCTGAAGGAGATCTTTGAAACAGAAACAGAGATTTCTCTCATCCTAGAGCTGGTCACTGGGGGTGAGCTCTTTGACAGGTGTGGTCTTTTACTTTGTGTGCTCTCACTAACAATATAATTAGGATTCTGCATTTGCTGACTGCAAAGGAAATTGCCTATGAACTGTGTGTTAATCTATAACCACAGGTTACAGCAAATTGTAGCGCTGATGTTAAACCATGGAAAAATATTGTAGTTGCAGTTTTTTTGATGATGTTAAAAATAGTTAGATCAAACTCTTTTCAACTAAAGTACAGAAATGCATTTATTTGAGACATCTGAGCCTTTCTAAGCCTACAGTGGATGATGATCACATTCTTTACCCAATTCAGGTTTGGGGTCTAGGCCTAACCCGGAAGCACAGGGCACTAGGCAGAAACCGACCCTAGGGAAACCGTCAGTCCATTGCAGGCACATACACACATGCACAAACATTCACACTGGAACGCTGTAGAGACACCTACCACTTGTCTTTGGAAAACACTCACTGACACAGTCAGAAAGTCAAAGTCAGGTTTATTAATATAGGATATTTTACAATAGCCTTAAAACTCAATAAATATAACTAAACTCATTAATGTAATAAAATGCATGATATGAGAGATTCTCTTGGAATTATTTAGTCCCATAAATGCATCACTGAAAGTTCTCAAGTCACCTAGCAAGTAACACTTTCTATCTTTTTAAGGTTATCAATTTTGAGTAGTTGGAAAAAGCAATTCTAGTAATGTTGCTAAGGTGCCCTTCAAATCAAACATGACATATAAAGTTTCTCACATAAAGACTGGGTGTTACGGAACATTAATCAAAGTTTAGCATAGATTTAGACAACCTCTCTCTCTTGAAGCCTTGGGTCCAACCAATATTACCTCGGTTTAATCAGAGTTAAGTAAAAGCAAATTAAATGATATCCAATCTTTTATTTACACAATCCTCAGTTTTACTGATTGTAAGATTGCCATTTGGGTTGGCTGATATATACAACTGCATATCATCCCCAAAGCACTGGAAACTCATCACATGTTTACAAATAATTGAGCCTAGTGGGAGCATGTAGAGTGAAAATAATAGTGGGCCTAGCACTGATCCTCATGGGACTCCATACTTTAGTTTTGAACAGTAAGTCAAGTAAGGTCTAAACTAATAAAGCACTAATCCTTTTAACACCTGTAGTATTTTCTAACCTATTCAGTAAAATATCATGGTGTATGGTGCCAAAATGCTGCTCTTAAATCTAATACAGCAGGAAAAGTGACACTTACAAAGTCTGAGGCCATTATTAGGTCATTAATTACTTGAATTAATGCTGTTTTGGTAATACGATGTGGCCTTGTTCTATTATGACTGAAATGCTTTGTAGAGGTAACCACAAAGCTGTTAGTAAAATGCTTTTTTTTCTAGTATTTTGAACATGAAAAGGAGATTCAAAATTGGCCCATAATTAGACAGTTTGTTTGTTTGTTTAGTATATTTAATGCTGCTCTTCAGCATCAAAGGTCATTAAAACGACAGACGCAAGGTCACATCAACACTCAATTCTATATCAAAACTAGTCATATACAGTCTAACGTCTTTATCTCGCCTACGTCTGTTTCTTGGTTATTTTTGGCGAGAGGACAGTTTGGCGACGTAGCGAGGTTACAGAAAACTAGACAACGGCAGTGACCTTCATACTGCTGAACTAAGGTGTTTTACTGAGTAGCCCTCACGATGTCACATGTACAATGTACATAAACGTACAGTTTTATTCATTTATGCAAATTTGAGAAATAGTCATTGATGATTGTTTCTGTGACAAAAATTGCATGAAGTCTAGTCTACAATAAATAACAGACAGGGGCTGTACATCATCCGTGTTGCAAGTTCTGATTGTTTCAAATAGCGCAGTCACGTATCACATGCTTTAGACCAATTTAAAGACTGACGATGAGATTAACACATCAATGAAGTAATAACAATTAGCAGTGAGGCATCAGCAGAGTGAGCAGGATAAAGATCTGCCGGCAAGGTGAGCTGCCAGCTGAGGAGAGAGCAGGAAAAGTGACCCTGTCACTAGGATTACAAGTGCACCTACTGACTGGTGTGCTGAAAAATTAGTGGGGTAGAATTTCATTGCTGGTAAGACATTTGTCACGTTTCAAGAATGGCAAGGGCAAGGGCCAAGGTCCTGATTTACAAAGGGGATATGTTCCGACAAATACATCATAAGTTAAATGTATCATGAATCCATGAGTTTAATATAGTCTGTACTTTATCATAGCGGAGCCAACCTTATTGTTTAAAACACTTATACATTAATCTACAGTTAGCCAAAATCATTAGCACAAGCTCATTTTATAATAAAGTGTTAAAATGTAGAATGTAATTTAGAGGGTAATGGATTGAAAGTGAAAAGTAAAAGCAAAACACGCACTAGCTGCTAATGCTAATTGCTTAGCCTGAAAGTGATCCTGAGGATTCAGTCCTTCATTTTAGAACCTATGGAGACTTATTTGCACTAGGAATACAGTACTGTAGAAATAAAAAATAAAAAAAACATAGTAAAAATAGCAGAGATCTGCACTGAAAACAGCTATTATGAGACTGAATCACTGTGTATTGAATTGTGAATCTTGAACTATGAATCGTGAGTCGAGTTTCAGCTATAACGAGTCACACTGCGTTGACTCATACAAGTTTAAGCAAGTGCTCCGAGTACTGAGCAAATGACAAGAACCGAGACAAATTTTTCTAGTCAAAATGCGTCGAGAAGTGAATTTGACGAGTTACCACTGTATTGAATTACCAACAATGAAGTCCTTATCAGTTGAAAGTACTAAGCAGGAAAGGAAATGAGAAAATTCCTGAAGAAACTCAGAATAAGGACCCAGAAGGCATAGTAGTGATAAACGTGATGAAGGAACAGTCACATTAAGAATCAGTATTTCATGCGAATTAGTCTTGTAGTTACATTTAGGAGTAATTCCTAAGTCTAGTTACTCTTTCTCCATGACCATGAAGATGAGGGTTTGGACCATAGCTATATCCACCGGGGAGGATTTATTTACAGCTAAATATTAATCTGGTGTAGTCCAACTTCCACTTAGACCAAGTGCATCTGAACAGTTATCAGTAATAATTTTGTAATGATAATGCCTCCACACAGGCAGCAGCAACCCATGACTCAAACCTGGGTCTTTGGAGCTGTGAGGTGACTGTGCTACCCTGTAGTAAAATCACTCACTAAAATCACTCAATTAGTGAATAGTCAATTAGCTATTACAGCCGCCAGCACAGAGTGATTGTTCATTGAGAGGCGATTATTACGCAGTACAGTTGTGAATAATATTTTATTATAATTACATAGTAAGTCCTAACTGGATATTTAATATTAAAGCCAAGGGAGAATGCATTGAAATTCTCATGTCCCAAATTAAACAGTATTACATTTTTATCTTTTCAGGATTGTGGAGAGAGGCTATTACAGTGAGAGAGATGCTGCACACGTGATCAAACAGATCCTAGAAGCAGTGGCGGTAAGGGCTTTATAGTATGGCTTGTTTTAAAGGTAGTGAATAATTCCTCTGGGCAATTATATTAAATAAAAAGAACAATAACAGGAATCACAATTACAATTGTACTTAATACATTGTTACGGAGCCAGAAGTTAGATTTGTCGTAAGTATGCTTTAATGCAGAAAATATGCAAAATGGCCTTGAATGAACACGTAAAGAAACATCTTCACCCTCATTAAAACACCAACACCTATGAATACTCATTAAAATGCTATAAGGCACCTCAGTGTTTTCCCACCATCCCATAATAGCAGGACTCATTTCAACTGCTAACAACTATTTGACAGTGTTAGTCAGGGATGTCACGAGATTTAAGAATAGGAGGGCTAAGTTTTGACTAGGAGCGTTTTGAGGTAAGACCCATTAGACAATTAAAATATGACCCAAAATGCCCGTATTATGAAACTGGCATAAAGTTAAAAACGTTTTGGAAAACTTGCCTCATAGCAGCAACTTTTTTTGAATAGACATGTCAGTCAACGTTGGAATTAAGTACAGATCTTATATGGCTTAACTACTGTCCATCTACTAACAAGAGAAACAGGTCAAGTAAAGATACAGGCAATGTTACTTGCAGTTGCAGGTCCTAAATACACTACTCAAATACTGACAATATAGACTGGAACAATCAAATGTGCATCTGGTCTGTAGCTGCATTCAGCAGAACATAAATTTCTCTATTTAAGTTTCATTTATTTTCATACAAGGAAATACTGTATTAACAAATCAGAGCCCACTACATCCCCAGCCAGATGACAAAAGAGCTACTGGTAAAACCCCAACAAAATGTAATGAACCAAAAGTTAATAAGTAGCAAAATAACTTATTTAATCTAATATTGTTAGCAGACTAAAGCTTTCCTTAAACCCTGTAAACACATCAAATAACATCCATTATGAGAAAACTATTTCTATATCTATTTCACTTCGTTTTTTTCATTTTCCAACTTTATTAATAAGTATTTTTATCAAACGTCAATGAAACTTATTAGAATGTTTTATTTAAACTGTAAACATCTTCTCACCTGACTGGCCTTCAGTGGAGCTGCTGCCTTACCAAAACATTTTGAATATCTATCTACAGGTGGAAGAATAATATTGAGTTATGATCAACTGTTAACATTTACATTTACAGCATTTAGCAGACGCCCTTATCCAGAGCGACTTACAATTGGTACAGTCTTACAATCCAAGCAATTGTGGATTAAGGGTCTTGCTCAAGGACCCAACAGTGGCAGCTTGGCGGAGGTGGGATTTGAACCCTGGACCTTCTGGTCCAAAGTCCAGTACCTTAACCGCTAGGCTACCACAGTCCAACTGTTAACATAATATAATCAGGTATCTGTAAAATATACAGTCATAAATTCAAGAGGGATCAAGCCATCCATTCTTGTCTGCCCTAAATACTGCAGCGTGTAAATTAAACTATTTAACTGGATTTTTCAGTAAGATAACTTTACATTGAGAAATCATCAGGTTTTCTTTGCTCACACAATGAAATATCCACTATAGTGTAGCAGTGAGTTTTCATTTTGGTTAATTAACATTTATAACAGACATTCAACTGAAATTGAAATTACACTCCACAATTACACTCTACCTTACACATAGTCTGCCCTTATTCAAGGTTTGTATCAGTTGTAAGTGACTCTGGAAAAGAGCATTTGATAAATGCTGTAAATGTGAATATAATGCAATAAATGGATGATTGGGGGAATTAAATACCTTATAAGTTAAAGTAGTACAGTATAATTTTGAGAGTGGGTTATGGGATTACAATACCCCATACATTATAGTTGGACTATAGTGACTATAGTTCGATTTAATTTAATATTTCACTAATTATCAGCTATGGACCCTCACTGAGCAACTATTAATATCGGTGTAGAAAGCAGAAGATAATCTTTTCTCTCCCTCCGTGTCAGCCCTTTCACACCTCTCAGCTGAAGTCACACCCTGGTAGACACACAGATGGTGTCAGGAAGAAAAGTTTTTTATTATTATTATTCAATGCCTTGACAACAAAATTCACTTTATATTCATGTTGAGACTTGTTTGGATGGAAATCTGCTAAGCTGTAATTAGATTCTATTAAGGTCTTTGTACTGTGCTCCATATGCAAATAACTAATCATGTGCAAATTGAATATAAACTTCAAAGGATGCAGTTGTGTTTCTGGAACCTTTGTGCATTGCAGAAGAGCTCCAATTTGTGTGTGTGTGCGTCTAGGCCCTACAATTGCACAATCATTTCATTTTAGGTCAGCGTTAGCTTTTGCACATTTTGTTATGCCTATGTTTATGAACTCAAAAAAATCAAGCTTTACAGTCTTAGTTCACATACATTGGTGCTTGAACATTTGTGAGCCTTTTAGAGATGTGTAAATTTCTGCGTCCATGACATCATCCGATATTTACACGAGTCCCAGAAGTAGATGAAGAGAACCCAATTAAATAAATGAGACAAAATATTATACTTTGTTATTTATTAATGAGGAAAATGATGTAATTTTTCTTACCTCTGAGTAACAAAAGTATTTGAACAGGACGTCAGTGCAACCATGCATGAGTGGGCACACTTGTATTTAAGGAACAGAGATCTGGGAAGGCCACTGCTCTCCAAAAAATACATTGCTGCCCATCGTCTGGAACATGGACTATACAGAATGCTACTGGGAAAACATGTTGTGGATGGACAAAACCAAAATAGAGCATTTTTGTTTAAATGAGATGTGTTATACATGGAGAAAGAGAAACACTGCATTCTAGCATAAGAACTTTATCACACCTGTGAAACATGGTGGTGATAATATCATGGTCTGCGTCTATTTTGCTTGCCATCATTGCATGAACTATGAATTCTGTATTATACCAGACAATTCTAAAGGACAAAGTCAGAACATCTGTCTGTGAACTGAATCTCAAGAGAAAGTGGGTCAGGCAGCAAGACAGTGGCCCTAAGCACACAAGCCATTCTACAAAAAAGGGGTTAAGGAACAGTAAAATTAATGTTTTGGAATTTTAGACGTACTGGTATTGATCCAGTAGAAATGCCTTGGAAGAAATTCATGAGAGAAAACCCAAATACCTTCCCAAAGTTGAAGCTGTTCTGTACAGAAGAATGGACTGAAAGCAAATGTTATCATACTTTTGCCACTCATAGATATGTACTATTAGATCAGTTTCATCAATAAATAATCACCAAGTCATATTTATGAAGAAATATAGAAAATTCTACAATGTTCACACACATTAAAAACAAACCACTGTAAATTTACAAAAGAGAAGATTAGAAATAATCTAAAGAATGAGATAAACCAGAGCTCAAGGCATTAATGCTATATGGCTTTTATGTATTGTATTTGGTGAAGAAATTATGCATGTTAGCTTATTTTTATAATACCAGTCAATGCCGATGGAGGCTGTAGTATTGGGCACACTAAATTAGTGTTTTATATTATTGTACAAAGGTGTGTTGAATTCTTTTGAACTGTTGAATTCTTAATACTTATTTTGTCAAAAGGTGGTTATTAATTTGCTGTACCAGCATAGTTGTGACACGTAGTGCAAAGTTGTGTTTGTTCTAATTTAATCGCCATTACATTTAATGTAGTCAGATGTGTATTTTGTGTTTTTATCTGACATATAGTGGGGGCTAAAATTATGAGACCACTACTGAAAATGCTTTGATTTTGCATTTTGCATTGCATACAATGTATTTCTTAAAATCAAGTTAATACAATGTTGTTTTATTACAAATCATATAATCAGCATTTAAAAAGCTGAAGGAAAAAAACATATTACAGCAATTACTGGTATTTGGTATGTTATCCCTTTACTGTATTGACAGTGTGCACTCAAGCCAGCATCGACTCGACAAGCTGCAAAATCCATTTTATTCCAGCATGATTTCAAAATATTGGAAAGAGCAGTGTGTGATGTTACTGAATACTTTCTCTGTCTTCAACTGCCCCTTAAATGCTTGATGGAGTTTAGGTCTTCAAGTGCCCCCATAAATGTGGTTTAGGTAACTGTGGTCCATAACAGTCAGATTGACAGTATTATGCTGATTACATGATCTGTAATGAAAATCACTGTATTAAATTCAAGAAAATAAAAAGCAAAATAGTGGCTTTTTCACTGGTGGTCTTGGTATTTTGTACCCCTTACCTTTTGATTAAATTTCATTAAATGTAATTAACTTCCCTTAAGATTTTCAAGCAAGGGCAAAGACTTTAAGACTAAATCTTTTTAATAACAGTGAAAGCAGGGGGTAACTCTCTCCTGACCTTCCACCGAATTAAATGTAACTGTTAATGGATACAACTTTCTGTTTTTTTAGCAAAAACAAATTATATTTAAGCTTACAATGACATTGCTTACAAATCTTTACTGCTATATAGATTCCTGTGGCTGTTGGTTCACCTATGCTATGGACTGTACATACTAAGTTAATATTAATCTAGAGCTCTCCAACTCGAGTACTGCAAGCCCAAAGTTTAGCTTTTGATCAGGACACCATCTAAACCTGGTACTAAGGATTTGAATCAGGAGACTCGTCAAACCGTGCTGACTTCTGGCTCAGAATATCTAATAAAGCTAATAAACATAATATAATATAATCCCCTACGTAATAAAAATAAACAAATGATTGGTATCAGTTACTCGTGCTGTAGTCAAATTTTCGAATAGGATTAATGCTTTTCTTTAAAGTTTTAAGTTGAATATTAAGTTTCTGGTTATGCATCATCTGGTTTCCCAAGCGTACTCCAAAAGCTATTTTAAAACGATTCCATACAGTATTTGGAATGCTGCCTGTTTAATGTGATATGGAAAAAAGTGGCTTCAGTGGATTAATATGTTGTTTATTTGGTCTGAAATAGAGAGCTTTTGATATTTTTTTGCATAAAACTGCTAGCGGATGTAGGGCAGATCTGCTGCCACAAAAAGCGATTGGTATAGTGAGCGGATATGCAGGGCACCCTGCAAATGTGAAGTAATCCTCTCAGGGAAAAAAATCCATTGCAGTTTTTCTCTCTCCATTTTAATCTCATGAGCAGGAAGAATCTGGGCATCCTGATGCGTAACAGCTTGGGAACTGAGTGCACATCAGGGACAGTGAAATTTGGTGGCCATATGCATGGTTTTGTGTGTGAACCCTAATTGTGAGGCACTGTATGATTTTGGTCTTTTCTTTCAAGCACAGACAACCTCAGTGCAGTCTGCTAAGATACTTTGTTATACAACAGTACACAAGGCCAGAACATGCTGTGTTTTGGAAATTGGTATGTTTATCATGATATGCTGGCATAGTGAGAATGTAGATCATGGTGGCCGCTGATCAAAAGCTAAACCATTAAGCTTTTCCTGGTCAACCAGCCAGAACTTCACCAGGTTCACCATTGTTTGTTTAGCTGGTAAACATTCACACAAAAGCTGGACTTTTTAGCAGGGATACATAACTAGAAGTATACTTTTTTTTATAATACTTGTACATAGTCAGTTGTGATGTGTACTGTACATCCTTTAGGAAATAATACTCTGATCAACTGATCAGTTGCAGAACTGTCTTCAAAAACATTACATAACTATTACACAAGCACACAGGCATACTTGGCTTTTGCTACTAGCCTGGGTTGCCACTTCAGAAAAAAATTATGAATCACTAATCATGTTAAGTGTGTTTTTAATATTGATTTTTGAAGATTTATGGTTATTTAAGGTTATGGTTAGGGATGGGGTTTATGGCTAGGTTTAGAGTTGGGGCATTAAAAAAGGTCAAGTTTCTACAGTGGTGCTTGAAAGTTTGTGAACCCTTTCGAATTTTCTATATTTCTGCAGAAATATGACCTAAAACATCATCAGATTTTCACACAAAAATATTATACTTGCTCATTTACTTATTGAGGAAAATAATCCAATATTACATATTAGTGAGTGGCAAAAGTATATGAACCTTTGCTTTCAGTATCTGGTGTGACCCTCCTATGCAGCAATAACTGCAACTAAACATTTCCTGTAACTGTTGATCAGTCCTCCACACCGGCTTAGAGGAATTTTAGCCCATTCCTCCGTACAGAACAGTTTCAACTCTGGGATGTTGGTGGGTTTCCTCACATTAACTGCTCGCTTCAGGTCCTTCCACAACATTTTGATTGGATTGAGGTCAGGGACTTCGACTTGGTCATTCCAAAACATTAACTTTATTCTTATACATGGAATATACTAAATCTAATAAAATGTTAAACACATTGGGGGCCAGAGGTCTAAGATCACTAGTGCAAATGCTTCTATTTTGGATTTTCTCCAAGAAAAATGCTAAATATGAGCATATTCACTAGTGGTTTCAGACTGTTGGTCCTCACTGTACACCACTACTTAAGATTGTTAAGATTATGGTTGGAACTAGGGTTAGTGTTATATTTAGTGTTTGCATGGAGGGTAGTTTTCCACATAGTTGTCAAATAATTCCAAGGTTTTGGAGGCCAGGCTGATTTTATTACTGTTGTTTGCACAAAAATATTGCATGCATTTCAGATTTGTTCTATACTTTAAAGGAACACGGCATATGCATGCTGTTATATAAATACAATTTTTTTCAAATGCACTATAGCTAAATGAAATGTAGACTCCTTCAGCACACACTTATCAGGAACACCAAGTGCTGTGTGCCTGTGACTGACTCATTTATAACCTTCTCACTCGGGGTGCTATGAACGCATGACGATCTTCTAACAGATTGAATTATCACCCTGAAGTTCCATGATCAGCAACATGGTACTTGGTTAACTATACAGGAAAGTGATGCCATGAACTGTTACATTTTCCTTGCTGAATTTTAGTTTGAAAGCAAACATATGCTTTAACAGTTAGCATAGTGGCCTATGATATTTTAGGGTAGTGTTAAAGGAATAACATCTGTTCTTCGCCTCAGCACATCAACTTAATTAACACGGCTCGACACTGCATGAGTCAGACCTGCACTTTATGCCAAGCTCACATACGACCGTCAGCTATTAATCACAGTTATGTACAGTAATCAGAATTAAGTATAGTTCTAAAGACTTGAGAAAGGCCCGTCAGTCTTCCATTCTCCAGTATAGCTGTACAAATTCAACACTGATAGAGCTGTTTTGGGAATGTGTTGAATAGAGCAAATATTGTGATTCAGTGTCTGGCTTTGTTAAGGGCTGCCTGCGACAGATGCATAGGTGTGGAGTGCCAAGTGGAGCTTGGTTCCACAGAAGCCCAGTGTGTGATGGCTTCACCACTGCGTTAATGAGCTCCCTGTGTTCAGCTCACTCTTAATCCAGTCATCGGTGGACCACGGTTGCTTGCTGGATTACCAACACAGATTCACTCACGCGTGAATGCACCCTGTGAGCATGCTGTGTAATAAGCATTAAGCAACTAATGAGTGAAATTGAAACAGTAAATCGCCTATTAGCACAACTCTGCCAAATTAGACAGAAAGCTTGGATGCCGAGCGCTTCAGCATGGCCTTGGCTGTGGAGGAAAAAAAGCCCATCTGCTCCAGCTCTTCCAGATGTTGAGAGGCATTTTCCATTTCAATTAATCTAGCCAGTCCATGGCCTGATTCAGTTAAATCCCATAGGTTCCGCTCGAATTCTCCCAGCTCTCACTCTGCTCTCAGTCTATTCAAGGAGTCTGACATGAAATAATGAAGGATTAATGCGCAATGCTGCTCATTAGTCTGTCTGTAAGCCCACACATTTGTTGTTTGCTGCTGCAACCTGGCGTCATGAACAATTTTTCAGATTTGCAAAATTGCATATGAATGAAGCGTTCTATTAGAGTATGAAGAAATCAGTGCTTTTAACTCTTTCAGCTCTTTATTTAATTAGCCTAAACCTATGTTGACTTTGTTTATGCCTATAGATGACTAATCAAACTGGGCCTGTGTAGGACTGTTGTGATTATTACAAAATGTCTGACCACATTTTACTGAGTCATTCTTAGATTCAAATTAGATCGTATGTTTACATAGCAACAGACATGAAGTAACGCAAGTGTGTTTTGAACAGATGAGGTCTGCACACTGTAAACAGCTTTAATGACACTTAATATTCATCATGTCAGTGCTTAACTAGAGTATTTATATGGTGAACTCACATGAAAAATAAACACATCAATCAATGGTAAAAAGGTTTTAGTCACATTGTGGAAGTTATTGCATTTTGTTATTTACAGTCATCTTTTTATTAGATAATCCATATTTAAATGATTGAAAGGTTTTATCCATGCACATCACCTTTTGAAAATATTTTTTGCATTAAAAAGCTCTCCTAAAATTCTTTTACATTTTTAATTTTAGGACAAAATACAGTATTTTATGCCAGTGTACTCTGCAAAAAAAATTGGTACAGCTATATATCGCAACATTTATTTTTGCAATATACTACATTGATTTTCAACACAAAAAAATATCGATTTTATGAAGGAAGAAAACACATTTTAAATGGAGTGTTTTGACTCAGTTTGTCCTCTGAATTATCAGTGTGATGTGATATCTTAAGATTCTAACTTTTTTCTTAAGAATTAAGATTCTAACAACTCAGATTGTAACTTGTATTTCAGCTGTTTTTATAGTTTCAGTGAACTATGTGGAATATTGCAATATATCATAATATGCATCATATTGCAATGTATCATGATGTAATGGGATCATGACCCATTATGCTGTACAGATGAAATAAGGCTTACAAACTATGACTTGGACTGTGGTGACGAAGCAGTTAAGGTACTGGACTACTCACCAGAAGATCCAGGGTTCAAGTCTCAGCACTGCCAAGCTGCCACTGTTGTACCCTTGAGCAAGGTCTTTAACCCACAGTTGCTTGGAAGTCACTCTGGATAGAATTTTCTATATTTCTTTATAATTATGACTTAAATCATCTTTAGAGTTTCATGACCTGAAAGTAGATAAAGGGATGAAACAAATAACACAAAAATATTATACTTGTTCAAATGTATAAGATAACACTTCTGTGAATGGAAAAGGTATGTAAACCTTTGCTTTCAGTGTCTGTTGTGACCTCCTTGTGCAGCAATAAGTTGCTCTGTCCTGCACATTGGCCTGTAGGAATTTTTTACTCTAATTCTAATTTGACTGTAATTACATCTTCAAAGTAATTGCTAATACTAGAGGTTCATATACTATTGCCATTCACATATATGTAATACTGGATCAATAAATAAATGACCAAGTGTATTTTTTCTCTTGGTTTGCATACCATGATCCTATATAGTATGCTCAATTAGTACATCATTGATGGTATCACTATACTAATTAATGCTACCCCAAATCAAAAACATTTGAAACATTTGTATGGAAAATGCGAGTGTTCCCTATATTTACTTTGGCCTTTTTTATTGCAGACATTATGAATATAATATAAGATATTTCATCTTTTTTTAATGAACATCCATTCCTGCATTTCAGGAATGAGAAAATTATAGAAATCTTTAAAATAGTATTCCTCAAAGAAAGATTGGAAGGGATTTGCATATTTCTCCCTCTAAAGTGCATAATATCATTAAATGATTATAGGAATCTGGAGAAATTTCAGTGCATATAGGGCAAGGACACAAGCCTAAGCCTGAACGCCCATGATCTCGCACTGCATCGAGAACCGTCATTCATCAATAGCCGATAGAAACGGGCAATTATTTTGACAAATCTTTGTCAAGCACTACAAACTCAAGTTACAAATGCCACTTAAAACGTTACTGTGCAAAAAAACAAGCCTCATGTTAACCATGTCCAGAAGCAGCGTCAACTTCTCTGGCATCTGACATGGACCATCACACAGCGGAAATGTGTATTGTGTTCAGATGAATCAGCATTCCAGATCTCATTTGGAAGAAATGGACACCGTGCGTTCTGACCAAAGGCAAACATGACCATCCAGACTGTTATCAGCAACAAGTTCAAAAGCCAGTCTCTGTCATGGTATTGCATTGGGTCAGTGCCCTTGGCAAAGGTAGTTTACGCTTGGCAGCATTAATGCAGAAAAGTACACTATGATTTTAGCTGCCTTCAAGGTGACATACAGTGGGGCAAAGTGTATTTAGTCAGCCACTGATTGTGCAAGTTCTCCTACTTTGAAAGATGAGAGAGGTCTGTAATTTTCATCATAGGTACACTTCAACTATGAGAGACAAAATGAGAAAGAAAAATCCATGAAATCACATTGTAGGATTTTTAAAGAATTTAATTGTAAATTATGGTAGAAAATAAGTATTTGGTCAGCATTACAAAGTATTCAACTCAATACTTTGTAACATAACCTTTGTTGGCAGTGACAGAGGTCAAACGTTTCCTGTAAGTCTTCACCAGGTTTGCACACACTGTAGCTGGTATTTTGGCCCATTCCTCCATGCAGATCTCCTCTAGAGCAGTGATGTTTTGGGGCTGTCACTGGGCAACACAATCCTCTTCTGGATCATCCATATGCTCTCTGGCAAACTTCCGAAGGGTCTGGACATGTACTGGCTTAAGCAGGGAGACACACTTGGCACTGCAGGATCCGAATCCCTCTCAGCATAGTGTGTTACTGATGGTAGCCTTGTTACTTTGGTCCCAGCTCTCTGCAGGTTATTCATCAGGTCCCTCCATGTAGTTCTGGGATTTTTGCTCACCGTTCTCATGATCATTTTGACCCCACAGGATGAGATCTTGCATGGGGCCCCAGGTCGATGGAGATGATCAGTGATCTTGTATATCTTCCAGTTTCTTACAATTGCTCCCACAGTTGATTTATTCACACCAACCTGCTTGCCTATTGTAGATTCACTCTTCCCAGCCTGGTGCAGGTCTACAATTTTCTTCTTGGTGTCCCTCGACAGGTCTTTGGTCTTGGCCATGGTTGAGTGGAGGTCAAACAGGTGCCATTAATACAGGTAAGTGGAGGATTGAAGAGCGTCTTAAAGAAGTTGTTACAGGTCTGTGAGGGCCAGAAATCTTGCTTGTTTGTGGGTGACCAAATACTTAGTTTCCACCATGATTTACAATTAAATTCTTTAAAAATCCTACAATGTGATTTCCTGAATTTTTTTTTTCATTTTGTCTCTCATAGTTGAAGTGTACCTATGATGAAAATTACAGACCTCTCTCATCTTTCTAAGTAGGAGAACTTGCACAATCAGTGGCTGACTAAATATTTTTTGCCCCACTGTATTTTCCAGTGACATTCATGCATTTTTCAGCAAGACAATGCAAAACATACCAAATCAGAAAAGGGTAAGACTAAAACATATTCATCCCTTCCAGCCTTTCTTTGAAGAACATTGTTTCTCATTTCAATAATTTTCTCACAATTTTGTTGATAAACTGTAGATCCTCTGCCCATCTATGCTCCTAAAAGACTCAGCCTTTCGTCGATACTGCTTTTGTACCAAATCATGATCACCAAATCACCTGTTTACATCACCTGTTTGAAATCACATCATTATTTCATTATTTTACCTCTTTACTAGCCCTAACTTGACCCCATCCCAGCTTTATTTAGAATATCATGCAGTCCTGAAATGAAAAATGAATGTATAATAACAAATGAAATGAAGTTGACCAGACAAAACATGAAATATGTTGGATTCGTACTGTCTCCAATGAAATAAAAGTAAATGTAGGGAACACTGTGGGGGGGGGGGGGTGTTATGTTAATTCTTTTTGTTGTTTTGGGTTTGTTTTGTTTTTTTGCATTTTTTTGCATTTTGCCATACCATCCAACCGTCTTCTGATGTGGGGTTGTACATAGTATGTGTTTTGGGATGCAGCCTAATTTGTTTGTTTACACACAAGGTTCTATCCAGTCACAAGGTTATGTATAAATATAACCACTCACTAATATGTAATATTGGATCATTTTCTTCAATAAATAAATGACCTAACATGGACTGTGGGAGGCAACCAGAGTACCCAGAGTAAACCCACGCAGACACAGGGAGGACACGCAGACTCCATAGAGAAAGGACTCAGGCCGCTCCACCTTGGGATTCAATCCAGGACCTTCTTGCTGTGAGGTGGCAGTGCTACCCACCAAGCTGCCCACAGCCTAATTTAAGTCTAACTTTTTTTAAAAATAAAAGAAATAATTGTTCACCAAAAAAAGGTCAAATAAAACAATAAAGAATAATGCAATGGCGTACGGGTCCGTGCATGCACAAGCGTCGGAAGCCCGAGTGGAGCGTCCGCGAAGGCATGCCACGGGAACTCCTCAGCAGTTCTTCAGCACTTACAGAACAATGGCACGGACGCGGGGAAGAAAAGGACGAGACATGTTATGAGAGTGATCGTGAGGATAATGTTTTTTCCCCAATAGTGATATCAATAGCAATAGCAATAGTGAATCAATGCTGGCCTCTAGCGGCCCAAGCGTGACTCCTAATAATAGTCTTCTTGTGTACAAAGATACAATCATAAAAATATTTAAACGTTTGATATAAAACTTAAACTAACATGTCTGGGTGTTCAAAATCTTCCAAATTATCATCTGCCAAGGACTAGGAGTGACAGGTATCTAAAGGTTGAGATCTACAGTATGTAATCTTGTGAGTGAAAAAATATGCACCAAAAAAAGCAAAATATCATGCAGGCCTTGCTGTAAGAAACCACACAACTGGTCTTTGTCAAGCCAACTGCAGCTATTCTGAAATTTACAAGACCCTAAATGTACGGAAAATCCCTAATTCAATAACAGCTATTAAGAGAATAGGTCAACACTTTGAAACAACGGGTGATGTTGCCAGAAAGAAAGGGACTGGGAGGACCAATGCCTCTTCAAGCAGAGATGACCAAGTGCTAAAATTTACATTTCTTGAAGACAGAATAAAAGCCTTCAAAAACAGTTAGCAGATTTCAAGAGTTGAGTTGCATGGTGAGGGTCCAAAGAGGTTTCCTCAAATATCTGGAAAGAAATACAACAGCGACTGCATCTCTACTACCATTAAGCATGGAGGTAGAGGTATCATGGTGTTGGGAGCCATTTCAGCTGCAGGAGCTGCTTCACTGTGAAGGGTCAGTTAGTTCTTTGGAGAGGAAAGGAAAATATATCACAGGAAAATATTGCAGAAAGGCTTACTTCCCATAATTAAAAAGTTGTTTTCTAAACAGTAATGATCATATTATTTTTAAGAATTGGCTTGTGAATAAGTCCATTGGACTGATGTTTTTGCCTGATTTGGTCAAGTACTTGAACTATAAAGAATATTTAGTTTCATATTAAACACAAACTAACTGAGAAACCTTTTTCTGCTACTTGTCAACTGTCGGAAGCCATTACCATTGAGTGGAAGAACTTTGTTTCTGTAAAAGCTGTCTGCAAGTTTGCCCACAAGAAATTAATAGGAAAGGTCATCACATATTAAGTAACTTTATCCATTTGTTTAATTCTTGCTAATTTCCTGACCAAATATTGGCTGTTGAGACAATTAAAAGCTTAATATGCAGTTTTGGGGTTGGCCTGTTTTGCCCAGGAGTGAATATGTTTTAAGCATTTTTTTTATATGAATGTCAGACCATGAATGCTGTGTTTACTTTTTTATAGTAACATCTTGATATCAGGCAATGAATAATATACAAATAGGGTATTACAAAAAAACCAAATGTACATTACCGTATTTTTCGGACCATAAGGCACACTTAAAATCCTTTAATTTTCTCAAAAATCGACAGTGCGTCTAATGTATGAATTAATTCTGGTTGTGCTTTCTGACCTAGAACCGATTGTAGATGGTACATGGCACTCATAAATCTGTCAAAATGTTTTAGCACGGCCTTGGTAAGCTACGAAGCTCAGGGCCACCATAGTCATCGCTGAGTAATACGGTATGTGCTTCAGCATTAGGGTACGTGCATTCATTCATTTATCTTCGAAGCGGATTTCAAACACAACGCTATCAGTCACGCAGTACAACATGGACATAGAGCAGCTGCGAGAGAATTCAACATTAACGAATCAATGGTACGGAAGTGGAGGAAGCAAGAAGACGCCCTGCGCCAGGTAAAGACCAAACTGAGCTTCCGAGGGAACTTAAGAGTTTTGTTTCATTTAATGCGTTTTATAACCCGGTGCGCTTTATGTATGAAAATATACCCGTTAGCAGCCGATCGTTGATATTGCGTCTTATAATCCGGTGCGCTTTATGGTCCGGAAAATACGGTATATGGCAAACAGTATATGGACTTCAATTCAAGTTAGTGATCTCTGTTATTTCAGCCACACCCGCTGGTAACATACCTATAATAAAGCATGCAGGCATTAAAAACAGTAGAATAGGTTGCACTGAACAATTTGGTGACTCTCAACATAACACTTTGATAAACTGAAACTAACACATAATTTCAGTTTCAAAATGTATGTGTGCCCTGTCCTTTTAACACCATAAATGTTTTGGTGCATAATTGTTGGGTGTCCAGAAACGTTTGGCTATACAGTGCAAATATAATGGTAAGAAATTACATAATACATACTGCTCTTGCTTGTGAACCTTAACCGTTCCTACCTGTTAATTTACTTCCTATTCATTTTCAGTCACTGTATCACTGTGACCTAGTAGTGAACAGCCACTATTAATATAGTGATTAATTAAGCTTATTAATGAACTGTGGTGAAGTTTTCTTTCATTGAATTTATAAAACCGCATTTGTGTTTGTATTGCAGTACCTACATGAAAACGGAGTCGTTCACAGGGACCTCAAACCAGAGAATCTCTTATATGCTGATCTGTCAATTGATGCACCCTTAAAGATAGGTAACTATGTACACACTACAACCCCCAAATCAGGAAAAAAAGATGGGACAGTATGGAAAATGCAAATACAAAAACTTGGCACAGGTTTACTGTGCAAGTAGGAAGCCTTATGTTATGTCCAGAAGTGGCATCAACTTCTCTGGACTCGGAGGCATCTGGGATGGACCATCACACAGTGGAAACGTGTATTGTGATATTCCAGATCTTTTTGGAAGAAATGGACACTGTGTGCTCCAGACCAAGGACCAAAAGGACAATCTGTACTGCTATCAGCAACTCAAACTCCAAAAACCAGGGTCTGTCATGGTATACAGTTGTGTCAATGCCCTTGGAAATGGTCATTTACACTACATTGAGATTTTAGAGCAACATATACTGTACTGCCTTCAAGACGACATCTTTTCCCTGGGACGTCCATGCATTTTTAAAAAGACTATGCAAAACCATATGCTGCACACTTTACAAAGGCACGGCTGTAGAAGGAGAAGGTACTGGTACTCCACTGGCCTTTCTGGTGTCCTGAATTGTCCCCAGTAGAGAATGTGAGGAGAATTTTGAAACAAGAAACAAGGACCTTGTGTTGTTGCACATCTTAAGACACCTTAAGGAAGAATAGGACAAAATAACACCTGAAACACTTAATTGCTTGATATTCTTGGTGCAAAAACATCTATTAAGTGTTGTGAGAAGGAATGGCAAAGTTACAAAGTGATAAATGCTTTACCTTCCCAACATCTTTTGGAATGTGTTGTAGCCCTGAACAGCAGGGATGGATGTTTATTAACAAATAAAATGACGTTGAAAAGACAAAACATGAATTATTTTGGATTCCTTCTGTCTGTAATGAAGTAAAATATAAGACACGGTTTTGTTTTGTTTGGTTTTAATTACATTCTCCATACTGTCCTGACATTTTCTGTTTTGAGGTTGTATTTCCGTGCTTGGTTTCTTGTGTATTTAAGATGCAGGATAATGAGGCTAACAGGGCAGAGTGAATTTGTAAGTTGATCAAGAAGTAATAAATGGATGCAGTCAAAATTAGAAATGATGATGCTAAATGACAATCTGTCTATATCTTGCCCACAGCTGACTTTGGCCTCTCCAAGATAATAGATGAACAAGTGACAATGAAGACTGTGTGTGGCACTCCTGGTTATTGTGGTGAGTTTTTATGATCATATGAGTGCAACATTTCCCAATGTGAGGACTAGTGTCAGCAGACTTTCACAAAATAATTTTATTTCAATACAAAACATGTCCTCTTCTGCTTTGTTTGATAGTATATGTATTCTTATTTGCTGTTGATCATCAGTCATGTTTTTCTTGTGTTTGTGATACTGTAAACTTGTTAATAGAAAAATGAAGTAGCACCTATTCAGCTTGACACCAGTGTGAGATTGAACAGAATGTGTATTTCCTGTTTATCCTGTCATCTCCCTTCAGCTCCTGAGATTCTCAGAGGCAACGCTTACGGCCCAGAGGTAGACATGTGGTCCGTGGGAGTCATCCTGTACATACTGTGAGTAAACAACTACACAACGAGCTCTGATAATAAATACATTACTCATATTAACCTACAAGACAGCTTTCGGTTTAGGATGACATTTGCAACCTCGAATCTTCCTTTCTTACTTCCCACAGCCTGTGTGGGTTTGAACCATTTTTTGATCCGAGAGGGGACCAATACATGTACAGCCGTATCCTGAACTGCGACTATGAGTTTGTCTCCCCCTGGTGGGATGAAGTTTCTCTCAATGCAAAAGATTTGGTGAGTTCTCATTACTGACACTTTAAACATCGTTAGGGGTTCTGAAAAAAATGACAAGCTTACTATCTACACTAGTATGCTTGGTCAACCAACTGTATTTTTCTAAATTTGACTTTCTTCTTCTAAACTTCATATTGTCCACGTCTTTTTTAGTTTCATTTGCCACTTGCACTAGCCACCACCGAGTTCGGTCCACAGACACGGTGTGTCTTAGCACGTGAATTTTGGCTGCTGATGATGGATAAACAGTCGCAGTGTTGTTTGTAATACTGTCTATGCATTGATAGACAGTATTACAAACAAAACATAATATCAGCCAGATGAAACAGAAACTCAACGAGTGTAAATGTGAATCAGTTCATATAGTTGTAGGTGAGAGAGAATATGCAGGTAGTGGGGATCAAACAAAGGAGTACTATTTACAGTAGGACAGTCACATACACAATGCTATGAACACCGTTTACAGGGTGTTCCAAATACAGTAGCGGAAAGTCATACACACAAACATAAGTACCGTATTTTTCGGGCTATAAAGTGCACCGGGTTATAAGGTGCAATATCACTGATCAACTGCTAACGGATCTATGTTCATACATAAAGCGCACCGGGTTATAAGGCGCATGAAATGAAACAAAACTCTTAAGTTTCGTCGGAAACTCAGTTTGGTCTTTACCTGGCGCAGGGCGTCTTCTTGCTTCCTCCACTTCCGTACCATTGATTCGTTAATGTTGAATTCTCTCGCAGCTGCTCTATGTCCGTGTTGTACTGCGTGACTGATAGCGTTGTGTTTGAAATCCGCTTAGAAAATGTATGAATGAATGCACGTACCCTACTGCTGAAGTACAGATCGGTATTACTCCGCGATGCTGCGCACTACGGTGGCCGTAAGCTTCGTAACTTACCAAGGCCGTGCTAAACCATTTTGACAGATTTATGAGCGCCGTGTACCATCTACAATCGGTTCTAGGTCAGAAAGCACAACCAGAATTAATTCATACATTAGACGCACCGCATTTTAAGGCGCACTGTCGATTTTTGAGAAAGTTAAAGGATTTTAAGAGCGCCTTATGGTCCGAAAAATACGGTAACTTACACAAAAAAGTCACTAAACACATCAACCGAGTTAGAACAGTCTCTAGTCCAAATGTGAGCTAACAAGCAACCGAGCACATGACCGGTTAGGTAGGGAAGTTACTTTCACAAACACACACACACACGAACGACACACTTCTGCCAGTGTTGGAAGATCTCACGAAAGAAACAAGCCCAAAAGAAGCAACTTGGCTTTAAAAACCGGTGACTTACGACAATGTGAGAGAGAGACCACTTGGGGTTTGTCTGAGGGAGGGAATGTTGAACAGGGATCAAGGCACCTGCAGAGATGTTTGAGGAATATGGCAGAAGTATCATTTTACTGCATAAAGGCATGCTTTATAAAGTATAAATCCACTGCCTGCTGGTAAGAGTTAAAGGGGTTGGCATGTGGAATGTCAACAAGTTAAACTGGGAATATCCAAATTGGGATGAAATGGGGGGGGGGGGTGCCCAAACTGTAGAGGAGATAAGATGCATAAAGCTGGAAAAATACCTGGATGCTGAAACAACTAAGACAAAAAAGACAACTGTCTACAAATGAAGAAAATTTTGTACTGTTTTGTACTGTACTAAGAATTGATGTCAGCAAAGATCATGTGCAAAGTGAAAAGGAAACCAAGCATAAAAGCAGAAGACCTTCCCAAAACTGCAAAACTGATAAAACTTTGTTCATGACACCACAAAGAAAACAAGTGCTCCCAAATATATATCTGCATGACTAAAGCTTGCAAAACATCATCTGGACGTTACATAAATCTTCTGGGAAAATGTTCTGTAGACAGATGAGACACAAGTTGATTGTTTTGGCAGAAATGAACTATGCTATATTTGGAGGAAAATGGCACTGTGAAGCTTCTAGACCCTTTCTCAAGCACTGGTAGTTTTCCAGACTTGAGGCCTGCCTCAGCTGGCCCTGTAGATTGCCAGACTTCCATTGTGAGTCTTGCAGAATGTGCTCCTGTGGGCTCTCCTATACCTCAACTAGGTCCAGAAAACAACCATACAAAGACCATCAATAACTGCATTTGTTGTCCATGAACACTAATGTCATCTTCCTTGTTCTTACTGATCATTTCGGTTCAGGCCCTTTTCTGTTTGGTCACATGATAATAATACATTATTTGTGTGGTATTAATTTAGGTAGAAGGTCTTTGTATATGTTATATTTCAAAATAATTGTTCTTTTACCATGATGGAAATATATCATTTTTCGTTTATTTTGTTTTTTTATTGTACAGGTGAGTAAGCTTATAGTACTGGACCCTCACAAGCGTCTCAGTGTGCAGCAGGCACTAGAGCACCCATGGGTACTTGGCAAAGCGGCACGCTTTTCCCACATGGACACCACACAGAGGAAGCTGCAGGAGTTTAATGCTCGGCGCAAACTTAAGGTCAGTTGAAGCTTGATGTATGTTGTTTTATGTTCAAGTTTGTAGTGTGACATTCACCTTTGGTATATGTGCAAATGGATACATCGGAGTATATTTTTTACTGGGGAAGTGGATAAATAAATAAAAAAAACCATTATTCAAACCATTCAAAACATTGTATTTAAAATAACAGCAGGACACTCAAAACTTACAACGAAAAATATGTCACAAGAGGGTGGGGTTGGACCCAGGTACAGGATGAGCCTGGTTTCGAGCTCTGGCAGCACTGGAGGCAAAACCAGCTTATGGTGGAGTCCCAAAGAGGAACGGCCTTCCTTAAAACACACACACACAGTATTATATATTTACTTTTACTTATATATATACTTTTACTATGCACTCTGAATGGTGTTTGAGTCTAGGCCTTTGAGTTGTTACAGGCATGTGTTCTCTCAAGATGCCACAGGGTGGCTGCAGTGACAACCTGAGCAAGCATGCCCACAGGATGCAGTGAAGAAAAATGGCAGTAAAGGAAACAAAAGACTGAATTGAGGAATTCAAAATGGAATCCAACCCCAATGAGATGCATAGAATGGTATCCATTCTCTAAGACTGAGATGGTCCTCCCAATTTCAAATAACAGTGCGGTGAGGTATTTAAATTTATGTCATTTAGCAGATGCTCTTACCCAGAGCAACTTATAACTGATACAGTCTTACAATCCAAGCAATTGTGGGTTAAGGGCCTTGCTCAAGGATCCAACAGTGGTAGCTCAGCAGAGGTGGGATTTGAACACTGGACCTTCTGGTCCAAAGTCCAGTACATTAACCACTAGGCTACCACAGTTCCAAAAGGCACGACTGTTGGACGCATGTTGGAATGCAAGCCAACCAAGTTCTCCATCAGAGTTATCAAACCATTTCTTGATGAACTATGCTTTACAGGGGTAGGGCAGATCATTGACAAAAGAGATATGAAGAGATATGTCACTGGTCACTATATTGAGAGTAACTGAGATGTTCAGTGCAACCCATTCTAGTGCTACTGTTTGTCTAGTTTTTTACTAGACAAACAATAATTCATATTATGAACCTGTCAGCATTGAGTGTGGCTGAAATAACATAAATCACTAATTAAAAGGGGTGTCTACATACTTTTGGCAATACTTTTTGCCTCACATGCAGACCACCAATCTTCATGCCCCACAAACTGTTTTTGATGTAGCCTAATTAATCTGTGTTTCATTGTTGTTGTAAATATAACTATTTCATTTGAATTAAAATATGTATAGCCAGTAAAATATATGCAGTTAAATATATGCATACAATGTATTAAAGATACTTTAGAATTAGAACATGGAACTAGAATAATTTAGTTCTGATAATTTAGGGATGAGTCCAAGGATTCCCACCACCACCATGTTTTTCTGTCTTTCCCTATCATTAAATCCCATCATGGTGGTTAAATGCTATCAGATTACATCAGCATGTGAATTCGTTGTTCATTATAATATGACACTCTCTGCTGAATATGCTTGCCCCATTAAAAACCAGAGTGGTTCCTTTTGTTACCCCTGCCCCATGTTATATTCCACATCTCAGGGAATTGAAAATCAAGCAGGCCTCAATCCCATTTTATTGGCTCAAACTGCTCCCCAGTCACTGTAGCACTTCATTTGTTCACTAATGTTATTAAGGATTTTTGAACACCATTATTATGAAATTAAAATCCACCTGCTGCCCCTTAGAGCCTGTCATCAGTCTTAGTTAAGGCTCCTGTTCCTGCATTGTGCCCTTTTATAGCTAAGATTGTGAATACTTCAGTTAGCACTGGTACTTTACCTGCTGCTCTGAAAGAAGCTGCTGCTTCAGCTGTACTAAAGAAACAGGGTCTTGATCTTGTAGATCTAAACAATTACAGAGTAGTATCTAAGTTACCATTACTGTTACCATTACCATTAAGTTACCATTACAAGTGCTTGAGCAAATGGTAGCAGATCAACTTAAACAACATGTTGATCAACAACTTGATTGAATCTTTCAGTCTGGTTTTCGGGCTTTACCTAGCACAGAGCCTGCTTTGATAAGGGTTGTAAATGATCTACTCCATGCTGCCAACATGGGACAAATTTAATTATTAATTTTAGTGGACTTGTCTGCAGCATTTGACACAGTATGCTATCATATTCTTTTAGATTGCTTGGAAAAAAAGAAATGGCTCTGGAATGGTTTTATTCGTATCTCTCAGACAGGCAACATTATCTTACTGTTAGTATGTGCTGTTCTGCACAAGCTCCAACAACACAGGGAGTCCCTCAGGGATCAGTATTGGGACCTATTCATTTTTCGTCTATATGATACCACTCGGGCAAATACTTCAGAAATAGGGCTTGAATCATAATGTTTTTGCAGATGACACTCAAATCTATGTCCACTCAAAGCCAACTGACCAACTTCCACCCCCAGCTGTGTCAGCATGTCTTCAGGAGGTCAAGCAAAGGATTACAAAAACTTTCTAAGTTTAACAGTAATAAGACTGAGACTGAGACTTCTAACCACTTGTAAATAATATTATTAAAACAGCATTTTTCCGTTTAAAAAAGGTCCCTGCACTTACTTTCACAGCAGCTGAAATGCTTATAATATTTTCTCATGCAGATTATTGTAATGAACTTTTGAATGGTCTTTCCAAGAAATTAATTGAGAGAATTCAACACATACAAAATTGACACCAAAACTTTCCCACCAAAGGTCCTACAGTGACTCTGTGTACCAGACTACATAATGACTATATGACTATATGATCAAGGTTTCTTCCTTATAAAGTTTGGAGAGTTTTTCCTTGCCACTGTCACCCTAGGTTTGCTCAATTTTGGAATTGGCCTTTGATATTAGAAGATAATATAAAATTGTAAAGCTGCTTTGAGACGATGTTCCATTGTAAAAAAATAAAATACATCTGACTTTTTTTACATTGACAAAATTCTGCAGGAAGGCTACTGACTGGCACATAGTACCATTGATCATATTACTCCTGTTCTTTGTAATCTCCACTGACTCCCAGTTCGGTTCTGTATAACTTCCAGCTATTACTTCTTACATATAAGGTGTTAAATGGTCTGGCACCTTCATACCTTTCTGACTTGCTTCACACTTATAAACCTTCACAGGTAGTGCATATTGCAGCCTCTGACCTTCTAATTACTCTGTGCACTCAAACTGTGATCAGTTGGTGACCGGGCTTTTAGAAATGCTGCTCCAAGAGTGTGGAATGCGCTTTCTCAAAATATCAGAGGTTTTTTTTTTTTTTTTTTTTTTATTAGCAGCATTTTTAACAAAAATTGTATTGTTGTGTGTTAATATGTATACTGTTTTTTTTTATTCGGTTGTGCCTAATATGTATTATTATTATTATTATTATTATTATTATTATTATTATTATTATAGTGACCAAAGGGAGCTTGTCTAGTCTAAATTGCATTATTCTGCATAATGCTGTGGGTCTGGTTGTGTCCTGTAGTTGTTTGCATGTTTTATATTCCAAACACATTTCTTTCTTTTTTTTCGAACCGGCAGAATCATGTTGCCAGCACCCATTTTTTTGCAATTGACACGATTGTGATTTATTTTATTTTATTTATTTATTTATTTTTTGCCAATTCCAGCACATACTGTATCATTGCATGTTCCAAAAATACATTTGAGACTGCTAAGTGAGAATAACAAAAAATATATGTCTTTTATTAATGATGCATATATTTGGCTACTGAGTAGACCACCACAAGACATACTGGTTCCCTGCAAATTGTGTATCATAGATACATAAATACATAGCGGTGATTTAGCTTTGCTAACAGATAGGGGCTCCTTCTAGGTAAATGAATTTGGCATATGACAACAAGATGTTGGGTGGAGCTAAAGACAAAACAACACTTTTCTCATGAGAAGTTACGCTGTTATGTTGCAATACTCTGTAACGTCTATTGAACGACTGTGTCTGACTGTGCTGAAATCACCAGTGTATTCATTATATGCTGTGGAATGAGATGAGAGAGAGCGAGAGAGAGAGAGAGAGAGATGAGAGAAGTGCTGGGTGCACGTATATGTCTGTGGTTATCTCCCAAAATAAAATAAACCGTTATTTATGTCTTCTTGTATGTCAGTTTAAGTCACGTCAGAATGGTCATAAAATACACTCATGTACATGTGTATCTCTGTGGTTAAAGAGTATCACACATCCCTCTCATTATATAAAGGCATGACAATTGAAGCCATAAACATTTCCATTTCCATTTACAGCATTTTAGCAGACACCCTTATCCAGAGCGACTTACAATTGGTACAGTCTTACAATCCAAGCAGTTATGGGTTAAGGGCCTTGCTCAAGGACCCAACAGTGGCAGCTTAGCAGAGGTGGGATTTGAACCCTGGACTTTCTGGTCCATAGTCCAGTGCCTTTCCCGCTAGGCTACCACAGTCCAGCCATAAACAGCCATAAACATGTATATAGTCGAGTACTATGGTATCTCATCACTGACATTTTACACCATGATTACCAGTAGAAAACATTTCATAGGGATAACATGTGACAAACATTTAACCCATAACCAAATGTTTAAAATCTTTACACTGAGCATAAGTCCATCCTTAAAGGCTGATCAGTAAAAGTAAAATTCATATATGCCAACTGTTTCAACTTGTAACTTAACTTTTATTCATGCAGGCTGCAATGAAAGCCGTAGTGGCTACAAGTCGCATGCACGAGGGCTCACGGCGCCGCACAGACAGCTGTGAGATCCCCAGCTCTGACAAGAACTCACAGCAGTCCAGCATGGCTAAAAATTCTCCAATGTACACCCAGAACGAGTCTGACTCTGTTGAAGACGGCATGGACAAGGCTGAGGAGAAGGAGGATTCACATGACCAAGCTTCTCCAATTCACACTCCACAAAGCCCTAAATCATCCACTCTGGCTGCAGGCAAGATGCCCACAAGACCGCCCTTGAAGGCTGAGGGGCTGAGACAGACCTCGGTCATGCCCATGGCTCCTGTTGTCCGGCCCAGGGTGCCAAAAAAGTGTTGCTCGGTAGATGCTGGAGATAAGCATGAGCCACTGCCTGTCCTGGCCACTTCACCCAGCCCTAACAGCATCAGCAATGGCTTTGTAGAGACTGGAAACAGCACTGCAGAGTGTCAGTGAGTGCAGACGATCCAAAGGAATCAACTGTCATCCACCCAGACAGTTATCACACCCTTCCATAGAACTGATGAGCCCCTCATATGAGCGGTAAATCGTCTTTACGGTTGTAACATAAGTACAGTTGCCTTGCTTTATTACTACTAAACATTTAAAAAGAATGAAAAACCTTTACATTTGACACAAACTGTGTAGGTCCTATGGTTATAATGCATGGTTTTGTGGTAAGGATGACCCAGTCTGTGGTTAGATGCTAATATTGTAGAGAGAAGACAAAATACAGTAGAGCTGAAACAGATATTTGTATTTTTTTTTTCTTTTCAATATTTTAATATTGATCTTTTTGGATATGTATCCCCAAGATAGTTAACTGCTTTAAAACACAAACATTTCAAAATACTATGTTGCTACTGACCAGTAATGATTGTATTTGCTTTGCATGCCAATACCCATGCAAATGAAAGTGAAAATATTGTCTTGAAATTAATTTTGCTGTGGTAGGCATACAAACATCCATACTCTTGCTCATGGTTATTTTCTCTTATTTAGCGTGGAGGCTATGACATTGATACTGTAACAGTGCACTGTCTTGGGATGGTTCACGTAAGGCCTAAGGTTTAAATTGTAAATGCCCTTTTTAAAATGGGCATACTGTACATAATTAAGTATCCATATACAATTGAACATTGCTATATGAATGTTCTTCATTTCACAAAGTGGTTCAGATCGTGAATATTTGGATATACCTATATGCATTATAATTACAGTGGTACCTCGGTTCTTGACCAACAAGTAACTCCTCGATTTTGGTTCTCGACACATTTTGACTAGAAAAATTTGTCTCGTTGTTTGCTCTGTACTTAGCGTACTTGCTTAAACTTGTATGAGTCAAGCCATGTGTCTCGTTTCAGCCGAAACTCGATTTATGATTCATGATTCACGATTTATGAGTCAGTACACAGTGATTCAGTGATTCAGGTTCACAACACCACTGACTCAGAGAAGATCTCTACTGTGTATTTCTGCTTTTTCTTTATTTTTACATCTACAGTACTGTATTCTTAGTGCAAATAAGTCTGCAGTGGCTGCTATTAGCTTAGCAGCTATGCTAACGCCTTGAGTTCACCAATACAGTAAGTTTTTTTGCTTTTACTTTTCACTTTCAATCCATTACTCACTAAATTACATGACATTTTCAACACTTTATTATAAAATAAACTTTATCTTAATGAGTTTGGCCAGCTGTAGGTTAATGTAAGTGCTTTAAACAATAACTTACTTCTCAGTTTATGATACATTTAACTTATGATGGATTTGTTGGAGGGTATCCCCATCATAAATCAGGGAGCACCTGTACAATACAACACCATTAATGCATATAATGCCTTATATAGTGTGGATTTTCTGGGTGTCTGGAACGGATTCATTTCAATTTACATTATTCCTTATGGGAAAAATTTGCTTGGTACTTGTTGTTTTCGATTCTCAATAAGCCTTCTGGAACAAATTAACGATGAGAACCAAAGCACCACTGTAATGAGAAAATTCCTACCTCGTTCCAGAATTTTCCAATTAACTTTCAATGAAGTATAAAGTTATAGTACCGTAACTTTGGACATTTTGACTGGCATGCCTGTCTGTTTTGTGCATGTGTATAAAAACTGTTTAATCTTGCGCTTTACCTTGTAATTAACCACTAAATTAAAATTTAAAAATAGATGGAAGAAGATAGATAGAAGGGGAATGGCTGATGTATCTAGTGGCAAAAAGTCCTTTTGGAGCACAATCTGTGGCCACTACTGTAAATTGTTACACACTCGCCACAGAACTGAGTTTCGTAGATATCTTTTAATTGACTGTTCATTACAGTGGGTTAGTGGTTCAGATAGCAGATTAGAATATTAAAATACCCCATACATTAGAGTGGGATAGCAGGTGTTCCGACAGTAGAGTTTGGACTATACTTATTTCCCCATTATTGTATTTTTACAAGAATAGCTGCTATAATGCAAAGCTAGTAAGAATCCAGAGGTAGAGATCAAGTGTAGAGATCAAGAGTATCATCCTCTCCAAGATTAAGTTTAACTGTGTACTTCTGTTGCTGAATCATAATGAGAGAAAGTGTAATTAATGGAAATTCAAGAAGCAATTCACAACTCTGTTTCTAACTTCACCTATTTACTTTGTGCAACAGGGAAGCTCTGTGAAACATACAGAACAATGATACATAACTTTGAAAGATGGTAATATGCATCTGTTATGTTCACAATTCACTTGTATACATCCATGTTGCCACTGTATTGTTGTACTTACTATTTATATTTTCTTAAATGTAAAATGCACATTTTTCTCTTCTCAGAAATATGTCTCAACCACACTTTCTACCTCTTTTCTGAGCAGGGGATATCACCCTCTCTGAGAATATTCTGGGGAAAGTTGTTTAGAGTGTGGGAATTTTAAAAATAATCTATTGTCATGATGGCGGAATACAAGTCTGATATTTGCTGTGGTAATCTAAGGTGATCTGCTTCTGTTAATAATTACCTATACTAAAAAATGCTTTAATGATGTAAACACTCCTTCCATAGCGCATTATTCTATTCATGTTGCCAAAACAGAGCTTTGTATATATGCATGGCCATTAGCCATTGCTGAAATACATTATATGATTATGTGTCACATAAGTTTATTTTATAGTTAATATACAGTCCCCTCCACAACTGTTGACAATGCTGATAAAGATGAGTAAAAAGAGTTACATAAAATTCATCTTGTGTTGAATTAGCTTACTCTCCAACTGAGAAAATGAGAATAATCCATCCTTTAACTGAAGTAAATTTAGACTGAGAAAAAAAACCCTCATCAAGAAATAATTCATTTTAACAAAACCTCATGTGCCATAATTATGCTTCATTATATACTTTGTACAACTTCCTTTTGCCAATAAAACAGCATGGGGCCTTCTCCTATAACATCTTATAAGGTTGAAGAATACAAAGCAGGAGTTTATTCCTCTCACTCTCATTTTTGGCTTCGCCCCACAGGTTTTCTATGGGGTTTATATTATGTGACTGAGATGAACTTGATTTTGTGTTCAGTAAACCATGTTTGTGTTGATATGGACATATGTTTTGGATCCACTGATGACCCATTTTTAGTTTCTTGGTAGGCCAGACAAAATGTCCTGGTATTTCATGGAGTGCATGATGCCACATACCCTAACAAGGTTCCCAGGACCTTTGGAGGAAAAAGAGCTCCACATTTACATTTACAGCATTTAGCAGACGCCCTTATCCAGAGCGACTTACAATTGGTACAGTCTTACAATCCAAGCAATTGTGGGTTAAGGGTCTTGCTCAAGGACCCAACAGTGGCAGTTTGACAGAGATGGGATTTGAACCCTGGACCTTCAGGTCCATAGTCCAGCACCTTACCCGCTAGGCTACCACAGTCCCAAACATCCACGACATCAAAAAGCCTCCACCATACCATAAGTGGACATCAGGTTACTTTCAGTGTAGAGTAGGGGTGGGCAATATCACAGTATTTTATTGTATCGTGATCAATTTTGTTATCGTGATAGACTGTATGCTTCTTTGAGCATATCGAGGATATCATCAGTGCTTAAAGAACACTGACCAGCTGCATGTTTCATTATAAAGAATGTAATTAGTCTAGTTTAATTGGATGAAGTGAATATTTTTTTGACTTATATATGTATATATATATATATATATATATATATATATATATATATATATATATATATATATATATATATAATAGTTGAACAGTAGTTTTTTTTTAAGAATCTTGTTTCTGATGCATGTTGTCTGCAGTCACATGTATCGTGATAAATTTTGGGTATTGTGAAAATGTCTTTAAATTATCATGTTATAATATTTTTACCATATCGCTCACCCCTAGTATGTAGACATCCTTCTTTTAGACCAAACTCAACTTGAGGTTTGCAGGAATAAAATCTCAGTTTCACATTCCCTGTTAAAGTCTCTAATGTTTAGCAAAGTCTAATATTTGCTATTTAGATTTGTGGTTAGATGACAGGAAAGACATTTCCTGGCAAGTCTTCCAAATAATCACCTGGCATGGAGATTTTTAAGACCTGGTGATCCGAAGAGGCTACTTTTTCTGTAACTCTCAAAGATTGAGCATTGGGGATTTTTTTTATCTCTCTTACCAACCTCCTCACTGTGTATGTGGTAAAATAAACCTGGGTCCTTGTTGGCTTGTTTGTCACAGTTCCAGTTGATTGGGACTTTTTAATTGTTGGCCTAGCAGTAAATAACATTTTATATCAATTTTCCAATACACTTTTTTTGTGTCACCTCACATATTGCATATACCCCAGTGAAACAGGAACTCATGAACTATTGCATGAAAGTTCATGGACATTCTAATCAGTTTTTAAAAATGTCAAATGTAATGGGGAAAAATGCTCCAGTTATATTTTGTTTCCAATCATTTCTATGGGTGCCATAACAGTGGTGCTTGAATGTTCGTGAACACATTAGAATGGTCTGTATTTGTGGATAAACATGACTTAAGACATCATCCGGTGGTGCAGCGGTTAGCACAGTGGCCTCACAGCTCCAGTATCCCTGGTTCAATCCCAGCCTTGGAATAAATTGGCCTGATTGGCCTGAGAATGTATGACTAGTCTTTAAATAACCTTGTGTATCAGTCTAACCTTGTGTCTGTCATTAATTGATGCTGAAAACAATGTTAAATAAACAAAACGTCAATTTTTTGTAGAAGGTCTAAAAGTAGATAAAGATGAACATGTTCGTGGAAGTGTATCATGGCATAAACTGAGTAGCTTTGATAGATCCCTGTTGTTTAAATAAAATAGGGTGTCTATTGGTACCTGATTGTCATCCCATTGGCTGAAAACACCTGAAACTAATTTCACCTTTAAATTAACTGCTAGTTCTAGAGGTTCACATACTTTTTCTACTGGATAGTAACACTGGATAATTTTCTTCAATAAACAATTGACCAACAATAATATTTGTGCCTCATTTGATTAACTGGCTTCTCTTTATCTACCTGTAACACAATTGGATGATGGTTTAGGTCATATTTATGCAGAAAGTTAGGAAATTCTAAAGGGTTCATAAACTCAAGTACCAGTGTAATTGTGGCACATGTAGTTTGGTTTAAAAATAATTATTCCTTGCTGAGGGATTTTTTTTTTTTTTCTCAGACTAAGTTCACTTCAATTAAAGGTTATTTTTTCTTTCCTTTTTTTCAGTGTGATATTAAGCTAACTCGTCAGTTTCTTATACTTTTCTTTTACTTATCCTTACCAGGGGTACCAGTAAGTGTGGAGGGGACTGTACAGCGATATATGCTAGTTATATATGCAGCCAAACATAGATGCTATTTGTATTTGTTCAGGAATTGTGTGTTTCCATGATTAATAAATTGTGAGTTAATATCTTTGTTGTTAATATTTGAATCATGAGAGTTATTGTTGTTTAAGTGTGCGGATTGATGTCACATTTTAGATTACCAAGATTACACTTGGGTGTACAGGTGCACAGTGGTTAGTGTTGGTTGCCTCACACTTCCAGAGGCCCGGATTTGAGTCCCAGCCAGGCCATTGCCTTTGTAGAGTTTGCATGTTCTCCCCATTTCTGCATGGGTTTATCTGTGGGTACTCTGGTTTCCTCCCACATTCAAATACATTCATTCATTCATTTTCAAACACGCTCAACTCAGTTTAAGGTTGTGAGGAGCTGGGGCATAACTGGCAGCACTGGCCACAAAGTGGGGAACCAGCCCTAGCGGAGAACATGCAAACTCTACACAGGTGCAGCCGAGGCCAGGAATGAAACCAGAGATCATTGAAGCTGTGTGGCAACAATGCTAACCACCGTGCTGCCTCCAAAGACATGCATCAGTTTATCTGTAAAGTGTCCCAGTATGAGTGTGTGTGTGTGTGTGTGTGTGTGTGTGTGTGCTGTCATGTGTCGTGATCCCCTGCCCATTTTCTCCCTATGACATATGTTGTTACGTTATGTGTTATGAACTTGTATAATCTTTTTAAGCCCGTGTATAATCATCCCATTTATTTGAAGTAGTCACTGCAAGACTGTTAAATTGGCCGGCTGAAGAATTTTGCTCTTAAGACTAAGGCAAGGGTACAGTGGCCAAATCACCGGTACAACGTTCACTTAAGGTGTAAAAGCTAAAATAAGACTTCATCCCACTGGGTCTGGTTTCAAGCTATAGATGTTACAAATCAATAAATATTCTAGAATCTGCAAGTAGTTGTCTACTTGTTTAAGCTGATCCATGGTTTATTGATCAACAGATGCAGCTGAGTAATGAATACAGTATATTAATTTAGGCTATCTTTATTTTGAAGAACGTAATAAGAAATTATTACTCCTTTTTGGGAAATGTTTGCAAAAAAAGCAGCAGAACTTCCAACACACATCCAACATCCAACACAACAAAAGATAGAAGAGAAAAACTAAATAAATAAAAATAAAAATGCAGAATTATAATAAAAACTGTGCAAAATAATGATGATTGATTAGCACTTCGTGATGACGGACAGTTTGTGAACCCTTTCGAAATTTCTATATGTCTATATAAATATGACTTAAAACATCATCCGATTTTCCGAAGTTCTAAAATAGATAATGAGAACCCAAATAAACAAATGAGACAAAAAAATTATACTTGGTAATGTATTAATTGAGATTCCAATGTTACTGTCTGTGAGTGGTGAAAGTATATGACCCTTTGCGTTCAGTATCTCATTGTACATAAGTATAGTGACAATAAATATATTCTATATATACTGCTCAAAAAAAAAAATATATATATATATATATTTGAGCAGTATATATGGTGTGACTCCCTTGTGCAGCAGTAACTGCAACTAATCATTTCTGGAAGCAGTTGGTAAGTCTTGCACATCAGTTTAGAGGATTTTTTTCCAAACAGAACAGCTTCAAGTCTGGGATGTTGGTGTATTTGCTCATATGAACTGTTTGCTTCAGGTCCTTTCACAACATTTCTACTGGATTCAGGTCATAACATTGACTTATCCATTCCAATCACTTTATTCTTTTTTTTTAACTGCTCTTTGGTAGAATGACTTATGTGCTTACAGTTGTCTGCTGATTGACCCACATTCTCTTGAGAGTTCACAGACAGAAGTCCTGACATTTTTCTTCAGAATTTGTTGGTGTAATTCAGAATTAATTTATTCATTCATTCATCCATCTATGATTTCAAGCTTTCTAGCTCAGAAAACAACCCCATAATACTATCACCACCATCTTTCACAAGATCTTACGCTTGAATTCAATGATTTTCTTTCTCCAGACATAACATTTCTCGTTTAAATAAAATGATGATAAAACATATGTAGCCCTGTTTTATTGCTATATTGCATATTATTTCCTAACCACAGATAGATGTATGGGTGTAAACTACATGTTATGTTATTTGAAGTTACAACATGGTCTACAAAATTATGCTCTTTGGCTATTTGGAATTAAGATATTGTCTGTTATTTCATCCACCAAATGCCTAATGTGCCAACCAAATGCCTAATGTGCCAACCACCGGCATCCTGTAGGCACCATCCTGTGAGCACCTAGCACAAACTGAACAATAACAGTTGAGCTGCTGTCTCTGACTTTACATCTACAAGTTGGAGTAACTACGTAGATGTTCCTAACAGAGTGCATAGTGACCCCCCACTGTGGGGTCAGGACCATTAGAGAAGATAGTAAAGAGGAAAGTATTCAGAGAAACAGATGGCTACAGTCTGTAACTGTAAAACTACAAAGTGCCTCTATATATGGTAAGTGTAGCTAATAAAATGGACAATATGTACAGAAATGAGTAGGTGTGCCTCAGTGGCATAATCAGACGCACTTTACTTGGGAACGTGTCCCAATAAAATGTTCCTATGTCGCTATCGCTATTTTATCCTGAATTGCTGAGCAAAACTACAGGACACCCCATACAAATTCACTACAGGAACTACATTTCCTATAATGCCCCAGCTTCTGTCCAAAGCTTGAGCAGCTAACACACACTGGCCAGAGCCAGTTTCTTTCATTTTTTTCTCTAGGAGTATTGGATATCCGCAGATATTTAAAAGAACGCCATCCACAGTGCAGAAAGGCAATGATAGCACATAGCTATAGCCTTAATGTTAGTCAATGTAATGAATATAAATCCTCTTGTTTTAATTTATTCTTCAACTCTCATCAGTAGTCCATCCAGAGTAACCATTTTAGTGTCACTTAATCTATTTAATGTTTAAAAGGCTTATGTTTTATGCACAGCTGTGCCCGATCACTGTTTGACAAGCAGAGGGTTACAGCCATGTCCTTCTACATTCCGTGAGTGTCCAAGCACAACAAGTAGTCCAGAAATGCCCGTGGTGTAACTAATAAAGTGGCTGGTGAGTGTTTGCTTCCATGCTGCCTTATCAGGTTTTCCCGTTACCTCAACAGTGGAAAATGGCCCTCTAAAAGTAGCGCTATGAGGCTGATTCCCGAATGGCTTCTTACCCCCTTTACATGTTCACTACATAGGCGTGAAATTATGGGTGTTACATCACGTCTAGTACACTCCGTGGCCAATGAGGGGCGATTTGGAACGTCTGTGGTTGAAGTAGGCAGGCCTGACCTCTCACTTGTGTATGCGTGTGGGGTGTGAATTGTTTAGCGCGCGTAACGTGCTTCCGTCGTGTACAGTTACTTCGTTGACAAAGGGTACATTTTTGTACAGCGGTAAAGAATCCAGGTATGTTGTTTAATTAAGGTATATTTATATTCGTATATGTGAGCTGTGTGCTAAGTAAAACGTGTGTATTTTTATGGGGCTGCAAGAGACGTGTGGAGACGAAAATCTAGGCCCAGCCACCGTACGCATTGCTGGAGCTAAATAAATATTAACTTAAAAACTGCCCATAGCTAACTGATGCAAGTCATTTTATGTAGTAAATTACAACCGCGAACTAGTTATTTTATTTTCACAACATAATGGATCTAAATCAACGTCTGTGCTTGCACTAACTAGTTAGCGGTTTGAATGGCGTGGTGTGCACTTCAGTCTTGGGCTTCGTTTACCGCATGCTTAAGAAATAAATGCACGCAGTAGGCTGGTTATTCAATGTCGTCGTTAGTATTTTAACATATAGTAGCAAGTTAGCTTGGTGAACGATTTGGCGAGAGTCGCGATTAAACTGCTAGTGTTTGGCCATAGACATAATGTAACGTCTATGATGTTTAGCTATCGGACATGTAGCTAGCAGACGTAACTAGCATTATATTTCTCCGGACGGTTTATATATATATTTTTTTTATAAAGTTCCGTGAAAAGGTAGAGATGATGCTTAACGCTATATTTTAAATGCTTCCACTTCAATATATATGTTGAAAGTAAACGTGTTGCTTTGCACTGGGTACCAAGCTATTGTTAGCCAGCGATAGTAGCATTAGCCGGTTTGTTACCTCGATTACTAGTTAGAGCTTCGCGGTATGATATTGACATGAGTACAGTGCTGTTAATGTATCGTGATGAGTGTCGTTGATCTTTACTACAGTTAAGATTTTTGTCTGAAGATTGATTGCCTAAGCTTCTGCCACATCCATATACATTCAGCATTTAATATGGACTGTTGTATTGGATAATAGTAATGTACACATTGGCAAGACTCGGACTGTTTTCGAAATGGCATACTAAATCTGCCGAAAAAGTGGTAAGCAGTATGCGACCAAAATAAATCTGTAGTGGTGTAAAGATACCGGGATGGCGTACTACTCCGGTCAGATTTTCCAGTATGCAGGGGGAGCTATCTTCATGGTGTACAGCATCTCGTCATGCACTGTGGCCTCACCAGCTCAGCCTGCTTCACCAAAACAACATGGTTAACACCACTGAGGAGAACTGCAAAAAGTATCATTTTAAGAAGTTAGAAAAATAAGGATGAGGTACATGTGTGGTAAATGGTCACGTAACGGTGGAGCAGCTGGTGGTGTAATGGTATATGTTATAACATGTTACTGTACTGCATACTACATACAGGGGGCAGTATGTAGCACATACTGGTGTAGTATGCAGTATAGTAGTGTGCCATTTCGAATAGAGTTTCAGACTCTTCCAGGGATGGACTTCCGGTGTTACCATGGCAATAGCAACCTTGATGGATCAAACATTTGTTTATTCAGCACCTAGAAAACTGTCATGTTCCTCAAACCATTCTTGAACAATTTTTGCAGTGTGGCAGGGCACATTATCCTGATGCAGCAGTCCACTGCCATCAGGTAATTCTGTTGCCAAGAAAGGGTGTATTTGATTTGCGGTAATATTTTGGAAAGATGTAGTTATCAAAGTAAAATTCACATGAATGCCAGGACCTGAGTCAAAGTCTGGTCTTCACAACACGTTTGTGGAAGTGTATCATGGCACGAACACATAAGATTTCTGAGGACCTCAGAAAAAGAGTTGTTGATGCTCATCAGGCTGGAAAAGGTTACAAACCCATCTCTAAAGAGTTTGGACTCCACTAATCCACAGTCAGACAGATTGTGTACAAATGGAGGAAATTCAAGACCATTGTTACCCTCCCCAGGAGTGGTTGATCAACAAAGATCACTCCAAGGGCAAGGCATGTAATAGTTGGCGAGGTCACAAAGGAACCCAGGGTAATTTCTAAGCAACTGAAGGCCTCTCTCACATTGGCTAATGTTCATGAGTCCACCATCAGAAGAACACTGAACAACAATGGTGTGCATGGCAGGGTTGCAAGGAGAAAACCACTGCTCTCCAAAAAGAACATTGCTGCTTGTCTGCAGTTTGCTAAAGATCACGTGGACAAGCCAGAAGGCTATTGGAAGAATGTTTTGTGGACGGGTGAGACCAAAATATAACTTTTTGGTTTAAAAGAAAGGCATTATGTTTGGAGAAGGGAAAACACTGCATTCCATCATGAGAACCTTATCCCATCTGTGAAACATGGTAGTTGAAGTATCATGGTTTGATCCTGTTTTGCTGCATCTGGGGTAGGCCGGCTTGATGGAACAGTGAATTCTGAATTATATCAGAGAATTCTAAAATAAAATGTCAGGACATCTGTCCATGAATTGAATCTCAAGAGAAGGTGGGTCATGCAGCAAGACAACGACCTTAAGAACACAAGTCGTTCTACCAAAGAAGTGTTCAATCGAAATGTTGTGGAAGGACCTGAAGCGAGCAGTTATTGTGATGAAACCCACTAACATCCCATAGTTGAAGCTGTTCTATACAGAGGAATGGACTAAAATTCTTCCAGGGGGGTGTTCACATACTTTTGCCACTCACTAATAATTAATATTGCATTATTTTCCTCAATAAATAAATGACCAAGTATAATAGTAATATAATAATGCTGTGAATTTCCATAAATTAAAAATGCTGTGGAATTAGGGATGCTGTATAGATGGTTAAGTTTTACTAAGGTTTTCAGCTGCGTGTCTGACATATTTCCGTATTGTTTGCACAGTTTTCTTGTCGAAATACCCTTTATGATTACATTAGCATACAATGACTATGTGACTAGGGTGATGTCTGCTCAACGTCCATATCTGTCAGTGTACAGCCATATCTGTAGCAAGCTCTTGCCGACTCATTTCTACCTCTTACTTCCAGTTTGAACATTTGGTTCTACAGTGTGTCCACATGGCTGTTAGAAGGGGACACATACGATACCTGAAGGTGAGTAACAGTTTGGATGTGCCAAACCTGCACTGGATTATGGGTCTTTACACATGGAGTTTAATGTCATTACTACACATAAATAATCAGTGGTATTAGTGGTGCACAGAACATAATTCTCAACCGATGTTTTTCACACTGAACTAAACTAGAGATGCACTGAAGGCAATTTTCTTGACCGATTCCAATTTCTTTAAACATATTACCGTCCGAGTCATATTTTGACCAATTCTGATTTTTTTTTATGTCCCAAGAATTATAAATGACAGCATACTGATGATTTTGTTTCTTTTAATGGAAACTTCTTCACTGCTGTAGAAAGATGGCAGCAGCTGCTGGCTTGTATGGCTCTGCAACCCAGCCCCTCATTGTACTGTGGTGAGCACTCAGCATTGCTGTGTGTTCAGTTCTGTTATGGCACGATTCTGTTTCAGTAAGCAATGGAGAGAGTAATTTGATCTCTTAATTATTCCATGCTTGCGAATGCCTTTTGTACTGGCCCTTTTATCCACCCCCTTGCTCTCCATTAAAGATATTATTGAAAGGCCAGTTTTAGCGTCTGCTCCACAAGCTTGTCTGATTCAGCCTGACTAACCTTTCTCCTTCAGAGATTTTAGCAGTTTTTCGGCCATAAACTTGCATCTTTATATGAAGTTGGAGACACTGAAATATTTGAAATCACTTCATTGTTTCTTGTGGAAAAAATTGGTTATTGGACTCTGAGTTTAGTGCTTATATATTTCGTCTTGTCAGATTGTTTACTGAAATATTTTTGCAAATGTTCAACAAGACTTTTATAAAAACCATAGGGTTTTCTTTTACTTTGCTAGCGAACCTTAATTGCATGATGCATTTGAACAAGTGTAACTGATGTTTTTTCTACTCTTGCCCCTCATAGTGACCTGACAAACATGCTCTTAATGGTGACTTAATATTTTTGCCTTTAGGTATGTGAGGTGCAGAACCAGGGTAATGACAGAGACTTACAACAACATGGCAAGGGTTCCATCATGAAGGTAAGTGCATGGAGTCCAGTAACATAATCTAGGTTATTTATTAACTGTGAAGAAGTGTAGTCTCATATACGATTAACATGTCTTACAGAAATATATTTAATCTGTTATTTTGGTGTATTAGGACGATTATAATGGTTACGAAGACCATGTGGGTGATGAGCCAAGTGATGCAAAAACAAATTTAATAATCAATTACTTGCCACAAAACATGACACAAGACGAGCTGCGCAGTCTGTTCAGCAGCATTGGTGAGGTGGAGTCAGCCAAACTTATTCGGGACAAAATGGGAGGTAAGCCTCGCAAGCTAGTAGCTTCTGCACATGTGTTTCCATTAGGAGATTTTTGTTTTATCTCCTGCATCACTTTTAATCTTGGCAGGAATGCTTTATGTTTGGCGTTATGAAGTACACAGCACTGTAAATGTGCTTTTAACTCTTTCTATCAGAATTGTTCTTTTACTTTTTCCAAAGACGATGTAATGTCCACTTTTTTTTTTATATTCATGTTGCAGATATTTTCTGTGTGTTTTGAACTTCTTAACATTTTTTTCTTTGCTTGTGTGGTAAGGGACAAAGTTATGTAATGTAACTTTTTTTTTACTCAAGTTTATTTATTTTTGACTTTGTTACTAATGTGAAATTTTGTTTTGAATTTTAAAATGTACGTTTTACAAAAAAAATTAACTGTTTTTATTTTTAAGGAATCTGTGAAAGCTGTTCTGTATGTTCATGTAATGTACTTCTTTAATTTTCATGTGCCATGTAAAATGTTTTCATTCGAGGTGTGATTTGTAATTTTCTTCTCTAAGATTATACTGCTGTAATTTTTTTTTCCCTTTTTAAAAAGTGTCTGCAGGATGTGGACAATCGTTTGTTGTTTTTATTTTGTTTTTTCCTTTTTTTTTTCTCTAGGCCACAGTTTAGGGTACGGATTTGTTAACTATATTAACCCTAGTGATGCAGAAAGGGCAATCAGTACTCTCAATGGGCTGAGACTACAGTCTAAAACTATCAAGGTAATGTGCAAAGAGCTGTTATTGTATCCATGTGTGAACTGATATTACTTGTTGGACAGCAGAGGTAATCATCCAGTACTGCAGTATGCGTTCTTGGAGTCTTGAGAATTTCTTTTAGTTTTGTTTCACTTTTTGTCAGTGTTTCCAGATTACACTGGACAATGAAGCTTTTGCTTCCTGAACACTTTTGGGTGTATTTATGGATTTTGGGCTGCTGATCACGAAAATCACATTCATTTTCCTGTCATGTTTTGTGTATATACAACCTACATTTCTTGATTTTTTTTTTTTTTTTTTTTTAATTATTATTTTTAATCTGCTAGTTTATTGGCCACAAAACATGATCTTTTGATCAGTCCTAGCATTGCCTGGGCATGAATTTAGCACAGATGCTCTGCAAATGTTAAGGTATGCTTAGTCAGGTAGGATGCTGGCGGACAGGCTGTAAAAGCTGCTCAAATTTACAGTTGCTGTTTGGACACACGTTGATACACACGTTCTTCTTAACAAACGGATTTACTGTCTTCAGGAAGGTGTAACACCGCAGACGTGTCTCATCAGTGTCGCAGCAGCTGCGATGCTGTCTTTGGGGGGAGGGAGGGAAAACCCAGGGAGTTTTTCCTTGCCACTGTCGCCCTAGGCTTGCTCAATTTGGGATCGGACGTAGTTATTAGGAGATAATCTAAACTTGTAAAGTTGCTTTGAGACAATGCTCCATTGTAAAAAGTGCTATATAAATAGATCTGACTTGACTTGACTTTGCCCAAAAACACAAAGTGGCTGCACATACTAAAAAGCCTATTAATTCTATATTGCGTTTAAAATTGGTGGCCAAGACGAACCCTGTGCTCCTCACGTTTGTTGTGCAACATGTGGAGTCAACCTGAGGACTTGGCTCAGGGGTACTTGGATATCAATGGTATGGCAAGAAGAGAACGCTCACATGAAGGATATTCTGATACTTCTGTCTGGATCAATGCATTTGGCTTCTCTAAGTAATGCAGCTATTGAATGCCCCCAGTCTGCCTTCAGCCATGAGACCAGTGCCACATGATGACAGTTTGCCTGTACCGAAACAATCAGGTTTCAAGAATGCTTTGTCTTGATATCCTTATTTGATAACATAGCCAGAATTAATAAATGGCCTGGTTAGGCACTTGATTTGTCAACAGCTTATTGATTAAATATTAAAGAAATATTTTAATGTTTCTCCAAATTCTTGTGATACAGCAAATCTGAAAGAATTTTGTGTTCAGCTTGACATTTGTCTGTCATCTCAGTTTTTTCAGGAAGCAAAACTTTTGGAAAAAAAAAAAAAGTCCAGTATTACCTATGATTTTAAACAATTGGCTTGCCCCTTTGACCAGGCATGGTTTTCTTTTCGGTACAGAATTATACTGAAGTTTATTGACTTTTCTTTTTTTGTCTGTCCTGTTTCATGTTTTGCCTCCAACATTTAACAATTGTTTGTGCAAAGTCTGAATTTTGTTTGAGAGAGCGAGGCCTTAGTGGTCATTTGCTTGAGTATGACATTGTGCCGAACCAAAGCCCTGCGCAGCAATCCCTGCGGTCTTTCTTTTGTTTTCAGTATTTATACTGAGGGGATTGTTTGAACTGGAAATTGTCCCTTTTTCAGTTTGAAATTTTTTTTTTTTTTTTTTTTTTTTTTAGATTAAGCTGTCATTCATGTATGAAATATTGTTGTTGTTTTTTTGTTTTGTTGTTTTTTTTCTTCCATGGTCTGTTTTGAAACAGCTTTGTGATATTTATATTTAATTTGTTGAATTCTGTTTGTTGCCTTTAATTGTTTTTTTGTTGTTGTTGTTTTGCTTTTATTAATGCTTGTTAGCATTTTTTAAATAATATTTCGTTGCTATTAATTGTGATGTTCTTCAAATATGTTTTTTAATGCCTTTGCTCGCTTTATCAGGTGTCTTATGCCAGGCCAAGCTCTGACACAATCAAGGATGCAAATCTTTACATTAGCGGCTTGCCCAAGTCCATGACACAGAAAGATGTAGAAGACTTGTTTAGCCAGTATGGACGCATCATTAACTCACGAGTGCTGGTTGATCAGGCTTCAGGTAAGGATAGTGTGACTGAATGTGTTTATTTTTGGTGACCGAACACATTTAATGTTTAACACATTACTACTTACTCTTACTACTTACTTACTACTTACGTAATACATCCCCATTTTCTTGTAGGCTTGTCACGTGGTGTTGCCTTCATTCGGTTTGATAAGCGTATGGAGGCAGATGATGCCATCAAGGGCCTAAATGGTCAGAAACCCCCTGGAGCATCTGAGCCAATCACAGTGAAGTTTGCAGCAAATCCAAACCAGGCAAAGAACTCCCAGTTGTTGTCCCAGCTCTACCCCACTCAGTCCCGCCGATTTGGAGGCCCTGTTCATCACCAGTCCCAGAGGTTCAGGTGAGGCTCGTTCATCCAGAAATGGTCATCTTTATGTACTTAATTCAGTAATTCATTTTTCCATACATGTATGACTGAAGCAGATGAGCTGTTCATGGGAATGGATGGACTAAATGTTGTCCTTTCAGTACTTGAAAGAAACATGTCACAAGGATTTTCTTTTTCCCCAAAACCACTTTTGATTTTTTATCAAATGTCCTTTATAAGGGACAATATAGTATAGTAATTTTCTTTATGTATTGTTTCTCTTTTGCATCAGATCAAAAATTCCCAATGTCCACTACAGAGGACATTAAAAAAAGTACACTTAAGTGGTTAAACATGAGTGCAAATCATTAAAAACTGCTTTGAAAGTATGCGAAAACTGTTTTCTACATAAAACATGTAAATTATAGGCTTTAGAAAAATCGTTAATACATATTATTCAACAATTTAATTCTCTTGTCTGTAAAAGGTGGTTGCTGAGATTGCAGCCATTTTGAAAAAGCAGATCTCTGGTTGCAAATGACACCCCCCCACAAATGATACATCAGTGTGAAGGCCAGGATGTCCTCTAGATGGCGCATCAGCTTTTAGCTCTGTAGGTTATATAGTTATTGAACTATTCTTTGTGAACTCATGTCCCCCACATAGGACAAAAATGAATTATCAGGTCTTATAGGAGCACTTTGTAGCTCTGTAATTACAGAACATGGTCGATCTGTTTCTCTGCATACTTTAACCTCATTTCACCATGTTCTTCAATGGTCAGGACCCCTAAAGGACCACCACAGTGCAGGTATTTGGGTGGTGGATGATTCTCAGCACTGCAGTGACACTAATGTGGTAGCGGTGTGGTGTTCTGGTATGAGTGAAGCAGAGACAGCAGTGCTGCTGGAGTTTTTAAACACAGTGGCCACTCGCTGTGCACGCTGTTAGACACTCCTACCTAGTTACTCCCAGAGGTGTGGACTCGAGTCACATGACTTGGACATGAGTATGACTCAAGTCCTGAATTTGATGACTTGAGGCTATAACTGTGCTATTTATAGACCGGAAAGCTCGTTTTAAGTTGTGTAGAATTGCATCTCCATATACCTCACAGTGGTTTGGGCAGCTGAACACAAACAACAACACGGTAGTATGCAAAGGTTAACTTAAAACTAAGAATGCGGACACTTAGCTTAACCTCTACCACTGTAGAATATAAATATATTTAAAATGATATCCAGACTGTTTTGTTCGCTCCATTACCTCGCGGTTGAATCTTGTGCGTCTCCTAATATGTAGCTATGTAACGCACGGAAGTTTGGTTTGTTACACATGCCAGACATGTATTCATGATATAGGTTACAGGTGTGTATGGGGTGTTTGTCAGCCAGATTGCTTCAAATGGCAGAGATAAAAATAAAAAATAAAAAATAAAAAAACCAGACATCTGATCATTTTTCAGTGCACCAAAATGGCAAGTAAGTAAAGACCCCCAGTAATAAAGATGATTGAATAACATCTTCATAAGAAAGGAATGAAGTGCTTGTGGAAATGTTTCATAGTGGTGTCATTAGGCAAAGGCGCACACAGAACAGTGCTGGGCACAGCGAGGCAGGGACAGTCAGAGGTGTAGAGTCTCGGGTGAGTTAAACTTTTGTATCAGTGTGATTAAAATAGAGTTGTCTTATTTAGACTATAGGTGTGACTATGAGTATGGTGTCATCTAACAATCTTATTTGAGAATCATCAGATGGCTTCAGTATGAGTTTGCACTATTGTCAGTGTGTGTAAATATGTGGTCTAATGTCTGCTACTTTAGCTTTACAGGCATATATTTTGAGAATTCAGTACAGTTATAAAAGCAGTAGAAAATGAATAGCCAAACTAAATATTCTTCAGAAATATTTACTTATTGTATTTGTTTTTAAAAACACTAAACACAATAAAACCGGGACTGTGGTAGCCTAGTGGTTAAGATACTGGACTCTGGACCAAATGGTCGAGGGTTCAAATCCCACCACTGTTGGGTCTTTGAGCAAGACCCTTAACCCACAATTGCTTGGATTGTAAGATTGTATCAATTGTAAGTCGCTCTGGATATGGGCGTCTGCTAAATGCTCTAAATGAAACACAACCCCATTGAACATTTCATGACTTGAATAGAACTTTAGTCCTAGTTTAGGACTCGGGACGTGTTACTTTCAAGTAAGTTCCCACCAGTTACTTCACCTTGTAGATGTCAAGACAGACAGTAACTTGTGTGTTGCTGCACAGTTTGTGTTCGTCGTCATTCAATCCTTCATCAATGCTCACAGGCTGCTGATGGCTGGATATATATGGTGGGTGGACTATTCTCAGTCCAGCAGTGACTGACACTGATGTGTTTAAAAACTCCAGCAGCACTGCTGTCTGATCCACTCATACCAGCACCTCTCTTATACAACTCTTTTATACCTAGGGCTATAGGGCTATTAAATTTGTGATATGTATTTATTTGATGTAATATATGAACATGTTGTGTGGTTTTCTACTTTTGTTTGTTTTTTGTGTGTATTGATAAATGTGTAGTATACCTGGCTGCAAAGCAAATTTTCCCCTCGGGGATAATAAAGGGGATGAAATGAGCACAACACCCACAAACACACCACCACTTTACTGTCACTGCAGTGCTGAGAATGATCCACCACCCAAATAGTATCTGATCTATGGAGGTCCTGATCATTAGAGATCAGAGTAAATGGGACTAACAAAGTATGTAGAGAAACAGACCTCCTCAAATTGAGCTTCAGGCAGAGTTCTGAATGACCTTGAACTCAGTTTGCCTGTCTTGACCCATCTCCTTCTTTCCTTTAGGTTCTCCCCCATGAGCGTTGACCACATGAGTAGCGTTTCCAGTATGAACTCCAGTGGAAGCGCTACTGGTGGCTGGTGTATCTTCATCTACAATCTGAGCCAGGACTCAGATGAGGGCCTGCTGTGGCAGATGTTCGGTCCGTTCGGTGCCGTCACCAACGTCAAAGTCATCCGTGATTTCAACACTAACAAATGCAGAGGCTTTGGATTTGTCACCATGAGCAATTATGAAGAAGCAGCCATGGCCATCGCTAGCCTCAACGGGTATCGCATGGGAGACAAGGTCTTGCAGGTCTCCTTCAAGACCAACAAGTCTCACAAGTAATGGACACTTAAGTATTACTGTTGGCCTCGAGAACTGCTATGATTTTGGTCTAGTTTTCCGTTTCTTCAACAATTCCATGATTTACAGTGTCACCATAAAAACGTAGTTGTGAATCTGTGTAGTGAGAGATAGATAGATAGATAGATAGAGAGATATATATATATATATATATATAGATATATATATATATATATATATATATATATATAGATATATATATATATATATATAGGTAATTGGTTTGGTTTTAATCTGGGATCCAGCTGACTCGTGTGTTTTAAATATTTTGACCTTTTATTTAATCAGCCTGATGCCATAAAGCATCAGATATCAAGAATAGGTATTCTATACAGTTTGTAGTATTCAGAATTCCAGAATATATATGTTGTAGATGTTATGACTGTTACTGTAAGTTTCTAGTGACTTTTGTTGGTGGAATTATCTTCCTGAGTGAGTTAGAGCTGATGAGCCATGTTCTTTCCATTTTTAAATGAACCATTTGAAATTATTTAGCAGCTTTAGGTCCTTGAGTTTGCTTTATTGTGATATGTGACGAGTGCAAGACTTTATGCTCATCTCTGATCTGTGTATATACTTAACCACCCATGTTTATCTAACCTACTGAAGTGATTTGAGGACCAAACGGACTGGAGATTTAGTTTATTTAGGAAAATTTAGTTTCAAACTGTATGTACAACTTCTTGCATATTAAAGTTTGGTCCTATGCAGTTTAGTCCTCTTCTGCTTGACAGGTGATTTGAATAAGCAATTTTGTTGCGTCTCCCTACTTTGTTAAATATGCATTTTTTATTTTTCCCTTTTTCTCTCAAAGTTTGTAATGCCCAAGTCCCCTTGTGACCATTCCCCGTCGCTTCTGTTCACCGGCAAGTGGCAGATGTCCACAACGAGAACATGCCTGCATGGAATAATTCACGTCTTCTGCCTGCACTTTGATTGGTTGATGGGGCTGGTGTTGCAACGACAGGGAGATGATCGTCGTCTGATCTTCCCTCCCTCAAACATTGCCAATTGTCTGTAGAGCGCCAAGGCAGAGGCACCACCGACGCTCGATCATGGATCCCTGCAGTGATGGGCTAGTTCCATTAACACTCTTTATCCCCTTGTGACCTGGCTTCCTCCATAACGTCCAGAGCATCGAACCCAGTCTGGTCAAGAATGTTTTCCAGAATAGCTGTCTTTAACAATGTTAATGTTTGTTATTTTAGTAAAGAACTGTTCTGTTCCCTTCTCTGGCCGTGTTCATCAGCATTTAGTCATTATCATGCTCTCGGGCTTAACGAAGAGCTGCTCTTCTGAAAGCTGCTTATTTAACTTTAACTTCGCTTTGGAAGACCCCTTGTATTGTTAATGCTAATATCAGACAGTCATGCTTGTCTAATGTATAATATTCATTCGTTATTTTTATCATCTCTATATGCATGTTCATTTAATGACCATCTTTAGCCCTGACAGTGTCCATCTTCTTCAGCCGGAGTATGGCCTGACGTCTTGTATGGATCTTTTTATGTATTTACAAATAAATACAATGTGTTGTACAAATCTGCTTTCTGAGGTTTTAGTTTTTTTGTTCAATTCAATTCATGATACTGAGTTCACCATTTTGATTTTCTTTTTTATTTCAGAAGTGTAAACAATGCAAAATAATGCACATTTTGTTATATGTTTTTAAACAAAATCCTAGTCCTCTGACATTTTAATAAATTACTCGAACATTGCTACTTTTACATTTGTAAATAAAATGCTCTATTGTAGCTTCACCATGTATTAATAACAGGGTGAAAATATTCACTTATTTCTGAAGAATAACACGTGTACTTTTACAAAAATGTCTTTAGTCAAAACATTTTGGTCTGCTGCAATTAAAATAAAATGGGAGTTTCAAATGTGTATGGAGGCATGATGTATGATTGCCCTCTGCTGTTCAAAAAAAGCAACTGTGTTTGCCAGGATAATAAATAGAACAGACCATTTAGAAAAGCAATACATAATTTGTTTTTAGACCTAAAGTTCTGTATTGTTTGTTTATTTATTGTCGCTCTTCAGCATTAAGGGTCATTCAACGATACACACAAGGTTGCATCAACACTCAATGTCATATTCTGTATATACACTCAGATCTGGGCCAATTTATCGTCATCAATTAACCTAGTGCATGTCTTTTGACTGTGGGAGGAAACTGGAGCACCTGGAGTAAACCCCCATGGTCACGGAGGACATGCAGACTCAAGTCCTGTATACATTTCAGCAGAAATCCAGTAAAACCTCTGCATTTTAATTAGTACTGCAGCGAAACACCGGCACTAGCACGTTAAGGGTCTGTCTGGAAACCTAGTGAGCTACACTGACTAAGCAGCTATTTAACTAGGTAGCATTCGAACGGACATCCGTCTTCATAAAACAGATCATTTGGACGCTCTAGCTGTGTCACGGTTTGTTTCCGTCCACTGCAAGCAAGAGGCGTTTACTTACCTTAGCTGCTAGCATCTCGTCAGCGTTTTAGCACTATGGATTCTTCTCATCCTGTTTTTATCCCTAATTTAAGTTTTGTACTCTCAGGTCTAGAGTAAGTAGCACTTGAAAATGCTCATAGCTCTGCTTGCCGCACGGCTCCCGTTTTGCATGCACTGCATCATGGGATTGCCTTAGCGGCCAAAGGAAGCCTTCGATGCTTCCTTAAAATCCGTAAGATATCTAAGAATTCAGGCAGCCTTCTTGTCTGGAGCGTGCACACTATGTTGTAAAAAGCAGTAAATGTAGGCACACTAGGTTTTCAGCCAGACCCTAAGTCAGTTTCAGTCTCACCTTTCAGTCTCTCCTAAGGGTGATTTAGAGCAGCCATTCCACCTACAGGCATGAAGGGATGCAGCCCACACTGCACCATAGGAACAACATGTTCAACTCTGCACAGACAGTAAGCGGAGTTCAGGACCAAACCCAGGACCCTGCAGCTGTCGTGCAGTGATTCAGTTTGTCAAATCTTTGCTCAGCCAACTCCACCAGTTATCACCAGCCATAATGAAAATGCAGAAATTCAGTGGTGTATCATGGCACAAATGCAGAGCTCTCCTCCAGAAAATGGTGACTGTAAGGCACTCTGATGTCAGACTTGGCAGATGTTGTAGTAGACAGTGGGTCGCTCAATAACTGTGTCTCCAAACACTTCGAATATACAGTCTTTACCTGCAAGCAGTGGCACGTTCTCCATGTTTTGACAGCCGTATGAGTTCTGAGAGGGCACGCTACCTTCCCCCTGAGAAAGAATCCAAATAGTAAAACCAAATTATATATCTGATGTCTGATTGTACTACTATGTTTGGAAATATCCCAGTGGCTTAATTTCAAGCATTTAGCCTACATGCAATTTGCCATTGGATGTTTATGCACTAGATAGTTATGTGGATGGCCATACCTCGGCGTCAGTCGGAAAGTCTTTCCGACACAAGTGGGCAATGATTCCTGCTGCCAGAGCGTCACCTAGTACGTTGATCATTGTTCGGAATCGATCCCTGTAAATAAAGATTAGAATGATACATTTTAGCTCTCACACACAGGACCCTTTCCAAAGCTGTTTATTATGGCACGAACAAAGGAGATTTCTGAGGACCTCAGAGAAAGAGTTGTTGATGCTCATCAGGCTGGAAAAGGACCCCAGGGTAAATTCTAAGCAACTGAAGGCCTCTCTCACATTGGCTAATGTTAATGTTCATGGGTCCATCATCAGCAGAACACTAAACAACAATGTTGTGCATGGCAGGGTTGCATTTAGATAGCCACTGCTCTCCAAAAAGAACATTGCTGCTAATCTGCAGTTTGCTAAAGAACACATGGACAAGCCAGAAGGCTATTGGAAGAATGTTTTGTTGACGGATGAGACCAAAATAGAACTTTTTGGTTTAAAGGAAAAGCGAAAAGAAAGGAAAACACTGCATTCCAGCATAAGAACCCATCTGTGAAACATGGTGGTGGTAGTATCATGGTTTGGGCCTGTTTTGCTGCATCTGGGCCAGGACGGCTTGCCATCACTGACGGAACAATGAATTCTGAATTATATCAGAGAATTCTAAAGGAAAATGTCAGGGCATCTGTCCATGAACTGAATCTCAAGAGAAGGTGGGTCATGCAGCAAGACAACGACCCTAAGCACACAAGTCGTTCTACCAAAGAATGGTTAAAGAAGAATAAAGTCCATGTTTTTGGAATGGCCAAGTCAAAGTCCTGACCTTAATCCAATCGAAATGCTGTGGAAGGACCTAAAGTGAGCAGCTAAGGTGAGAAAACCCACCAACATCCCAGAGCTGAAGCTGTTCTGTATGGAGGAATGGGATAAAATTTCTCCAAGCCGATGTGCAGGACTGATCAACAGTTACAGGAAACGTTTAGTTGCAGTTATTGCTGCACAGGGGGGTCACACCAGATACTGAAAGCAATGGTTCACATGCTTTTGCCATTCACTAATATGTAATATTGGATCATTTTCCTCATTAAATAAATGGCCAAGTATAATGTTTATGCTGAGGAGCCGCACAATATTGCGCAAATGATAGAAAGCAGTCTTGCTAATAGACTTAATATGGGACTCAAAAGTGAGTGTGGAATTGAAGCAGAAACCAAGTTTGTTAATGACCTGAGCTGGTTTAATAGGAGAGCCATCTTCTATCACAGAAAGACTAGAGAAGTTGGCCAAATAACAATACTTCAGTTTTGTCTGCATTTAGTTTCAGGAAATTATCATCCAGCCAGTGTTTGAGATATGAAATGCAAACACTAAGAATCTGGGCTGAAACAGTATGAGAAGATGTGCTAATGTACAGTAGATCTGGATATCATCAGCATAACAGTGCAACCGAAGCCCATGCTTACGAATTATTTGAAGTAAAATAGATTTAAAATAAAAAGCATGGGACCAAGGACAGAGCCTTGGGGCAGTCCCTGGAAATTTGGAGAAGTTGAAGACTTCTGTCAACCTAACGTGACAAACTGTTGCCTGTTCATAAGATAGGATCTGAACCAGGCAAGTGCTAAGCCTGAGATTCCAATGGATGAAAGTCTGGAGATAAGAATGTCAAGATTAATGTTATCAAAGTCTGCAGTGATATCAAGGAGGGTAAGAATATTAAGAAACCCAGCATCAGTAGACAGTAAAAGATCATGACCTTTAACAGGGTGGATTCAGTACTGTGCAGGTTGCGGAAACCAGATTGGAATGTCAGATTATGACTGCTGAGGCAATCCTGAAGCTGAGAGGCCACAACTCTTTCCATAACTTTTGCTAGAAAAGGGAGAGTGCAGACAGGTCTGTAGCTGGAGAGTGATGAAGAATGTATTTACCCAAGAATCTTATTGTCTTTCACAGATCCAACATTATTCTAATACAACAACTCTTCCTTAAGTACAGTATACTTATTCTACTGCTCAGCACCAAATCACAAATCAGTGTTAACACCGCTCCTGTATTAATATCTGCCATAACTTCAGACATTATTCCAGACTCAACTCCATTCAAAGGTCACTTCATTGCTCTCGATCATTTAACTGGTACTGAGCATAAAGTGTGTCCTTCCTAAGCAGCCTAAACAAAGAGCTGGCAACTTCACTGATCTGACAACTGTACAACACTGAAACAAATAGATCTTAATTATTAGTTCATCGCTAGTTTCAACTTACAGAACCCAGTCGATGGCCACGATCAGTGTGACATCATCTGGTGGCAATCCCACAGATGTTAGCACGATCACCATGGTCATGAGGCCTGCCTGAGGGATGCCTGCAGCGCCAATGCTTGCAGCAGTTGCCGTAATGCTGTTCAGAACAGAACAGAACAGTGAAAAGTACATCACCAAACAAAGTCAGAAAAGTTTATTTATTCAGTATGCAGAGTTGAGAATAACATTTATATCTGGAAAAGATCATCTCAGTTCATATGTATGAAACCTGTTGGATATTATACAGCTACAGTTGAGCAAAAAAGTATTTAGTCAGCCACTGATTGTGCAAGTTCTCCTACTTAGAAAGATGAGAGAGGTCTGTAATTTTCATCATAGGTACACTTCAACTATGAGAGACAAAATGAAAAAAAATCCAGGGAATCACATTGTAGGATTTTTAAAGAATTTGATTGTAAATCATGGAAGAAAATAAGTATTTGGCAAACAACAAAGGTTCAACTCAATACTTTGTAACATAACTTTTGTTGGCAATGACAGAGGTCAATGTTTCCTCTAAGTCTTCACCAGGTTTGCACACACTGTAGCTCTCTATGCAGATCTTCTCTAGATCAGTGATGTTTTGGGTCTGTCGCTGCGCAAAATTGACTTTCAACTCCCTCCACTAATTTTCTATGGGGTTGAGGTCTGGAGACTGGCTAGGCTACTGCAGGATCTTGAAATGCTTTTTATGGAGCCACTCCTTTGTTGCCCGACTGGTGTGTTTGGGATCATTGTCATGCTGGAAGACCCAGCCACGTTCCATCTTCAATGCTTTCATTGATGGAAGGAGGTTTTGGCTTAAAATTTCAATATACATGGTCCCGTTCATTCTTAGATTAACACGGATCAGTCGCCCTGTCCCCTTTGCAGAAAAACAGCCCCAAAGCATGATGTGTGATACTGATGGCAGCCTTTGTTACTTTGGTCCCAGCTCTCTGCGGGTCATTGATCCGGTCCCTCCGTGTAGTTCTGGGATTTTTGCTCACTGTTCTCATGATCATTTTTCAATTATCAATGAAATTATCAATGGTCTGGTATGGCTTCCATTTTTTTATAATTGCTCCCACAGTTGATTTATTCACACCAACCTGCTTTCTTATTATAGATTCACTCTTCCTAGCCTGGTGCAGGTCTACAATTTTCTTCCTGGTGTTCTTCGACAGCTCTTTGATCCTGGCCATGGTTGAGTTTGGAGTCTGACTGTTTGAGGCTGTGGACAAAGGCTACCATTAGTAACACACTATGCCAAGAGGGACTCAGATCCTGCAGTGTCAGGCGTGTCCCCCTGCTTAAGCCAGTACATGTCAAGGCTTGTCTGAAATTTGCCAGAGAGCATATGGATGTACCAGAAGAGGATTAGGAGAATATTATGTGGTCAGATGAAACCAAAATAGAACTTTTTGGTAAAAACTCAACTTGTCGTGTTTGAATGCTGAGTTGCATCCCAAGAACACCATACTTACTGTGAAGCATGGGGGTGGAAACATCATGCTTTGGGGCTGTTTTTCTGCAAAGGGGACAGGACGACTGATCCGTGTTAAGGGAAGAATGAATGGGGCCATGTATGGTGAGATTTTAAACCAAAACCATCCATTGAGAGCATTGAAGATATAATGTGGTTGGGTCTTCCAGCATGACAATGATCCCAAACACACCACTCGGGTAATGAAGGAGTGGCTCCGTAAAAAATAATTTCATGGTCCTGGTGTGGCCTAGCCGGTTTCCAGACCTCAACCCAATAGAAAATTTGTGAAGGGAGTTGAAAGTCCATGTTGTCCAGCAACAGTCCCAAAACATCACTGCTCTAGAGGAGATCTGCATGGAGGAATGGGCCAAAATACCAGCTACAGTGTGTGCAAACCTGGTGAAGATTTACAGGAAATGTTTGACCTCTGTCATTGCTAACAAAGGTTAAATTACAAAGTATTGAGTTGAACTTTTGTTACTGACCAAATACTTATTTTCCACCATAACTTACAATTAAATTCTTTAAAAATCCTACATTGTGATTTCCTGGATGTTTTTTTTTTTTCCATTTTGTCCCTCGTAGTTGAAGTGTAGCTATGATGAAAATTACAGACCTCTCTCATCTTTTTAAGTAGGAAAACTTGCACAATCAGTGGCTGACTAAATACTTTTTTGCCCCACTGTATGCGTCATTGCCCCCAATCAATGCCCATTCACTTTAATGGCCAAGGTTTTAAAAGTTACAATAAATTCCAGTAGGAAATAACAAAAATCAGTCTTTTAATTTCAGACATTGCAGCCATAAACAGCCAAGTCGAGCCAAATTTATTAATATAGGGCTTTTTGCAACAGAACATTATCTCAAAATATCTTTACAAATATCTAGGATCAAAGCCCTAATTGAGCAAGTCTGAGGTGACAGTGGCAAGGAAAAACTCCTCAAACCTTATAAGGAAGACAAAAACAAACCATAAACAGCTGGTCACCTCAACAAATATTCAGTGCTGCAGATCCATGAGCAGATTCGGGAGTTCAGAGCAGAACTTCAGAAATCTGTCATTCACTCAATAGTTCACCATCTCACCGGTCATGTGTTCACTTGCTAGTTAACTCACGTTTGGACTAAAGGCTGTTTTCTCTCAACTGATGTCTTTAGAGACTTTTTTGTGTTTGTTTGTATGACTCTTCACTACTTATTTGTAACAAGCTGTAACAGGCATTCGTAAGTCTCTGTGCATGTCCTATTGTATGTAGTACTGCTTTGTTTGTCTCCTCACTACCTGTATATTCCCTCTAACCTATAACTATATAAACTTGTTCACATTCACTCGTGGAGTCTCTGTTTCATCTGGCTGATCTTCCGTGTTGTTTGTAATACTGTCTATCAATGCATTTTTGGATTCTGTCAAACAAAAGCATCAGGTCCATCATTCCTTCCTCTGAGGTGTTACAGCTTTCCCCTACACAGAGTCGTAACAGTACATTACTGCATTTTCTCTATTCTTGAGAATTTCCATAAATTAAAAATGCAGTGGCATTACAGATGCTGTGTTGATGGGAGCGTTCCACTTGGTAACGTCTGGCCAAAGTTCATTTCGGTCAACATCCTGTTTCATAGTACGTAATGCAGACATAAAACTGTGCATATCTGTACCTCAGTAATGGTGCAAGGTAGCAGTATGTGTACCTTATGGTGATCATCTGTCCAAAATCCAGCTCGTACTCATTAACCTGAGCGATGAAGATGGCAGCCACTGCTTCATAGAGAGCTGTGCCATCCATGTTGATAGTGGCACCCACTGGCAAGACAAACCGAGCGATCTGCCTGTGTACTTGACAGTTCTCCAGCAAGCACTTCATAGTGATGGGCAGTGTGGCAGAACTGATGATTAGGAAAGAAAATAGAAAATAATAATACATGTTTAGATTCACTGGTTCTTTGTGTGTGTGTGTGTTTGTGTGTGTGTGTTCTTCAAGTAATGCATGTGCATGGATGTTTGTGTGTTTGTATATGCTACCGGTATCAGCATATATTCATTACACAGTCGGCAGATTTGTAGTTTACAAGCAATAATGAAAGTAATATCAGTGGCACCTCATAACTATACTACCTGACGTGGACTTTTGCTTGTACTGGAATAATACGCCATGCAGACAAAAGTTTGTGTACACAAAACAAATTACATCCCAAACATGGGTATTAAGGCCTTTTCCCACCGAGTCCAATTTTTATACAATAAAACAACGGACGCAATTTTTAACTTAGTGGGACCTTCACACCGAGTCTGATGTTTTTTTTTGTCTAAACACTCTGAAAACTCCCTTTCAGCTTTTGCTTTCTTTAATTTCCCTTCTCTTAATGTCAAAGAGATTTTGCCTTGTCTTTTTTACATCATCAACTTAAAAATAAAAAAAAAAGACAAAAAAAGCAAAGATTTGTGCAGGAAGCTCTAGTTTGTGTTTTTGTGGGCATGAACACATTAGAATGCACTTAGATAAAGAAGACAACTGTTCCATACAGTCACTATGAGGTTTATCACCATGATTTTCCAGCCATTCAGTTATATTCCACTAGATCTTTTCTTTAATATCCATGTTTTTATAGTCAGCGTGTTGTTTGTCCTATAAGCTCTTGTGCTCTGCTGCTACCAAGATGAGCTGTTCTGCCTGACAACTGAGGTCTGATTGGTTGAATGTTTTTACTGCATCCGACCAATGCAGAAATTAGAACAGGCTTTTTTATGCAGCGTCACAGTCCGTCAGTTTCAGACTTTGAGTGAAGGACTGCACTGATATACGTGTGTTCTTTTTCAGAACTTCACATGCATTTTTTTCGTCTTTAAACATCGGACTCCGTGTGAAAAGGCCTTTAATTTGGAGTTTGTGCCCCAGCTTTGCTGCTACAACAGCCTTTGTTCTTCGAAGAGGGCTTTTCACTAGATTTTGGAACATGACTGTGAGGTCGGGTTCTGATGTCAGGCAATAAGCCCTGGCTCACTTTTGGAAATCCAGTGTATTTTCAAGGTGTCTGATGGAGTTGAGGTCAAGGTTCTGTGCAAGCCAGCCAAGTTCCCAATCAAAGTTGGCAAACCAATTCTCTAGGACTTTAACGACAGCAGGGCAGCAAGTTGATGAACTGACTTGCTGGAAGTGGAAACCTATCAATGTGTCTTCTTGAGAGTCTCTGGGGTATTTACTACAACCCATTCTACTGCCACCATTTGTCTATGGAGAATCCAGGAATGTATGCTTTATACCAGTAACTTGGTTTACTGCTATGTAGTAACAAGAACCTGAAGTTTGACTTTGAAAAGCTTCTTCTGACCTTGATGATGTGGCCAAGGCGATAACCAGAGCTTGCAGCAGTCCTCTGATGTATGTGAAGGGGTTTTTCCGTGTTAGGAGGAAATAGAACAGCGGAAGGAGAATGAAGCCATGGATACACAGTCCAGCAATAACTGTTACTGTGTACCAGCCCAGTTTCCTCCCTAGAGTGGACAGGTCACTCATTTCCACGACCTTCCCAGCCACCAGAAAGACTATCCCAAAGGGGAAATACCTTCCAAAAAATTGGACAAATAACAGTGTTAGCTCAGGGAATGAGGACCTGAAGGTAAAAAGAGTTTAAATCCTAAGATTTTCACAGTGCAACCATTTGGCCATTGAGTTGTTATAGATGTTGTTGTGATTCTGTTGGGTTTTCTGTATTATTTAAACTTTCAATATGCAAAAGATCCAGGGAGAAAGTGCAGTGCAATCTAGTAATAAATGTAGTTGAAAGTTGTGTCATATAAACGTTTCATAAAGGGATTGGTGGGTATAAAGGTTTGATACTGTTGTATTTTGGCTGTAATACTATGATATATTAAACAGCATATTCTTTTTTAATAATAGTTTTTATTCAAATCTGGGTTGCAAATCCTCATGCAACCCAGATTTGCTATAAGGATTTTATATTGTATGATAATATTTATGCTCCACTTCCCAGATCGTACCACTTGGGTGGTGTAGCAGCAGTAAACCAGCGCTATAACAAAGTGACTCTAGTTCAAGTCACTGTGGTGCATTCGGGCCAGGTCAGGCATCACACTGACACGGGATTGGTCTGTCTGAGGTAGGGGAGGCCGGGCGGTGGAGCATTCCCTGACACTGCAACAGCAACCCCTTCCAAGGCTTGACTGATGGACTGGCACTCTGTCCATTCACGTGCATACTGGGACTTGCTCTGTAGCCATCAGGAGATTTCCAGTTTTGAGATCATAGTGACTAGGATGCTGCCAAGCCTGCAGCCCTTCTAGTTGCATTGCATTGCATAATAATAATAATAATAATAATACAATTATTAAATAAGGCTAAATTGTATAGTTGGTTACAATTACATAAAATAGATGTTGTATCTTTTAATTAGGTAAATATTTGTTGAGAAAGTATTAATAGAACTAGATTTGCGAGTCAAGGAAACTCCTGCTGATACCTCCAAACCACCCTTAATTACTCCCTTCATTAGCAGCGCCATGACCACAAGGGCACGTTTAGTGCCTTGTAATTCTAGGCAAGACACTGCTTTACTGGTAACACAGTTGCTGTGAAGTGTTTGTTTATTCAGCATTTGGGGTTTGTTGTTTGTGTTAGGCTATTTGGTTTTACATTTTTTCATTCAGTTGGCAGCCTTCTACTTAAAACAACTTCCAGAGCACCTGCATGTAGTAGCAGTCTCTGTTGGATTGATTGTGGAAAAACATCTTTAAATCTTTGAAACATGGTTTTAAAATGATTACTAGCCCTTTTCCACTTCTTAAGTTAGTTTTAGATAAACATTTGGAAAAATTATGCAATTGTTTACCTCATACCAAATGTATTAAGTTAACGAGAAGACTAAAAAATTGTGTTTATAACACAAACACCTACTGCATAAGGCTACATGCTGTTCCTTGATTTACGTGTGAGAGGCATATGATATGTAATTACAGTTTGGAAGATCATTTAAACAATAGAACACAAGACGGAGTGTGTTAGCACGAATAACAAAGGCGAGTGCCATAGATCATCACAGCCGAGATGTTTTTTGTAATAAAACACAACTTTAAATGTTCTATTGCTTATATACAATAGTGTTTTTTTTTATAAAAAAATAAATTAAAGAAGTCCTGAATTCAATACTGACAATACCTTCCGCCAAAAGGAAGGTCCAAAACAAATAAGTTGTTGCTATGCAACGGTAACAATTCCACATCAGTATGCTACAAAAGACATATGGTTTTGTAACACACTACTAAGTAATGTTAGTTTGAAATACAAAGGAAAAAAGGACAAAACTGAAAATTAATTTAATTAAGAATTAAACTATAGAAAGTACTTATTTATTAGGGTTATTGTGTTATTTGTGTATGTTATATGATCGTGTGTTCAAAGCTTGTCCTTACTTTGTAGCCTGTCAGGGGTGTGATACTGTTTTGGTGTGGGAAAAGCTAACCATTGTGTAAGCAAAAAAATCCTGACTAATTTTAGTGCATAAGAAACTAAGACAACTCTAGAATATTTCAATTTCATGAATGTGACAATGTTGCTGGTGCTCCAAAGCTCTTAAAAGGAACCGAGAAATCTTCATTCATTCTCATCTATTCATATGAAGTACTTGCCGGTGCTTAGCCGGCTGCACAGGGTGCAAGGCGAACTGAGCAATCACTCCGTGCAAAGTTTGTCATAATTCATACTTTAAACCCTACATTTCAGCATTAGCATGACGAGTGTTTACTTAGCATGGTGTTATCACTGGACATACTTAGTCTGCTAACCTGTGCCATGAGAACACTTAAGTGTAGGCTGATTAAGACGAGCAAATCTGCTGCACATGGTTAACACACCTGTCCTGTCACAGTTCTTATGAAGGCTGCATGCTGGCAGTAAAAACCTCAACAGGAGTCACACGTGACCATTGACTCTGCTTAATCCAAATGTTCTCAGTGGCCAACTGGGTAGGATGTTAACTAGAATTTCAGTAATTCCTTCAAGTTTAATCACTGCTAGATAACTGTCTTTAGAAATACACACACATTTCCTTCTCCTCTTACCACACAGCTGCATTGATGATCTTCATGACACACTCATTAATACACTGGCAGACATTGACCAGCGGTGCACCTCGCTCACCCATTTTGCCAAGCAGGAGGCCTGAAACAATGTGATCCGATAAATCATTTTAATCTAGCTCTCTCTCCAGCTAAATATTTCAAAGATTAATTACTTGTGATTCATATATTTGATATATTAGCCGTTGATACTGGTTGTAAGTCAAATTATCTTAAAAGACTGACCCATAGTGGCTGAGAAGATGACGATACCCAACACGTTCATTTGGTGGCTGCTCCCAGGAGATGTCTTGTAATGAACATCAGGAGGCGGAGTCAGCTCAAGCCATACTGTCTGACCTTTAGGATTATCCTCATCTTGCAGTAGGTAGACAAAACTGTTCTTCTTGCTGCTGTCTTGGATTTTGAGAATAGGAAAAAGATCTGTCTTGTACTGCAAAAAGTACAGAGTTGAACATAATTATAGGAGCAGTAACCGTACAATGTGATGATACTTTTAGAGGTCCTGCTATATTAAAAGCAAACAAAATTAGTTTAGGTTGCAAAGCTTAGGCCAAATGGCAAATCCTAAGTTACTCACTTGTTGAAATGTGGCCTCTACAAGATTTGAAGGAATCATGTTTCTGTAAAAGACAGAAGGACATCAGGGAACATCTTAAATGTTTGATCAAAGAATATTTGGTATGTAGATACCATTATAAATGAAACAGGGAAAACACAGTGTCATCACATATGCAATTTATCTAACTGAGACACCTAACTGAATTCTGTAGCTTATTGTATTCTATTTTGCTGGGTTCATTTTACATGTGAAGGACAATAAAATCATTTTATGACAGACTTCTACATGTGATAGTATGCCAATATTTGCCTTCAGTTGTGTACCGGTAGTTAGGGCTGTAGGTATTAGCGTCCTGTCATAAGCCAGGAAGCTTGACACCTTCGCCCTGATGATGTAACCTGTAAACAAGCTCATTGCACGGATTACTAATAATATCCTAATAGCTCCCCTGCTTTATAGCTACTGGGTAGTACATGACGGCCTGAGCTTTGAACCAGATTCGTCTGCTAAACGGCACGGACCGTCTGAAGTGTCACCGGCTTTGTTAAGAGGATTACCATCAACGGAACACACCTTTCTCTAATTACCACATTAACCAAATGTACCAAGCAGCACATCACTATGTGGTGTAGTGTTAAAATATTCTTCAGATTTTACCAGCCATTGTCACACCACTAACAGATATCAGGTGGCCTCGACACCCATGAACAATTTTTTCACACATTTTTGTATTAGTTATTTTCAATGATAAGTTAATTTGACCTACTTTATCATTTATAAAATTCACAATTTTTTTTTCTAATCACTGACAATATCACGATCAAACAAGAAATACCACATTGTTTCTTCTAATTATTTCTAATTATTATGAGACATACAAATGCTGTTCAACATCTGTTTTGAAGTCCCTGACTCAGAGGTAACAGACACCCAGTGAAGCCTGTGTGTCTCTGGCTGTCTATGGCATGTTCATGTTGCTACTTTTGAATAGGATGAAAGTATGATCTGTGAACAACTGGATTTGAACAAATCATTTTGAAACATGCCCAGACACACAGGCTTCACTGGCACACGACTGTAGAGACACAGCTTCTTTAGGATGACTGGTCATTAACTCAATCATTAACTCAGGAATCAGCATCATCTGCACCAGTAAGTCAGTTTCTTTACCATATTTACAGTTTACAAAGATAAAATAATAAGACGTGTTATTATGTAACACAGCTTTGTACTAGGCAGCACAAGTAATTGCAGCTCCACTACAGGGTTATAGGAAGTGCACAGCCTTAAAGCAGTTGTACATACACGTACATATTCCCCCGCCAGCCACTTTATTAGGTACACCAGTTCGACTGCTTGTTAAAGCAAACATCTAATCAGCCAATCACATGGCAGCAAGTCAATGCATTTAGGCATGTAGACATGATCAAGATGGCCTGCTGAAGTTCAGACCAAGCATCAGAATGCAGAAACATGGTGATTTAGGTGACCTTGAAAATGGTATGGTTATTGGTGCTGGACAGGCTGGATCAGAAACTGCTGATCTACTGGGATTTTCACGCAAAGTCATCGCTGGGATTTACAGAGAATTATCAGAAAAAAGAGAAAATATCCAGTGAGTGACAGAGATCAGAGGAGAATGGGCAGAAAGGTTCGAGGTGATAGAAAGGCAACAGTAACTCAAATAACTACTCATTACAACCGATGTATGCAGAAGAGCATTTCTGAATGCACAACACTTCAAATCTCGACACAGATGGGCTACAGCAGCAGAAGACCACAACAGGTCCCACTCCTGTCAGCTAAGAACAGGACAGAATTCGGAGTAAACAATATGAAAACATGGCTCATTCCTACCTTGTATCAACGGATAAGGCTGCTGGTGGAGATAATTTTTGACACATCTTGGGCTTCTTAGTACCAACTTAACATTGTTTAAACACCACAGTCTACCCAATTATTGTTGCTGACCATGTCCATCCCTTTATGACCAGATTGTACCATCTTCTGATTTCTACTTCCAGCAGGATAATGCGCCATGTTACAAAGCTCAGATCATCTTAAACTGGTTTCTTGAACATGACAATGAGTTCACTATACTCAAATGGCCTCCACAGTCACCAGACCCCAAATCCAATAGAGCACCTTTGGGATGTGGTGGGACAGGAGAGTCACATCATGGATGTGCATCTGACTGTTTTCACCACTGTTATATACTGATTGAAGTAAATTAAGAACAGAGCACCATGATGGTACAGTGGTTAGTGCTGAGTTTGCATGTTCTCCCTGTTTCTGGGTGGCTTTCTTCTGGGTACGCCCATTTCCTCTCAAAAGATGTATTAGGCCAGGTGGCATCTCTAAAGTCTACACATACATATGTGTACACATACATATGTCCTGTCATGAGTTGGTTCCCTGTCCAGGTGTAGTACTCCCAGGGGTGGACAGTAACACAGTACATTTACTTGAGTACTGTACTTAAGTATGCTTTTTGAATATCTATACTTTACCAGGATATTGTATTTTGCAGACTTATGACTTTAACTTCACTACATTTTAAAGACAAATATTGTACTTTTCACTCCAGTACGTTTCTATCAAGGTACTTTGAAGAAGCTTTGAGAGTCAGTAAATGATTATTTTCTTTTCTAAAACATGATTGTTTTTTAGGTGACAGTCTATTAAGAATCAGTATAACTGGGTCACATCAAGTTCATGATTGCTCAGCAAGCATTTTTTTTATTTTAACATCAGTTCAAATTCAGTTATTAGGGGTATCAAGTATTGTAAATGTTGTGGTAATACTACAACAATGCAATGGCCTAAGAATGTAGTATTATTATAGGATTTGAGCATTATTTAAAGCAAGTACTTTACCTTGAGTAAAACTCTGATGGTACAACTTTCACTTGTATCAAAATAACATTTGACCTGTAGTATCTGCACTTTCACTTAAGTAATAAAGTTGTGTACTTCGTCCACCTCTGGGTACCCCCTTGGGCTGGTGAATAGGCCCAAGAACCCTGACCCTGAATTGGATTTAGCAGGTGTGGAAAGTGAGTGATTAAAGTGAGTGAGTTTACCGCTTCTCAGTGTTTTATTACAATTGATTGAATTTTATGTTTTTTTCCAGATTGTAAATGAAATGACAAATGACACAACATTTGCTACCTTTGTGAGAAAACAAAAATGGATACGAACAAATGGATGACAAAAACATATGAAACAATGACCATTTATGGCTTCTGTAAGTGTTTATGTTGCCTCTTGATTGTTTTCAACAATAAAGCCTTTAAAACCCGACTATTGTACAAACCTGTTAGAAGGAAAAAAGTTTGAACGTACCTGACGAGGTCAAGCAGAGCATCTGCAGAGGTCATCACCGGACCTCCTCCAAGCCTAGTGCTCTCCATATCAGTTGCGTAGCCTGGTTTGACAATAATCACCAGCACAATGCCAACCACTACAGCGATAAAGGTGGTCCATAGGTAATAGGTCACTGTTAGCAAGCCCATATGACAACACGCCTTGGATTCCATCAATGACAAACCTGACATTAAACTACACACAGGACAGGTTCAGATGAGTGTGGATTAATGGTTAATGTGAAACGCATCCTGTTTTGTTTTGGTTTTTTACCTTGAGGTGATAAGAGGCAGGATGAGCATTTTAAGCATTCTCATCAGGAGTTCACCAGGGAAAGAGAAATATATTTTTGCCTTAAAAACAGAGAAGGATGTCAGTTAGAGTGTAGTACACTGTAGCTTTCTAAATCATAATTCACAAGTACAGATGAGCCAAAACATTATATCAACCTTGTCTGCAACAATGTTTAGTTAGGTGGCATGTGTCAAATTGAAATACACATGAATGGTCCTAGGTCCTGGTCCTAGGAAAAATTTCCCAAAGGATCACGCTCCCTCCAACAGCTTGTCTTTTTCCTACAATGCCATCACCTCACCAAGTAAATGCACCCGGCTGTAGTCATGATGTAAAAACAAAGCAAGGTCACGTTGGACTCCACCTGTGTGGTGTCTGCATGTCCTCGCCATGTCACTGTGGGTTTACTCTGGGTACTTCGGTTTTCTCCCACATTAAAAAGACGCGCATTTGGTTAATTAGTGGCTCTAAATTGTAGCAGTATGATTGTGTCTGACTAGTGTCAATGTAACCTTGCTCCTGCAATGTTAAATAAACAAACAAGCAAAATGTGTGTGTGCTCATTGTTGCCACATTCAACTGTGAATAGGGTTAGCCTTTTAGTAGACCCATACAGCAGGGTTTGATGTGTCATACATCCACTCATAACCAGCACAGAAAGTTGGTGATTTATACTACAGTACCCCCTGTTGGTTAGGACCACATGGAAAGGTCTTCGTTACCCTCATACATCGGTGAGTCTTGGGTGGCGAACACCCTGTCACTGGTTCATGGTTTGTCCCTCCTCAGACCACTGTCGTTAGGTTCTCACCACTGCTGACTAGATGCATCCCGTAAGACTTGTTGTGACCCAGTTGTCTGGCCAGTATTATTTAGCCCTCAAAGTCACGCAGGTCATTACATTTGCTCAGTTCGCCCAAATTCAACAAATCCACCAACTGTTTGCTCATCATCTAATACATACCAGACCTTTAGATGCAGAGTTGTAACATCACTGCTGTTTTGTCTTATCTGTAAGTGATGATAATGTTTCAGCTCACCAGTGTGAGAAATCAGGCAATCTATCATTTTCCAGTTTATAATCTGCTTTAATTAAGTTGTAGTTCTACAGTTGCAGACTGTAGTCCAGACTGTAGTACATACTTTATTGTCCCCTCTGTTTTCTAATGATCAGGACCCCACAGATCAGGTACTATTTGGGTGGTGGATCGTTCTCAGCACTGCAGTGACACTGATTTGGTGGTGGTGTGTTTTGATAGTGCACTGATACAAGTGGATCAGACACAGCAGTGCTGCTGGAGTTTGAAACACCTCAGTGTGACTGCTGGACTGAAAATAGTCCACCAGCCAAAAATGTCCAGCCACCAGCATCCTGTGAGCTGAAGATGACTAACTAGAGGATTAACTAACACATACTGTGTAGCAACAGATGAGCTGATGTTCCTAATTTTGCATCTACAAGGTAGAGCAATAAAGTAAATGTCTCTAATCATGTGGACAGTGAGTGAACAGTGTTTTAAAACTCCAGCAGCACTGCTGTGTCTGATTGAATCGGACCAGCTCAACACACGCTAACACACCACCGCTACATCAGTGTCACTGCAGTGCCGAAAATGATCCACCACCCAAATGGGGGGGGGGGTCCTGACCATTAGAAAACAGAGTAAGGAGAACGAATAAAGTATGTAGAGAAAAAGATGGACTACAGTCTGTAATTGTAGAACTACAAAGTGCAGTGGCCACTAAACCATATTAAAGAATAAGCAGAATATAAACTGAAAAATATATAGAATGCCTAAGACTTTTGCACAGTACTGTAGATATATATATATGCAAAGACCTGAAAGGAAACTTGTGACATTTTGTGTCAGGGATGTGCTGTGTTTAAAACCAATCCTTCACAGACAATGAAAATCACATGGTACTCTGGAGATCATAAATTAGATCAGATAAATTACAACAAAGAAACAAACTGTTAACGTTCCAAAAGCTGTTCCATGCCAGTTAAATGAAAGCATTCAAAGTTAAAAGCAATTTAAAACTAGACATAGAAATTAACCGTGCACATGATGATGTTGTGATCTTTTGGCCATACCTGTGGGGAGAGTTCACACCCTCTGAGCAAGTACCCAAGGACGCATCCCGATATTACACCGATCACAGAGAGTGTCAGCAGCCCGTTGCGTTTAACATACTCCTTTATGTATATGGTGAAAGCACCACGCAGGCAGTCCTTTACACTACCCAGCTTGTTTTTTCCTGGGCCAATTTGAGAGAAGTGTTCAGAATGCAACCCCTCAGACATCAGAAGATCCTCCATGCTAAGTGTAACCTGCTCCAGCACAGGATTAGACAGTCGTAAGTTTCATCCAGCACTGAGACGCTGAAAGACTGCTGTTGTCTTAGGAAGGTAATAGGATTACAAACAGAGTCTCTCTCAGTGGGCGCAGGCAAAAGTACACCCTGGATGGGGCACCACTCCATTGCAGGGCACAGCAAGGGCTCCTGTTGCAGTAAAGAATAATTATCTCCTGATGTTCCTGAGTCTGTGTTATGACAGACCCAGTCATGAGCAACATGGTCTCTTTCAGTACAGGTCCAAGTGTACTCCCCTGTAGGAAGGGCAAACTAAATTGCCCGTGTGTGGGGAAGTGAATAAATTAAGTAGTATATGATGCCCCAGTGGACGGATGCTTTGTCATTGGCAGGTTTAAATATCTAATTAGTTACTTCCATAGACATAATGACTCAGCATTAGCCGCTTCAGCACGTTGCTGCGATACGTCAAAGCGGACACCATATCCTCCAAAGACCTGATAATTCATTTTTGTCCTCTGTGGGGGACATGAGTTCACAAAGAATATTTCAATAACCATATAATCAACAAAGCTGATGCGCCATCTAGAGGACATCCTGGCCTTTACACCGATATATCATTTGTGGGGGTGTGTCATTTGCAACCGGATATTTGCTTTTTCAAAATGGCTGCAATCTCAGCAACCACGTTTTCCAGACTAAAGAAGTAAATTGTTGAATAATATGTATTAACGATTTTTCTAAAGCCTATATTTTACATGTTTTAGGTGGAAAACAGTTTTATCTAATTTTCAAAGCATGTTTCTTATGTTTAACCACTTAAAAGTATACTTTTTTAATGTTCTCTGTAGTGGACATTGGGACGTACTTTTTGATCTGGTGCGGAAGGGAAACGCAATACATAAAGAAAATTACTACACCATGTCCCATTGTCCCTTATAAAGGATATTTGATTAGGAAAAAGAAAATAAACAAAAAGTGTTTTTGACAAAAAAAAAATCCTTGTCACATTATTTTTTCATCTCATAGACTAATTTTATTTCAAAAGTACTGAAATGATCAAACTTTAGTTTTCCTGGGTCTCAGAAGGATATTGGTCTGGCTAGACTGGCTTGTAAACAAGTGGGGAACAACAACGGGGGAGTGAAATTTTTTTTTCTGGTTAAAATGCACAATAAACAAGTTATTTCTCAACTGATTTTCTTTTTTCTCAATCAGTGTATGTCTAATAAATAAATAATTAAAGAAATAATAAATTAACAATAGTAAATGGTATATGTAGTATAAATAGTAGTATAATAGTCATATAATACAATATATAAAATAGTGAATACTTCTGCTATACGACTATTATATTACTATTTATACTACATATACTATTTACTGTTGGTAATCTATTAATATTATTGTTTTATTGTATTATTATTTATTAGAGTAGAATCAGGCATCTTTTTTCCAATACAATCTTTGTGAGAAGTTGCCTGGATCAATACGCTAATGACGTTGACGCCTGCAGCCATTGCGGCGTCTAGGTATGTCTATGGTTACTTCTATAATAAATAGATATTTTACTTCCACTATGTATGACCCAGTCAAAATCCATACAGTAGTTTACATGCTGCTTTTATGTACCAGATGCACATTTTGCACATGCTGTTATTCTGTTGAATACCATATGCTATGCACCTTATTTATTTACTTACCTTATTTGCATCTGCATTCTACCTTATTTTGTTTTTGTAATTTTACCTTTTGTTTGCATTTGTATTAAGCTTTTGCTTCTTTGTTTAAACTACTGGAGACCAATAATTTCCTTCGGGATAAATAAAGTATCTCTCTATCTATCTATCTATCTATCTATCTACATGAGAAGCTCTTCACTGAGCTGGCTTTAAACTTTAGACTCACGATTCTCCACTGGGGGGAGCTATCACAAGTGACCTTATACAGTGGGGGCAAAAAAGTATTTAGTTCAGCCAACTGATTGTGCAAGTTTCTCTACTAAAGTAATTTGTAGTCAGCCACTGATGGTTGCAAGTTCTCCTACTTAGAGATGAGAGAGGACGGTTAATTTTCATCTTAGGTACACTTAAGAAATTAATTGTAAATCATGGGGAAAATAAGTATTTGGTCAATAACAAAAAAATTCAAACTCAATACTTTCTAACATAACCTTAGTTGGCAATGAGAGAAGACAAACGTTTCCTGCAAGTCTTCACCAGGTTTGCACACACTGTAGCTGGTATGTTGGCCCATTCCTCCATGCAGATCTCCTCTAGAGCAAGTGATGTTTTGGGGCTGTCGCTGGGCAACACGGACTTTCAACTCCCTCCACAAATTTTCTATGGGGTTGAGGTCTGGAGATTGGCTAGGCCATTCCAGGGCCTTGAAATGCTTTTTATGGAGCCAGTCCTTCGTTTCCCGAGTGGTTGCGTTTGGGATCATTGTCATGCTGGAAGACCCAGCCCACGTTCCATCTTCAATGCTCTCAGTGATGGAAGGCTTAAAATCTCACTTAAAATCTCACCATACATTCTTCCCTTAACACGGACCAGTCGTCCCCTGTCCCCTTTGCAGAAAAACAGCCCCAAAGCATGATGTTTCCACCCCCATGCTTCACAGTAGGTATGGTGCTCTTGGGATGCAACTCAGGCATTCTTCTTCCTCCAAACACGGCGAGTTGGATTTTTTTACCAAAAAGTTCTCTTATGGTTTCAATCTGACCAAATGATATTCTCCCAATCTTCTTCTGGATCATCCATATGCTCTCTGGCCAAACTTCAGAGGGGACCTGGACATGTACTGGCTTAAGCAGGGGGACATACCTGGCACTGCAGGATCTGAGTCCCTCTCAGCGTAGTGTGTTACTGATGGTAGCCTTTGTTACTTTGGTCCCAGCTCTCTGCAGGTCATTCATCAGGTCCCTCCGTGTAGTTTTCTGGGATTTTTGCTCACCATTCTCATGATCATTTTGACCGCACGGGATGAGAGCTTGCGTGGGGCCCCAGATTGAGGGAGATTATCAATGGTCTTGTATGTCTTCCATTTTCTTACAATTGCTCCCACAGTTGATTTATTCACACCAACCTGCTTGCCTGTTGTAGATTCACTCTTCCCAGCCTGGTGCAGGTCTACAATTTTCTTCCTGGTGTCCTTCAACAGCTCTTTGGTCTTGGCCATGGTTGAGTTTGGCGTCGGACTATTTGAGGCTGTGGCCAGAAATCTTGCTTGTTTGTTATTGACCAAATACTTATTTTTTTTTAATTTACAATACAATTCTTTAAAACTCTTACAATGTGATTTCCTGATTTTTTTTCTTCATTTTGTCTCTCATAGTTGACCTATGATGTCATAGTGTATCACAGTGTAACTATGATGAAAATTACAGACATCTCTCATCATTCTAAGTAGGAGAACTTGCACAATCAGTGGCTGACTAAATACTTTTTTGCCCCACTGTATATGCTTTTCATTCATGGCAGTGCATCTTACTGAAATACACATAAATACACTTTTTTTTGTCAATAAGTGTGTATCTGTAATCTGTTTGTGACTGACCACAATGTCTGGCTGATCGGTATAAGCTTTAGTAGACATGTTCAGACTAGCAAACAGATGGAGGACAAAGAAAGCTGCTTGTATGTGTAGTGCCCAAATAAAACATTTTATTTAATGACAAGCTAGATATTTTTGATAAAAGTAAAATACTGCAGATTGCCATTAATTTTAAAACAGAAAAATCAAACAAATTTACAGGAACATGATCAATTAAATGTTTAACTGTTAAAAAAACCTTTAATAAAAAAAGTGTATTATATGAACACATCACAAATCCCGATATATTTAACCAGTCAAACAGAATTTAAATAGGTACTGAAAATACATAAAAAAAAAATACATCAAACATTCCTCACAGGGAGACATTTTATGCCGCCGCCACCACCAACAGAGAGGCTAATGCAAACTTCTGGGAAGCCCTGATTAGATTTCATATTTGGCATATTGTTTGGGACAGACAATATGCAGGTTAAATGCATTTCTACAATTTAAAGTGAATGCCTTTTAAACTTTGAAAAAAACGAACCAGTGCGCCACCTTTCCAGATGATAATGTTGTTGTAATGTCTCAAAACTTTCTCAAAAGGTATACAATTGAATGTTTTGTTAAAAATGTAAAAAAAACCTAAAACTGTTACATTGTGAACACACTCCTATTAAGACATCCATGAAAATCCATTACATATTGATCACATTAAATTAAAATGTGTGCACCTGTAGTTATGGGTTAAATCTTAAATGGTCCCCTAATCATTATTCCCTACATACCACATACAGCACTATTTGTCTATAGGGAACAAAATTAGTGAGGGCAGTAAATGATCTCAGTCACTCCATGGCACATGAAATAACAGCTAGCTCATGCCGTTTCTTATAAAATTGTCTAATAAACGTAAGGCAGCACCATGTCAAATGGGATGTAGTAATAAAGGTATGACATGATGAAAATAGTGTTATCAAATTTATAAAACAGGTCATTTTCAGTTATTTAGCAAAGTCTAGGTGCTTACATTTGTGGTTAAATGACTTGAAAGACATTTTCCTGACAAGCCTTCCAAATAATCTGCTGGCATGAAAGTGGAGTCTTGTGTTAGGTTTGGGAAATTGGTAACCTCCTTAACTTTTGAATTATTTCCATAACTGTAGATATGGCATTTTCAGGAGAATAGCTATTTTCTAGTCATTCCCTGTATTATCAAGGTCAGTATACTCTTCTCTAATTTGAATAGTGTTTTGTTTAAAAAAATCTGAGTAGATTCACTGCAAATAAAGTTAGATTTTTTTTTTTCCATTCATTTTTTCTTTGTACATTTCCAACAGGCGTGCTGGTCTTATGTCATATGAACCAAATTTTCATATATCATTTTGTTGACTTTTTAAATACAAGGAAATTTACTGCAGGAAACACAAATATATATTTAATAACAACATTATTAAAAATGTAATCAATGATGAACAAGTCTGTTTATGTTATGACACTTAACTTTTAAGTTCTATGTTTCAAAAAGCTTTCACATTCTTTAATTAAAATGGAAAAATGTTATACTTATGTTTGTGTGATGGAGCCCATGTTCTGTAAATGTTGTGTTAACTCCTTTTCATTTTGAACTTAATGCCAGACACCAGAATGTAATTTGACTGGGGCTGCCCAAAAATGTAGCACTAGGCCATACCGTTATCCCCGAAATAGTATTCTCTGGAAAAAAATAAATAAATACAAATTTGACACACCCTGGCCTAAAGAATATAATTATTTCGCCACTTAGAACATACCAAAACATATTGGCTAATACAGGACAAATATATATACAGTCTAACCTCGTTAACTCGCCCCCTATTATCTCGCGAACCTCATCTCTCGCAGCCTGTGATGGTAGGATGGAGTTTTCTCCATGCACTTTACCTCGAACAGCTACCAACCTTGGCTCTCACCCTTGCCATTCTTGAAATGTGGCAAATGTCTTGCCAGCAATGAAATTCTACCCCATTAAGTCACAAAGTTTTCAAATTGGTCATTAGTTGCCACTTTAATCCTACTGACAGGATCGCCTTCCCTGCCCTCTCTTCTGCCAGCAGCTCACCTTACAATCAGGTATGAACGTCAATGCCTTAGTCTTAGTTATTTGTAACCTCGTTACAAAGTCAGCAAACTCGCCCCTCACCAAAAATTGACATGAAACAGATGTAGACGAGATGATAAGTTTAGACTGTATATTGTTTTCAATCAGGTATTAAAGTAGGTGATATGCAAACTCATGAATACATAACAGGTGCTCGGATGGAGGAGCAGCATCAGTTCACTAGCCCACCAAAACAAGGACCCAGGTTATTGTCCCAACCGTGATTTCTGCCTGGTTGGGCATCACAGAGGTACAACTGACTGTGGCTGAACACAGGGGATCATTTACAGTGGGGCAAAAAAGTATTTAGTCAGCCACTGATTGTGCAAGTTCTCCTACTTAGAAAGATGAGAGAGGTTTGTAATTTTCATCATAGGTACACTTCAACTATGAGAGACAAAATGAGAAAAAAAATCCAGGAAAAAAAAATCCAGGAAATCACACTGCAGAATTTTAAAGATTTTAATTGTAAATCATGGTGGAAAATAAGTATTTGGTCACCCACACACAAGCAAGATTTCTTCTTTAAGAGCTCTTCTGTCCTGCTCACTCCGTTACCTGTATTAATGACACCTGTTTGACCTCGTTATCTGTATAAAAGACACCTGTCCACAGCTCAAACAGTCGGACTCCAAACTCAAAACCATGGCCAAGACCAAAGAGCTGTCGAAGGACACCAGGAAGAAAAATTGTAGACCTGCACCAGGCTGGGAAGAGTGAATCTACAATAAGCAAGCAGGTTGATGTGAATAAATCAACTGTGTGGGAGCAATTGTAAGAAATGGAAGACATACAAGACAGACCATTGATAAATCTCCCTTGATCTGGGGTCCTACACAAGATTTCAAGATTTCATCCCGTGGGGTCAAAATGATCATGAGAACGGTGAGTAAAAATCCCAGAACTACACGAAGGGACCTGATGAATGACCTGCAGAGAGCTGGGACCAAAGTAACAAAGGCTACCATCAGTAACACACTACGCAGAGAGGGTGTCCAACTGCTTAAGCCAGTACATGTCCAGGCCCGTCTGAAGTTTTGCCAGAGAGCATATGGATGATCCAGAAGAGGATTGGGAGAATATCATGTGGTCAGATAAAACCAAAATAGAACGTTTTGGGAAAAACTGAACTCGTAATGTTTGGAGTAAGAAGGATGCTGAGTTGCATCCCAAGAACACCATATCTACTGTGAAGCATGGGGGTGGAAACATCATGCTTTGGGCCTGTTTTTTCTACAAAGGGAACAGGACGACTGATCCGTGTTACGGGAAGAATGAACGGGGCCATGTATCGTGAGATTTTAAGCCAAAACCTCCTTCCATCAGTGAGAGCATTGAAGATGGAACGTGGCTGAGTCTTCCAGCATGACAATGATCCCAAACACACCATTTGGGCAACAAAGGAGTGGCTCCGTAAAAAGCATTTCAAGGTCCTGGAGTGGCCTAGCCAGTCTCCAGACCTCAACCCCATCGAAAATTTGTGAAGGGAGTTGAAAGTCCGTGTTGGCCAGCGACATCCCCAAAACATCACTGCTCTGGAGGAGATCTGCATGGAGGAATGGGCCAAAATACCAGCTACAGTGTGTGCAAACCTGGTGAAGACTTACAGGAAACGTTTGACCTCTGTCATTGCCAACAAAGGTTATGTTACAAAGTATTGAGTTGAACTTTTGTTATTGACCAAATACTTATTTTCCACCATTATTTACAATTAAATTCTTTAAAAATCCTACAATGTGATTTCCTTTTTCTCATTTTTTTCCTCATTTTGTCTCTCTAGTTGAAGTGTACCTATAGACCTATAGTACCTATAAATTATAGACCTCTCTTATCTTTCTAAGTAGAAGACCTTTCACAATCAGTGGCTGACTAAATACTTTTTTGCCCCACTGTATGTGTCTATATATATATATATATATATATATATATATATATATATATATAGACATAGACAGAATCAGTAGTTTCCAGCAGTCATTCTATAATCTGTAGTAGGAACCCTCCCAGTGTTTACAATAATAAATAACGTATTTAACATAATGTAGAAAGCATCGTTTCTGCGACTAAAAACTGCTAATATTCTGGTACGGTCACACATCTAAAATCAGAAACAAAATCTAACCCATTCAACATGGTCGTCCACCAACAGTCACTTTAGAGTTCATTACATGGCTATAGCCAGTTTTGGTCTGATGGAGTGGAGGAGTAATAAATAACACATCATCAAAAATAAAACACTAATATATAAAAATCTATCACCATTTGATTAACACCAGACCTGCCAGTATACCATATCCCAAGACGAGGAACAGCACCTTAAGGAGGCGATCATGCTTATCCTCCAGCTCCCGGGAAAGAATTTCAAAGAAAGTAATGAATAGGAATGTGCCTGCTGCCAGGCCTTGGAGCACCACAGAAATAATACCTCCTACCAGGTTCTGAGCACTCTCGATACCCATTCCAAGGCCAATGCCCAACGGAATCATTAAGCTGACTGTGACAGCCAGTTTACTGGCATCACGGAGGTGCAGCCCTGCTTTAGCCATGCTCACTCCCAAAGCCACAGCTGCCAGGGTCTCATGAATGGCCACTCCGACAAAAAGGCTGCCTAATTTAGCACCATCTTCCTGAAGCCCAAGGGCAAGCCCCTCGAAGACAGAGTGGGCAGAAAGGGCCAAGACCAGGCTTGCAAGTCGCAGCGGTCCTGCGCGTGTTAGTTCTGTGGGGTTGAAGTGCCCGTGGTGATGTGAGTGGCGATGTGACTGATGATGCGAGCTCCGTGCCGGCCCGATGAACGGCGTATCGTACTCCGAATCGCTGCCTGCTTCCGAACTACCAGCATTGAAGGTCTCAAGGTCAATGAAGGGTGGTTTCTCTTTTCTGAAAGTCAGCACAACCTGCTCGACAAACACGGTGAGGAAAAAGCCAAGCATCATTGTGGTCTCAGCCAGGGGGTAGTCGGCACTAATGTTAAGCTTTTTCAGGACATCCTGGACCTGTGGACAAAAGCAATTTGTATGGAAAAATATGGTCACAAAACATAAACCCATCAGTATTATCAATGTGAGGAAACTGTTAGGTCCTATCCTGGACTGTATTTATAACCTACAGTGCATTAATAAACATTGTTTCATGTATTCAGTTAGAAACAGAAAGCTGGAACAATGACATTTACATATAGTCATTTAACCAGATGTTCTTATCTAGAGCAATAGAAAACTGACAGAGTCTTATGAAGTGCAATCCAAGCAACTGTGGCTTAATTTCCTTGGTTAAGGGTCCAACATTGGCAATCGAGATTTGAACCCTGGATTAACCAGTCCATAGGCCATTACTTTAACCTCTGACAACCATGCGTCTGTGTGATGTCAGGACTAGCCAGGAGGCACCGCTGGGTGCCCGGGTTTCCAAAGTGGTAGGTTAGCGAACGGCACCCAAATTATTATTATTAATGAATGTTTTAAAACCCCATGATGTCTTCTAAACATGATGATGTGAACAATGATGTTGTCATTCAGCAATAGCAGCCATCGTAAGAAGGTTTAGGGAAAGCCAGTGTCTAGTCAGCAGCACTGGGCACAAAGCAGGAACAACCCTAGACTGGATACATTAGAAGCTAACATACCAATTAGCCTACCATGCATGTCTTTGGAATGTGGGAGGAAACCGGAGGACCCTGGGGTCGGGATCGAGATCAGGTTTAATATACTTTATTTCTGTAACTTGCACAGCCACTTTAAATATAATGCTTCTCCTACTGCTGATATTTTATGATCATACACTTTTGAGACCTCTATGAGAGATGCAAGGATTTTTTTTTTTTTTTTACCAGAGTGACAAAAGATTCTATTATCTCCAAATACAGCTGTAGCACAGAGAATAAAAAAATGGGGAAAAAATGTCACTTATTTTGTCCAAGCATGATTGTTTGTGCCAGATGGGATGGTTTGACCAGACAAGTCTGAGCTGACTGACAGGTTAAGGTAAATCAAATAACCAGAATTGTGAACTGTAGAATTGTGGTGAGAGGAAAACCATCTCAGAATGTACAACACGTCGATCATTATGGTGGATGGGCTACAACAGCAGAAGACCACACTGGTTTAGACTTTTGTCAGCATTGAACAGAAAGGTATGGCTGCAGTGGGAACAGCAGTGTTAATTTTCACAGCAGATTTTGATTTAGTTTTAGTCATAGTCTTTTGACCAAAACGTAATTTAGTCATCTGAATTCTTTGTGGTTTGTCTAGATTTCGCCGACTAATTATAATAAGATTATAGTCAACTAAATGTACAGTAGATTTAGTTGACTAAAACATGAAATGTAAAGATTGCAAAATATAAATGCTTTTTTTAAACATTTACCTTTTAAAATGAAACATCTACATGCAGGCATTGATAATAAAAGTATACATTAAAGTGCTTATTACTCAAAATTTCCAACATAGATCTTCTTCCCACTCTGTGTGGACATTCAGTAGATAATCTAGAATAGAATCAAGTTGGAATGAATGATATAAGATCTAATTAAGATATAAGCTCAGGTCTATATGCATGCATTGATAATAAAAGTAGACAGTAAAGTGGTCACCAAAACTCAATTTCCATCAAAGATCTGATTCAAACTCGGTGTGGACACTCATGACATATTGTAGAACAGAATCAAGTTGGAATGAATGATATATTATGAGCTTTATTAAACATATAAGATCAGAAGATCGGATATGCATGCTCCATATGCATGTATTCATAATTACAGTATAAACGTTAAAAGTTATGTTACCCGAATACTCCTTCAATATAGTAGGAAAACTTTTTAGACAAAGTTAAAATATATCCACATCGCGAACTGAAAGCATATTTTAATCCCTACTTTATTTGTTATTTAGGTGTGGACAGCTTGACTGCAGTTTCAGGACGACATGCCTGCAGATGTTGTTTCAACTTGGTCGCCTCACACGGTATACAAAGACTCTTGTTTTCCTTGACATCAAATGAGAAATGTCTCCATATATTGACTCTCCTCTTTCTCCCAGATGTTGGCAGTAATTGTCGAGCTAGTAGAGTCTTCCCCAGGGTCAGATCAAATGTGTACGTCTTACTGCATTACTGACTGGATCGCTACACAACATGTCCTGCCTTTCCACGAATGCTAACGTTATGATTAGATATTTTCCTAACTTGGCCCCACCTTCCACAAAACTACATCAGATCTGATTGGATGTCGTCTCTGGCACATATTTACGTCTCGTTTTTATTTGTTGACAGAAGTGTCCATTCATATTGTCCTAGTTATTGTCATTTTTCATTCATTTTAGTTCAGTTTTCGTCTCGTTCTTGTTAGAAGAAAAGGGTCACTGACAAAAACTATGATGATAATCATACGTCAATGAAATCAACACTGGGGAACAGGCTCACCAATACCAGACAGATGAAGACTGGAAAAACATAGTCTGGTCTGATAAATCCGAATTTCTGCCGAGGCACACAGATAGTAGGGTCACAATTTGGAGCCAACAGCACGAAATCTATGGACCCAACAATCCAGGCTGGTGAAGGTGGTGTAATAGTGTGGAGAATTAAGTAGAACACCTTTTGGATCTGGCAGAATGGGATTCACCGCATTAAAGTGCACCTGAAAAATCTGCTGGAATTATGTGATGCAATCATGTAAAAAAATAATGGAGACTGTTTTGAGAGCAAAGAAAGGCCCTACCCAGTATAAGTATAGGGTTCCTAATTAAGTGCTTGATATGAAGTGTACTTTATGAGTCACCACAGCATAGTTCCTAATGCAGAAAGGGTGAGGAAACTCAGTAGAGCTTACAAACGCATTTCTACACAGAACAGGGAGAATATTTATGCAATTAAGAGTCATCTGCCTTTTGTTTAATTAACTTTTGTGTCACCACAAAGAACACATCTCAAATTGTTAAGAAATATCCGAGTTAGCCAAAAGGTAAACAATCCAATGGAATACAGTTGTATTTTAATTCCAAGCTGTAATACTACAGTACAGTTTGGGGAAGGATTACTTGTGCAAGGCACTGTACATCCATGTGTAAATCCATGTGTAATTACGTTTACTTAACACCAGATATCATGTTGCATAACCCACCTTGTCTCGGACTGCAGGCAGAAGAGCATTAAAGCAAGTAGCCAGAAAAACACCGCCTCCAAACGAGTTGCTGAATGAAACCGCCCTTCTGTAGCGCACGACCTTGTTCACGTCGGCCTGCATGACCCTAACAGGGATGAGAATCCCTCCCAACATGAGGCCAAACACTCCACAAAGGCACAGAATCTTAGCCACCACAATCTCCATGCTGGCTGTTTCACGTTCACAGCCCGGCGATTATCGGCAGAATATTAAGAGCACGACCTGATCGTGAATCTCTACTCGTCTGGAACACAGCTCCCATCAGAGCTCGGACTCGCTCAGCATTTTCCTGACTGAAGAAGAAACGAGATGTGAGCTGATAGCAACCTCAAATATCACTGATCCTACTGATATGAACACATTTTTCTGCTGACTAACATTATTATCTGTTTACAGAACTAGTCATGTGGTCTGCCTGGTTCCTGATGATTATTTACAGGGTTGTTAGTTTACTGCACCTCTAGTCAATTCATTATTTAGGTCTTCCTGTAATATACCTGTAATACAACCCCAAATCAGAAAACGTTGGGACAGTATGGAAAATAGAAAGTAAATGAATAGATAAGAGTTCCTTTCATTTACTTTGACTTCATTGCAGACAGTATGAACCAAAGATATTGTCATATTGTATAATCAAAGACATGTTTTGTCTGGGCAACTTAATTTAGTTTACGAATAAACATCCATTCCTGCATTTCAGGGCTGCAGCAAAATCCAAAAAGGTTGGGAGAGGGACAATTTAGGCATAATGATTAAAAAAAATTATAATTATGCGATTTCAAACAGGTCATGTCAGCAGGTTGACAGGAGTTACATTCACAAATGCCACTTAAAACATTCCTGTGCAAAAGACAAGCCTTATGTTTACCAGAAGCAGCGTCGACTTCTGGGCTCTGGGGCATATATGATGGACCATCACAACATGGAAATGTCTATTGAGGACAGGCCAATCAGTATTCCAGATCTTTTTTGTAAGAAATGGACACTGTGCTCCAGACCAAAGATGAAAAGAACCATCTGCAAAAAGTCCAAAAGCCAAGGTCTGTCATGGTATGGGGTTGTGTCAGTGTCCTTGGCAAAGACAATTTACACTTCTGTGATGGCAGCATTAATGCAGAAACGTACATTGACATTTTAGGACAATATGCTGCCTTCAAGACGACATCTTTTTCCAGGGACGCCCATGCATTTTTCAAAAACAACGACCCCGTACTGTTCATGAACAACTTTCAAGCAGAATGGGACAAAATACCATCTGAAACACTTCATCACTTGGTATCCTTTGGTGCTGAAATGTCTTTTAAGGAATGGAAACATTACAAAGTGGTAACTGCTTTAACAGCCAGTGTTTCTGCTGCAAACTTATTGCCACCACTCCTTCAGAACATTATGAAATGTCATAAAATCACAACTCTGCAGAGGGCTTTTATTTTGAAATGACGGACGGAGAGCAAAACGAAAGTGGAGAGCGATTACAGCCACGGTAAAGACAGTGAAAAGAGAAATGTAGATCAGTTAAGTTTAGATAGATTTTAATTGAAAAGAACATTCACAATGTTGAGTAAAGCCCGTCGCTGGGCACGTGCAAGCAGGCACTTCATGACTCTGAGCACTGTTCAGTTCATCACTCCGCCACATTTTGGCAGTAGTACATTAAATTAAAGACCACAGAAAGCCACAGTAGATCATGTGATCTAAAATTTAGACAGGGAAAGGCAAACAGTCTTTTCCGTGAACAAACAAATGCTTAAGGCCAAGATAACTTGGCTAACCTTACTACCAAGCATGAGAAGTGATGCTGAAGTTATGTTTCCCTATGAGTGAGCCCTAGCACCCATAAAAAAATAAATAAATAAAATTAAGGGCTCAAAACCAGGCTGCAAAATTTGTGGGTATGATGCCATGTATACAAAAGGATGCAAATAACGTGGTTTTTTTTCCCCTTCGCCGGCTGCTGAAACAAATCCTAGAGGAAACACTTCCATCCCAACTTTTTTTTTTGCAATGTATTGCAGGCCTGAAATGCTGGAAAGGATGTATAGTAACAAATGAAATTAAGTTCACCAGACAAAACTTGAAATATCTTGGGTTCATACTATTTGCAATTAAATAAAAGTTGATGTTGAAGTCATGCCTTTGTAATGTGTCAAAATTCTCCACACATTCTCTACTGGGGACTGGTCAGGACTCCTGGCTGTACTTTCTTCTGCAGCCATGCCTTGATAGTGTGTGCAGCATGTGGTTTTGCATTGCCTTTTTGAAAAATGCTATGTCGTCTTGAAGGCAGCATATGTTGTCCTAAAATCTCAATGTACATTTCTGCATTAATGCTGCCATCACAGAAGTGTAAATTGTCTTTGCCAAGGACACTGACACAACCCCATACCATGACAGACCTTGGCTTTTGGACTTTTTGCAGATGGTCCTTTTCATCTTTGGTCTGGAGCACAGTGTGTCCATTTCCTCCAAAAAAGATCTGGAATACTGATTGGCCTGTCCACAATAGACATTTCCACGTTGTGATGGTCCATCATATATGCCTCAGAGCCCAGAAGTCGACGCTGCTTCTGGTTAACATAAGGCTTGTCTTTTGCACAGGAATGTTTTAAGTGGCATTTGTGAATGTAACTCCTGTCAACCTGCTGACATGACCTGTTTGAAATCACATCATTATTTTGTTTTTTTTAATCACTATGCCTAAACTGTCCCAGTTCCCACCTTTTTGGATTTAGTTGCAGCCCTGAAAGCCAAAGCCAATATAAAAAGCACTGCCTTATTTATCCGCATTCCCTATACTGTCCCAACTATTTCTGATCTGGGGTTCTATAAAATATACGACGACATTTAGAGATACAGTGCAGTCTGTATTCACTTACTAGTCTGAATTATACTGAAAACATAAATATGATTTAAGAAATGTTTAAAGCAATAATGTAAAATCTCAGTAACAAGACGGAAAGTCCCATTACATACAGGACCATTAAAGGCAGGGCCGGGAACTGCTTACTATAAACAACCTGGAATAGGACATGAAGGTAACGTTTATTCTAGTATATAGCACGCTAGGTAGTATTGCTAACTAACCGATGCTAATTGCACGGGACAAGAACTTAACAGGCCAGCATTTTTAGTCATAATACTGTACTGTATTTACTTTATCAAGTAAAAACTGCACACTGCCACATCATGTGCCTATAGAAACAATTAACTACGGTTATCAAGTTAGCTGTTTATGTTACAACCATTAAGGCGGCCGCCTTGCTAGCAATTTACTCCGAGTTCTAACGGTAGCAGCTAGACGCATATTAAGTTGAATTCATTAGCCGCTCATAAGATATCGTAATGCGCTCATAAAAAAACATTTAAAGTCATGTTGTCTTTGTTACCTGTTTTGATTGCGATACTTCCCGGTGCATAAAGCACCTGTCTGCGTGCTGCTGGCTAGTTGTAAACTCCAAAAACATCCACGTTCCCTATGAGGGCGCACTGCATAGTCCACGGAATGAACCTGTAGACCAAGTGCACTATACTAGTAATAACCAGCGATTTGTAACTCAGCCCATGACCTTGTGTCGTCGAGCGACATGACCGAGCCTGTGAGAATGATTGGAGGAAAGACTTGATGCTAACCAGACACTAGAAGATTCTGAAAAGACTCCAAAAGGACTAAAGTCGGACACCGTCTAAAGACAAGTCAGAGTTTTTAGTCACAGAGTATGAATTTGCTAAGACTTTATTAATTATTGAGGATTATCCATTTCTGTCCATCTCCACTCTGTCGTGGTATAAATGGGAAGACATGTCAAACTTGCTCACACCACGAGTTTTTCCTCCTTTTGTACAGCCCAACAGAACCTTGGCTTCAGAGGAATCTCCCAGCGCTCATGTCTCATTTACATTTACAGCATTTAGCGGACTTACAATTGATACAATCTTACAATCCAAGCAATTGTGGGCCTTGCTCGAGGACCCAACAGTAGCAGCTTGGCAGAGGTGGGATTTGAACCCTGGACCTTTTGGTCCATAGTCCATTACCTTAACCACTAGGCTACCACCATCATCATTTCTCTACTCGCTTTGCTTCTTCCAGCTTGGTATTGGAGAGAGCATACCTACTGGTTGTTGCAAATGTTCACATCACTATACGCATGAGCCAAGATTTAAGACGTATGATAACATTCTACGTGGTTGATTTCATCCTAACTTCAAGACAAAAAAGAAAAAAAAAAGACTGCTATCCTGACCACCTTACACAAACGATTGAGCTGATGTAAGCACGATGCAACTCCAGCAAGACTAGCAATGTTATTCCCACACAGGAAAATGGTCTGAGACAGTGAAAGCGCTTGAAAACTCATTTGGTGAAAGGCCAGTATAACACAAATCAAATTGCAGCAACCATGATACTCATGCAGTTTCCTCTATAATCAGTCAAATGACTGTTAGTAAATGGTGTTGTCATGATACCAAAAATATGACTTCAGTACGATACATGCCCAAAATATCTTCATACCAATACTGAGACGCCACCATGTCAAAAACCTAAAACATCAGGAAAAGTAATGGAATAATAGATGATAGCCCATGGAACTTAAAATTCTTTGTATTTTATTAACATAAAAAACCCAGAAAGAAACTGACAATGAATAGGTAATGTACACAATTTATAATTTGATTATTGAAAAAAATTTGATTAGAAAGGTCACGTTGTCATTAAAGCTTTTACACAGTGAGCAGTTATCTGATGTCATCTGTAGCCTTGAGTTTATGGGATTTCTTTGACAGGTTAGTTACCTTTGTATTTGCAGCCAGACCTCACTGGTAAAAGAGTTTCTACTGAGTGCATTTTCTAGCAATAGAAATAATTATTGACATAAATGTACATGCCATAATTACCATTACCAGTACTGCTGGTCTCCTGAGTTTAAACTAATCATATATAGAATTGGTATTGATGATCTACTTGTGATTGTGAACACCTGATTTTTAAGTTTGGAAGTTATGATCAACTTAACGTTGCCAGTGTTATCTTATACAGTGATGTTACCACATTGGTAAGTTGACTTAAAAGATAAAGCCAGTTAAACAGTTATTATTAGCCTTAACTTCCTTGTCAAAGTCAGATGGTCAAACAGATCGCTTATCACATACATAACGGATCTCACTCATCTGATTTATATCGGAGTTGATGGGCATGACGTAATAATGTTATCTATCATATTCACTAACCTGCTGCTCTGTGAGCTCTTGGTACAATAAGTTGGGAGTGTTGTCTCCCTTAGTCTGTGTAGGTTTAAAACATTTTGCAGACTGGTTCTGTGGTGTTCATGGGCTTAACATAATTCCATATTTCACTTCTTGTGTGTACTTTCTTTACAAGCCATGGACAGTCAGCAAAAGTGATGATATTAGCAGCTATCAACTCTGTTTTCTCTTCTGATTCACCAGGTTTACCTGCAGGGAGAAGAAGCAGAGCGTTGCAAGCATACGCTGCCCCCCTGTGGCACTCTGACGCAACTCGCAGAAACAAAGCTCTGATTTAAAAAAAACAGTCATTCTTAAAGTACCAGTACTAATAAAGTGAGGTATCCTAGCATTTTCAATAGCATGGTATTGCAATGCTTTTCCAGTATCGGTATACCGTGCAATACTATTGGCAAAAATAATTTCCAGTACAAACCAAACTTGAAATGTGACATTTAATATCCATAACCATTACATCTTCCATATCTCTTACAAACTCCTCTGAACACATACAGACAGTTGTTACTGTAAAATGTAAATCACCTCATGTTGATGCAGTCCATGTAACAGTGATTCTTTTATGGCAACCCATGAGCAAGGATCAGTTACACAGAAATCACGTTAAACTAAGGTGACATTTCTGTACAACCAGACAGGCTTTTAGAGTCCATGTGGCCAGATAAAACCTAAACATGTAGGCTACGGTGGTTCTTCAAAGATGGGTGTTGCAGGTAGGGAAGCCGGACACGCGTGCACTCCTCGTGATGTCAAATTGGTCTTGTCCCTGGAGTTGTAAGAATGACAGATCTTTTAAAAAAAAGATTAAAAAGAAAAACATAGCGAGCCAGTCTTTTGTATGTCCCCATGCTGATTCTTTAGCTATTGAAGAAAACACAAACAAGGGGTGTTTCAACAGTGTTACAACCTAAACTAATACATTCATTGTATTTCAAAGGGTTTCACCATTCGTGTGTTTCAATATTTATGCAACCACATATGTTCACTGAAGTAGGGGACCATGGGACTGTGGTGGCTTAGTGGTTAAGGTAATGGACTATGGACCAGAAGGTCCAGGGTTCAAATCCCACCTCAGCCAAGCTGCCACTGTTGGTTCCTTGAGCAAGACCCTTAACCCACAATTGCTTGGATTGTAAGATTGTACCAATTGTAAGTCGCTCTGGATAAGGGCGTCTGCTAAATGCTGTAAATGTAAATGGCAGTTATGGGTACAGGACTTTTGACCAGAAAGTTCTGGGTTCAAATTCCACTTCTGCCAGTCTGCCACTGTTGGGTCCTGGAGCAAGGCCCTTAACCCACAATTGATTGTCATTCTGCTAAATGCCATAAATGTTTCATACATGCACATTAGTGCTGTTAAAATATTCAATCTAAATTACTTTTGCTTGCTCCTTTCTGGCTACAGCGTTTCCATTACAAGCTTTTTTTTTTTTTTTTTTAAATCCTGTCCTTTCTTTTGGACTCAGAACAGATTTTTTTTTCCTCCCATCTGCATAATATCACTCAGCTTCAACCCTTTCTCTCCAAGAAACATACTGAAACACTGCATGATGCTTTCACATCATCCCACTTAAGACTACTCCAAGTGCCCTCTCACTGGCATCCCACACATAATGACCTGCCCACTTCAGTATCTCAAAAATTCAGCTGTCTGATTACACTCTCAGAATGGGGAAAGAAGGTGATTGAAGTGACTTTGAACATGGCACAGTTGTTGATGCTAGATGGACTGGTCTGAGTATTTCAGAAACTGCTGATCTAAGATTTTCATGCACAACCATCTCCGAGTGCACAACACATCCAACCATGAAGCAGATGGGGCACTGCAGCAGAACACCACAGCAGGCTCATCAAAATTGGACAATAGAAGACTGGAAAATCTGATGAGTCTCAATTTCTGCTGTGACATTCCGATGGTAGGGTCAGAACTGAGTAACTAACTTGAAAGCATGGATCCATCCAGCCAAGTAGCAACAGTTCAGGCTGGTGGTTAGGGTTGAGTATCATTTGCATTTCAGCTATGGATTATGGTTCTTCTCAATTGCAAGTTTCGATTTAAAAAAAAATATTAAAAAAAAACAGCAGGAAAGAAAATGTTTAGGTATAAACGATATCTTTTTACAATATTTCAGCTTCAAGAGTAATAGTAGTACTGACTTTTGCACGAATCACAGCTATGAATTTGAAGCAAAATGCAGTAGTATTAACCAATAAGTGGAATCAAAATTATTTTTCTGAATTCCTGAAATTTTGGCACCAGATTCAATACCCAGTCCTACTGGTGGTGGTGTAATAGTGTGGGGGATATTTTCTTGTCACACTTTGCGCTCCTCAACACCAATTAAACACCACAGCATACGGAGTACTGTTGGTGACCGTTTATGGTCACAGTGTACCCATCTTCTACACGCCATATCACATAGCTCAAATAATCTCAAACATGACAGTTTGTACTCAGAAGGCCTCCACAGTTACCAGATCTCAATCCAATCCTTTGGGATGGGGGTGAAATTGGAGAGTTGCATCCTGGATGAGCAATTGACCAGTCTGAAGCTACTGTGTGATGCTATCATGTCAATATGGACCAAAATCTCAGTAATTTTTTCAGGACGTTGCTGAATCTATGCCACAAAGAATACAAACAGTTCTTAGTCCAACCTAGTACTAGCAGTGTTCCTAATGAAGTGGTCGTTGAGTGCAACTCTCCACATGGTCTAGCAACAGCCTACCGAGCTCCTTCATCCCTACAGCCCTGTCCAAACACTTGGGTCCGCCAATATAGCTTGCCTGCCTGCCCCAAAATTTAGATCGAAACTGTAGGGGATAGAAACTGTGGAATACATTATCACAATCACTTTCCTCATTCAAACCTAAAACCTAGCTGCTTTCTCAGCATTTTATTTCATTTGCTTACTGATTTTTTTGCTTCTGTAAAGCAAGCTTGGATATGAGAAAAGCACTATATAAATTGTCTTTATAAAATATTATTATAGCACCACACAGCCATGAGACAATATAAACTTCAACAGCATACATTTATTCCTTTTACTAATTCAGCAACTTCCAACAGTAATTTCCATAATTTCCATCATGCTATAGCTCGTTATTAATGACCTCATAATGAAAGGAGTAAAAACACAATTAATGAATGTTAATTTAAGACAGGGTGGCACAGTGTTGCAGTGGGTAGCCTCACTGCTCCAAGATTCCCGGTTCAATCCCAACCCTGGGCTCCGCCTGTGTAAAGTTTGCATGTTCGCGTGGGTTTTTTCTCCAGGTACTCAGGTTTCCTCCCTCAGTACAAAGACATGCGTGTTAGGTTAATTGGTGTTTCTAAAGTGCTCCTTAGTGTGCGAGTGTGCGTACAGTGGGGCAAAAAAGTATTCAGTCAGCCACTGATAGTGCAAGTTCTCCTACTTATAAAGATGAGAGAGGTCTGTAATTTTCATCATAGGTACACTTCAACTATGAGGGACAAAATGAGAAAAATCCAGGAAATCACATTGTAGAATTTTTAAAGAATTTAATTGTAAACCATGGTGGAAAATGAGTATTTGGTCACCCACAAAAACAAATAAAATAAATAAATACAAAAAAAAAAAAAAAAAAAAAAAAAAAAAGATTTCTGGCTCTCACAGACCTGTAACTTCTTTAGAAAGCTCTTCTGTCCTCCACTCGTTTTACTGTCTTAATGGCACCCGTTTTGACCTCGTTATCTGTATAAAAGACACCTGTCCACAGTCTCAAACAGTCAGACTCCAAACTCAACATGGCCAAGACCAAAAAGCTGTTGAAGGACCACCAGGAAAAAATTGTAGACCTGCACCAGGCTGGGAAGAGTGAATCTACAATAAGCAAGCAGGTTGGTGTGAATAAATCAACTGTGGGAGCAATTGTAAGAAAATGGAAGACACACAATACCATTGATAATCTCCCTCGATCTGGGGCCCCACGCAAGATCTCATCCCATGGGGTCAAAGTGATCATGAGAACGGTGAGCAAAAATCCCAGAACTACATGGAGAGAGTGATGAATGACCTGCAGAGATCTGGGACTAAAGTAACAAAGGCTACCATCAGTAACACACTAGGGAGTCAGATCCTGGAGTGCCAGGCGTGTCCCCCTGCTTAACCCAGAACATGTCCAGGCCCAGAGAAGTTTGCCAGAGAGCATATGGATAATCCAGAAGAGGATTGGGAGAATATCATGTGGTCAGATGAAACCAAAATAGAACTTTTTGGTAAAAACTCAACTCATCGTGTTTGGAGGAAGAAGAATTCCGAGTCGCATCCCAAAAACCATACCTACTGTGAAGCATGGGGGTGGAAACATCACGCTTTGGGGCTGTTTTTCTGCAAAGGGGAAAGGATGACTGATCCGTGTTACGGGAAGAATTGTGTATGACTTGTGTATGAATGTATCGTGACATTTTAAGCCAAAACCACCTTCCATCAGTGAGAGCACTGAAGATGGAACATGGCTGGGTCTTCCAGCATGACAACAATCCCAAACACACCGCTCAGGTAAAGGAATGGCTCCGTAAAAAGCATTTCAAGGTCCTGGAGTGGCCTAGACAGCCCCAAAACATCACTGCTCTAGAGGAGATCTACAGTGTACAAACCTGGTGAAGACTTACAGGAAACGTTTGACCTCTATCATTGCCAACAAAGGTTATGTTACAAAGTATTGAGTTGAACTTTTGTTATTGACCAAATACTTATTTTCCACCATGATTTACAATTAAATTCTTTAAAAATCCTACCATGTCATTTCCTGGATTTTTTTTTCCTCATTTTGTCTCTCATAGTTGAAGTGTACCTATGACGTTTACAGACCTCTCTCATCTTTCTAAGTAGGAGAACTTGCACTATCAGTGGCTGACTAAATACTTTTTTTTGCCCCACTGTACATGTGCCCTATGATGGATTGGCGCCTTGTCTAGGGTTATTCCTGCCTTGTGCCCTGTGTCGTCAGCCAAGCACTGGCTTTCCCGCGACCCTGTCTAGGATAAGCGGATAAGAAAGTGAATGGATGAATTTAAGAGTGTCCTAATATATAAATATGTACACACAATGTAACAAAAATGTATATAGAGTCACAGCTTAAAAATCCACACCACTTCTTTTCCAGAAAAAATTGCCCATGGAAATAATTAGATTTCTCTCTAAAACAATAGTTTTTACTTAAGCTGTAAATCATCAGCACAGCTGTCTGGTCATAAAATGGTGTACACACCTGTGTGTGTACATGCTCCAACCTCCCACAGACTCCTGATTTGCTTCTCCTCTGCACTACATAAGTCATATGATGCAAATGCTTTTTTAAGCCAACACAGTGTACAAAACAAGGAATAGGAAGTGTTCCTTCTGCCCAATTTGAGAAGGTAATATACAAATTCATCCATGACCTTATATGTCAACCTGACAATCCGACAAATATCTCAATTTCAGAGAAATATGTACAAATGACATTTTTTATGACTAGAATATCTTTAGAAAGTCATATTACACTAAATCAGCCTTACCATGACACGAGTGTCACTGTTCTTCGTTACTTGCACTAGGTGGACGGCTGCGGATTTGACTCCTTAACTGCTCAATAAGCTCAGGATTCTGCTGCTGCATTTGCTGGGCAAACTGCTGACCACTGTGCAGATGAAAACATTTGGCTAAATACAAAAAACTGACAATACATGAACTTGCATGCATTAATGATACAATTATTCGATATTAACAGTAACCAGATTACATACAACAATATAACACTGGGCATTTATTTGACAAGACTGCATCATCTGCTGATATCACATGGATTTTTAAACCCATTACTTTGGGTATGCACACCTTAGTGGTAGGACCATCCATTCTGCCAAATCACATGATTGCTGTGCCTAAACTCATGCATACACTAAACCTTATAAAATCTGAGAGGTGAGTACAAGATATGCTCTCACCAGTCTTACAAAGCACTATAAGAGTAGACTCTGTGCTTTTATATTGTAAAGGGAGGTTGCACAATGTACTAAGTGCAGACTTATTAACTGTGGCATGTAGTTCTAAAAACAGAGAACTCTAGACTCTATAGGTGATGTTTCGCAATTGCTCTGCAGTATGATAGTCTTCTACAGATGCTGGACATGTGGGTGGCAGTCAGCTGACTGAGCTGAGCAGCAACACCAATGGACCAACCATTTTGGTTTTGTTAAATTTCAATACATTATTCAATAAATTGCAGGAGATTGTCGACACTATTATAAAATAAACTATGTTATGATTTTTCAAAACTGTATGTAAATATAAGAGTGTTAAGCACATTTAAGGTAAGCTATACAGTATATATATTAAAATTCCTCAGTTTAAGACGCATTCAACGTATGATGAGCTTTTATTCCAAAATAAATCAGAGAGCACCTGTATAACCACATGCATTTACAATTAATAATCTAACGTATTGTGTTCAAAATCCGATTGCTCCATTTAGTGCAATGTGTAAACTGGCTCACAATACGGGATTATATTTGCAGAAGATATTCAGCTGATTTTTGGTTTGCCCGGACAGATGCCTTTTCCAGTGTAGATTAGTATGATTATCCAATGGGTTTAATAAAAACAAACAAACAAGACCATTTTTTGCACAAGTAAATGTAGAAATCTTCATAACTGCAAAGGATGTGGCATTATTACATACACATAACATTAACGACCATTTTGTTCTACACTCAGTCTATTTCACCACCTCCACTTATCACATAGGTGCACTCTAGTTCTGAATAGCCTTCTTTCACTATATTTTTCAATGGCCAGGCCCACCACAGATCAGGTACTATTACTGATGTATTGGTGGTGTGTATGTGCTGTGCTGGTATGAATCGATCAGTGTCACAGTTTGACTAAAACTAGACCACCAATCAAAAACACCCAGCCTACAGCATCCTGTGAGCACCGATTAAGGATAACAGGATAAACTGTGCAGCTACATATAAGCTACTGTCTTTGACTTTACAAATGCAAGGTGGGCCAACAAGGTAGGTGGGTCTACTGGAGTAGACAGTGAGTGGCACAGTGTTTAAAGACTAAAGCAGCACTGCTGTGTCTGATCCACACATGCCACCATAGCACACATCAACGTCAGTGTCACTGCAGCGCTGAGAATGATCCACCACCCAAATAATACTTGCTGGATGAAAGGGGGATAAAGTATGCTGAGCGACAAATGGACTACAGTCAGTAATTGCAGAACTACAAAAGTACACCCATGTGGTAAGTGGAGCTGATAAAATGAACAGTTAGTGCAGAAACAAGGAGGCAGTCTTAATGTTATGGCTGATCAGTGTAGTACTGTTAAATTCTGTACCTGTATACTATCACATTATTTTGCATTGCTGTTGAGGAAATTAGCTGCATGCAAACTTACGCTTGAATAAGGCCCGAGATGTCATTTGGAGTGGCACCTGCTGATGGGGTAGCACTGCTACCCATAGGCCCGTAAGATCCAGACATCATTCCAGACATCCTGCATAATAAAAATACATGCTTAATCCTTTACCGACGGCCAAAAATAATGACAGCAAACCTATTTCATAAAAATAATTCTGCTTGTCATCGTTTACAGCTCTACTCCAAACTAGCCAATGCTACTACTTTATTCATTTTCTATGTGGCTGATATGAAGTTGCCCACTTGGTGCAAAAGTCTACTGAAATGAGGTCACAAATTATACTCACAATTGTTGTACCTGTGGGTTGGTCATCAAACTAGAGGCCTGTAATACAAGGAACATCAGTATTTTCTGTACCTGCCCCCACATATGAAGTTAAGAGCTTGATAAGAAGAATGTACGTACCATGTTCATGAAACCAGGATTACTAAGCAAACCAGCAAGGTCAACTCCACCCATACCACCTGTCTGAAAGACAAAAATCAAATAAATATAACACAAAAACAAACTGTGAATTCCTTACAATTAGAAGGATACCATAAAACAAGCGCTTGAGACTCACAGGGCTTGGAGTTTCTTTCAATTTCTGCTCTGCGATCTTCAAATTTGATTTGTATGTGTCATTCTCAGGGTCTAGCTCCAGGGCTTTCTTGTAATAGCTCACAGCCTCTGTGTGTTTGTTTAAACTCGCAAGAGCCAACCTGGTTACCAGAACAATATGACAAAGCATAAGATGCTGTAACTGCATTCACCACTAGAGATGCACAGAAAGTTCAGCAATTAAGGGGGAGAGAGAGAACATAAAGGATTTTTGATAGAAAAACAGTTAGGTCAAGGAAAAGTAAGGACAAAGACCGGACACAAGCACAGACAGCAAATAGATTAAAGTTAAGCTGCTTTTAGACTGATTTCAGCAGTCTTAGAAATTTATCAGACTGTATGAAATGATGCAAATTCTATGACAGACTTCAAAGTGGGGAACATTAAACAGATTCACATGTATAAAAACAGTATTCGCTTGCAAGGTAGTTACATACCTAGAAACTCATCTGTTATTTATTTCCATGCCATGGCTCATTTAGCTTTGCTTTGATAAAACTTTAGACACATCAAAAGCAAGATTGTGTCCACTGCCACAACCACAACCACTCCTTCATTAAACCCTTCATATTTCATATGCGTTTCGCCATTGCAACTGTGTTTTTCACTCCTTTCATTTTATCCATTGCAATCCTAATTATGGTGACTTTTAGACAAGCTTTGTAGCAGGAGTCACACTCAGATTTTGATCCAAAATTTATATGACAGTTTAAGACCTTTGTGACTTGTTGTCTTTGGTCACAGTGGGACTAAACTGGTTTCCTCTAAACATGTCATTTAAGCAAGAGCCTTTCATTTAATTTAAATGTCGTACAGCACTGTGCAAAAGTCTTAGGCTACCTTTAGGAGATTTGTTGCAATGGTATTATGACCATACATAACATTGTCAATGACTGGATTAAAAAATGTCAAACTTGGATACGTCACTCCATACTACTCTTTTACACTTCTCTTCAATCCAGTCTTTGTGATCTTAGCTGCTATCCTTCCAAAAAACATTACTGATCAAGCTTCTTCAGACTGATGCTGCTACTGCTCAAGTCTAAAGGGGAGGTCACACTTAATACCAAGGCTGAAGCCATTAACTGAACTTTGGGGAGACCAAATGTAGCCGAGGGTTAGAAAATCACTTTAAATGTTTCTTTTACAAGAATGGCTAAAGGTGTATTGTAATAGCAGAGATAAGGGATTAATAAAGTACAAGCAAAATCATATAAACAGAAATATATGCATTGCTTTATGAAGGCAAGTCCAGATATTGTGACCAAGGTTTGGGAAATTGGTGTTTTTAATTCCTTACGAGTAGCACCGAATAACACTCGGGCACCGGATTAAACATGAAAGAAATATTATCAGTAAGAGTCACAAGAAAGAATGTTAACTAAAATTACGATTTGCAATTGACTACTGCAATATCACTATTCTCAACGTGACAGATCTTTTTTGTGAGTGATGCAAAAGTCTCAGGTTGAAAAAGACGGAACTTAGAAGCGATATTGAAAGCTATAGTGCCAAATAACTTATTTCATAACACATAGTACAAAATAAAAGTCTAACACTATTAGCCCTGCGTGGTGTAAGGAAGTCTGAGTGAATATATTAAAAGATATTTTGAGGGCTTTCCTACAAACACCATTACGGAGACTTCAGCAAACTTGGCGCAATGACAGCATTCATTCAGTAACGAGTAACTGGTAGTCACAATGCTGATTACTGTTGTGCAAAACAGTCATTTAGTAATTCATTACCGAGGATGACATGGAGGAGAGAATTATATCTGCTGTTAGTTAACTTAATTAAAGCCACCAACTATGCAAAACGTTTACATGGTTGTGCATCACATACTGCACTGCATGGATACCTAATTAACTTAGTCATTCAATTTATCATTTTTAATATGTGCTATGCAAAATAGACAAAGTCCTTCTCCCTTTAAATGGAAGGGTCTACCATGGTCATATTAGTCTGTACTGTGGAAGAGCCCACAGCAGAAACGTTCTTTACGCAGTTGCTTGCTGGTTTGTAAAAGAAGGGCTGATTCTTGGACTAAATGATGAATCAGTTGCAATTCATTTTTGACTCACCCCATCCTTCCATAGGCTTTACTGTAGTTTGGATCGATTCCAATTGCACGTTCACAATCCTGAACCGCTCCGGCGTAATTACCGAGTTTGCTGTATGCTGCAGCTCTTCAGACCACAAAAGAAACAGAGTTTCACCTTCAGATAATTCAACCAAAATACACTGCAAGTTAGAATGGATGTGAGGAATTACCTGTTACAGTAATAGACTGCATTCTGTGGATTGATCTGAATGGCTTTTGAGTAAAATTCCACTGCCGCACTAAAGTTTTCTACCTTCATTTGTTCATTGCCTGTAACAAATACATTTTGTACAGTGGTATACGTGAATTACATGGTTGCAACCATTTCCTTTGGACAAATTAACAAAGTTTTATTATTGTCACTGTCAGAAGTTATCATCATATTTCTAGGTAGGACATACTCTTGGAACAGCATCTCTGCTTTAAAAAAAAACTTCCAACAATACAATTCACTGGCACCTCAGTGAAATCCTCCTACTCCCCCCAATCCTGAGCCATCTATAAATGTACCAGTCAGTTACCAGGAAGAAGCCTACAGAGCACCGCTGCTAAATTAAGCAACACTGTTCATTTGATAATTTGTAAACAATGACCACATTTACATCTACATTTAGCAAGCACTAATCCAGACCAACTTGAAAGTGACAATCTTACAGCCTAAACAGTTCAAATGTGGCAGCTTGGCAATGCTGCGTCTTGAACCCTGAACCTTCTGGTCCACAGTCCACTACCTTAACCGCTACACATTCTTAACCACCAGACTAAAATACCAGTGTAATCCAAAATTACAAAGAATAAACCACAGCAAGACAACTAAAAAAATCAATCAAATCTACAAGTTTAAAACTTGGTAGAGTGTAGCACAATTTGTGCATGAACACAGGTAACCAGCCCATTTTTAATTATGTTGTGCCAATTATCCATACTCATCTGTTTTCAAGCCTTTTATTTGTCTCCAAAGAAATATATGCCATTGCATTTACCTCTGCCACTGTCTAGCATATTTTATGTTGTCTACTGACATGAAACATCCAACTAAGGCTTATTTACTGGATTGACAAAATTTCTAAGATTTTATTCAACACACACCATTAAGACTCAAAATACATTTCCTTAAACACCTTTAAATAAATGGCAAAAGTGGTGCATCTTAATTGTTCTAAAAACTTAAAGGATTTAATTTTTCTCCTTTTCATTAACCGAAATGCTCAGCTTTTGGAAGAAATGAATTTTTGGACAGCACACGAGTAGGTGAAGTCAAGGAGACACACTGATGACATCAGATGGCAGGTTAAAGGGAATGCTGTTCAAGGCAAATCATGAAAAACATGTCCTGCATCATCTCCCCATCTCAAACAAACTCCTCTAACTCAGAATAAATGTCTAATAAAATGTGTAACCACACATTTCATTTCCTTACCATCACTTTTAAGCTGTTCTGCCTCTGCTAGCTGATCCTCCTCCAGAGAACATTTGGCTGAGTTGATATTAACTTGATGTGAATCTGCTGCCTGCCATTTACAAAATCACAATTCAACTCAATTGAATTAAACAAGCTGAATTCCTGGAATGACATATAGAACAATCAACATACACTACCTGAACATTTGCCGCTTCAAATATCTCCGGTAGGGTTTGAGTGACTGCTAAACTCTGGTCCTCAAGTGAGATGCCAAACGCGGTCTCCAGACACTGGATGGAAACTAGAAAGCAGTTGAAAGAGCAATTACAGTGTTACACTTAAGGTCTTGGAAATCCACGACCGATTTAGGGCTGCATCAGGATTTACCTTCCAAGCTTTCTTGTGCGTCTGATGACAATCCTCCAGATGTAAGCTGGTCATGGAGGAACTGGATAATGGAGTAAGCAAGACGCTTTGTGTCTGTCATTGTGGCTGGGGGTTTCAAACTCTCCAATACGGAATGGGGGAACAACTGAAGGACAAATCAAGGACAGTGTCTTACATGGATGACTGTACAAGACCTCAAACTATATTTTAACCTATTATTATTTAACCAACAAGAGGCGATTCAGTCACAGGGACAAAAGATTGCGAGCCAACTGATAGTTTAAGAAACATCATAGAAAAGTATGGTCAGAGTTATATTGTAATGTACACATATCCACTTATTCAAATTCAGTCAACCAAACATCCATAATAATCAACTGAACAGTTTGTCACAAGGTGAAACATTTCTGCATTTTCGGAAGAACAACAGCTGAAAGGCTTTTCAAACAATACTGAGAAACTGGAACAGGTCTTTTGTATAGGCTGTTTATTTGTTTAAGTTATATACACAAAGTAAGTCATAAGAGAAGATAAAAAGGGTATATTACATAATGTGCTCATTTCATTCACAACAGCAATCTAATTTACCGTATTTTACGGACCATAAAGCGCGCCGGGTTATAAGACGCATGAAATGAAACAAAACTCTTAAGTTCCGTCGGAAGCTCAGTTTGGTCTTTACCTGGCTCAGGGCGTCTTCTTGCTTCCTCCACTTCCGTATCATTGATTCGTTAATGTTGAATTCTCTCGCAGCTGCTCTAGTTCCATGTTGTACTGCGTGACTGATAGCGCCGAGTTTGAAATCCGCTTCGAAAATAAATGAATGAATGCACGTACCCTAATGCTGAAGCACATACCGTATTACTCCGCGATGCTGCGCACTACGGTTGCCGTAAGCTTCGTAACTTACCAAGGCCGTGCTAAAACATTTTGACAGATTTATGAGCGCCTTTTCTTGGACAGATTTTTTTATTTGAGCGGCCATTGTACCATCTACAATCGGTTCTAGGTCAGAAAGCACAACCAGAATTAATTCATACATCAGACGCACCGCATTTTTAGGCACACTGTTGATTTTTGAGAAAGTTAAAGGATTTTAAGTGCGCCTTATGGTCCGAAAAACACGATAAATAACATTTCTGTAACTATAAAATTATGAATTTTTCCACTGACAATTCAATGAGGACAAAAATAACTAGCATTCTTAATTCCTATGATGTCTAATATGATGAATGTTTTGTAGCCAGAAAACCCAGACTCATATGTAGACTCTTAATTTATGAATACAATAAAGTTATTATCCTTATAATCAAGGCAATTTATAACCTACTTAACCGATATTACCTCGTCAGATAAGCTGTAATACACCGGTAACAGCACAGCCTGTGAAGTCAAGTTTTACTTCGGAACAAGGATAGCCTGGCACTGCACTCCTTAGAAGCACTGAGACGACAAAGACAAGCAGCTCTTACTGCTCATGCCCGGCAGCGTGAGAACCATGCATGTACCACAGAATAGTTTTGGATTTTTTTCTATTTGAGAAGTATTTAAGTGATTGATCTTAAGCAGTTAAGCAACAGTTAATCAGTATAGTTATATTTACAGCATTTAGCAGATGCTTTATCCAAAGCGTCTTCCAATTGATACAGTCTTACAATCCAAGCAATTGTGGGTTAAGGGCCTTGCTCAAGGACCCAACAGTGGCAGCTTGCCAGAGGTGGGATTTGAACCCTAGACCTTTTGGTCCATAGTCCAGTACCTTAACTGCTAGGCTACCACAGTCCAATCACATGTAGTATATACAATACTGGACACATAAGCAAATATGCCTTGACTATTGAAATAAAAAATTACTACTAAAAAAATAAAAAATACTATAAAGAGCAGAAACCCAGATAAAATCCAAACTTAAGTTATTTCAGTTGCAATTTTAGAAAGACATCAGCTGAAAGGTGTCCAAGCCTTTGGAGAAACCGCCATCATTCTTGTGTGTTTGTTATACACCTGTAACCTGTCAGCTATACTTGTTTAACCATGCTCATACTAAATACAAAGGATTTTTTTTTTTTTAATCTAAAATGTGGTTCATCATATACTATGCATATTTATTATTCTCATTTAAAGACATTTCTTAGTAAAACTATTAACTTAAACAAATAAGAAATTAAACAAATAATTTAATTAAAACCAAGCAGTTATGACTATTCAGACTGGCAGCTCAAATCAGATTTAAGCTCAAATGTGACTCCAGCTGGACAGATTTTGTGCAGACTGAACAGCTAAAAATCTCATGGAATACAATTTTCATGCATCAGATTCAAAACACATGTTCTAAATGATCCTGACATTAACTATGACAGTCTATGTTAGGAAACCAATCACCGAATGTGAACTTCAACCACAGAACCATATTCTTCCAAGAAACAAATGCTAGAAAAATCAAATGTGGTTTGAAATCCGGTATTTGGAGACATGCGATGGTCAGATCGGATTTGATATGGTTTTTTTATGCTATTCAGTGCTCGACACTTACTAACGTCAGAGACTTACAACAATAACAACAACAACAGCACATGCACACAGACAGACAACAGGGAGAAACCTGATCGAATGCATGTCTTTGGCATGCGAGGGGCATCCAGAGCACCCATAGAAAACCCACTGATTAGAAGTTACGAAATATCATAGTGATATACGATAGTTCAACTATGTTTGGTGAACAGGTGGCACAATGTTTAGCACTGACAACTCCAGAGATCCTGATTAAATCCTCTGGCGGTCTGTGCATCATTTGCATGTTCTCCCACCAGATACTTCCGATTTCCTCCCAAACTCCCTAGATATGAGATAGGTTAAATGGTCTCTCAAAATTGTCACAGCCTGAATGCGAGTGAGTGTGCATGTGTCTTAAAAATGGAAGCGTTTAGAGATCAGAGCAACTCAGGCATGGACTGGCAAACCATAACATTACGTCACCAACACTCCGCTGACTCAATAACTGCAGAGTTCCAATCCTCCTCTGGCATGATCATCAGCACAGCCAAGCAGCTGCATGTAAGCCTTAAACCACCATGCGTCAGACAGAGTGGTGTAAAGCACACCACCACTAGACTCTGAAGCAGTTTAAACATGCGCTGTGCAGTGAAAAATCACCTCTCTATCTGGATGAGTCTGGGTTTGGTGAATGCCAGGAGAACATCACCTGCCTGACTGCATTGCAAAGTTTGGTGTGGAAGAACTTGACTGGCCAGCACACAGCCTTGACCTCAAATTCATCAAACACATTTGGGATGAACTACAACCTAGTCTGTAGCTCAGGAACTCTCATACATCATAAGTGTCTGACCTCACAAATGCTCTTCTGGATGAACTGCCAAAACGTCCCTCAGACACAGTCCAAAATCTTGTAGAAAGCCGTCCCAGAACAGTGGAAGCTGATATAAGGGCCTATGGATTTAGAATGAGAGGTCATAAAAGCTCCTGTAGGTATAATGTGTAGGTGTTCCACGACTGTTTTAAATATAGTGCATCTACAATTAACAGTCACTACAACTAAATTGTACGAACGCAAACAAACATATATAACTAAAAGGGTGTAATACTTCTCTAATTGTTCTGTGGGTAAACCAGTGGCTGCTCTCTACTGTAAACCCAAAGAATATTCCAGAAAACGTTCTGTTCACAATTATACTAATGTTAAATCGCCTCGGTGCGGCTAACAGCCCAAGCTACCAGTTTATGTGAATTTATAATATTATTTTATTGACACAGGACTTAATATAAGACCAAGTAAACAAACATGCCGCATAATGTGACTAACGGCATGTAGCTAACAGCTACGCAGATTGATAACCAAGTGTTTGTTAGCTAGCTATCTTAGCTAACACAGCTTTGCTCGTAGCCACAAAAACTACAAAAACACTGACCGTGTTTCTATCAGGTGGCTAAGTAAGAAAGTAACTGACACATACACGTGTATAAGCTCATGTAAAAACTGTAAGACATTTATACAGAGCTCTGAACTAACACTTACTGGATGTCCCACCGCAAGAATTCCTCACCGCTGCGCTCTGCTTCTGGCCTCTGCCAGCTCTGCTCTGTGCATGCGCCTTCGACGTCTCTACTACGTCATTCCAAATAAAGAATGGCTGCGTTTCAACAGTCACTTTAACATGCCCTTGGCCACTTGCCCTGACAACTCGGAAGCGCGTAGCACCTACGTCCTACACGTGACCACTAGAAGGAGGCGAGAACGAGGAGTGGGTTATTCAGTCGATAGTAAACACTAGAGGTGAGCGATACCGGGAATTTTGGTATCGATCCGATACCAAGTAAATGCAGGGCCAGTATCGCCGATATCGATACTTTTTAATATTTAAGCTTCATAGATCCAAATTATCCAAAAGACCTAGGACAGAATTTTGCCAAACATTGTACGTGACAACAAAATACTTTATTATCACAATCAACATTTTTGTTTAGAAACAATGGAACAGTAACAGAACAAAGTTTGCCTTAACATTAGGAAAATAAATATTTTTTGAGGTAGAAAAGGAGAAACCACAATACAAAAATAAAATAAAAAATTTTCCCCTCACTAGACATATTTTCTAGTTCTTTCTTTCTTTGCTTCTTTTTTCAAATAGAATTGTTCTTAGGAAAACAATAAAAAATAAGGAATTTTCTTCCTTTCAGTGCAATTCTGTTTTTTCTTAAATAAACAGAGTGTAAAAAATATCACTCAACACAACTTAAAACAAAAGCTCCTGAGGTAGAGGGCTGACAAACCACAATACAACAAAATTAACACACCACAACCAATACTGTAAACAGTTTCAAACTTATTCTGTTTTTCAAGTCAAACAATACAATAAAATAATGAAAAAATAATGAATTTCTTCCCTTCAGTGCACTTCTCTACATTTTTTTCTTAAAATAAGAGTGCAAAAAAAACTTAAAGCTAATTAAAACAATCTTCTGAGGTTAGAGAGCTGACAAACCACAATACAGAAAAATTAACACACCACAACAAATATTGTAAACAGTGTCAAACTTCTTCTTTTTTTTTAACTCGAACAATACAAGCAAATAATACAAAGAATAAGGAATCTCTTACCTTCAGTGCACTTCTGGCTTTAAGCAAAATAAAAACAATAAGTAACGGAGGAGAGCGCTGAGTGGGCGGGCCAGGCTGAGCCTACCTGCATGGCTGATTGGCTGGCGCTGCTGAGCCACGTGACGGTGCAACAATAAAAGACGGGAGAGACAGACAGAGAGCAGACTTTGCGGGAGAGAAAAAAAGCTTGGGTATCAATCTTTTTACACGAGTATTGCTCAATATCAATACCAGCATTGGTATCGATATTATTGATATTTGGATCGATTCGGCCTCTTTTAGTAAACACAAATATGGCTAATTTGCGCCGTTTAAGGACCTCATTACCTTCTGTGAAACAGGACGTTGACCAGACATTCCCATAGTCACATAGCAGTGGTGTGCAATGATTACAGTGGGTTCCCCTTCTGCTACAGACAACAGACATATTGTTAATGTACAGTGACATTACCACATAAATATAGGCTTGACTTTAAATTATTGTACGGATTGCAAAATAAATATTAACACCCCACAAATGCAACTGCTGTTGTGGATTTCTTTAAGTAATCTAGATATCATACTGTTGTGTTAATCAGCATATTCATACTTAGTTATATTAATTTTGTCATTATTAATCAGTTATTAATCAGTTATTTATTGATCAGTATATATTGCTATATAATTATATTAACTTTGTAAACATACAGTTATGCATAAGCACATTGGTAGTCATGATTAACCTACTGTAACCCTTTTGTAATGTTTGCGTGTTGCTGTATTTTTCTGCAAACCTCTGTCTTACAATAATATGGAGATAAGCCTGTGAATTTTCTTGACTCCAAGGGGTCACTTAAGTTTGGTGACCTATATAAACAGGTGTCCTAGCGAAGCGCTGCCTTGTCACTAAAATTATATCTGGCTCCAAAAGTATCAACAGACATGAACTTATCTTTGTTGAACAAAGTGAACCGATGAGGGAAAAGCAAAACAATTTTACTATCTATGTGTGTGTGCTGGCGACGTAGTTATGTGTGTGTGCTAGGGACATGGTTATGTGTGTGTGCTGAAAGCGCTGTACTTAATATCTGGGATAAAGGTCGTCTTCACACTTGCCAGGTCAGGATGACCTGAGGGTGGGGTTAAGGGTTTCGCTAGGGCAGGAGATGTTCTAGAAGTTGGAAAACAATCATGACATAATGTCTGAAAAAAGCATCTAAACACATCACCAAAGGTAGAATAGTCTCTAGTCCATACGTGAACTAGTCACAAAGCAGGTTATATCATCACACTAGTCATGGGCCAATTTAGAGTGATCAATCAACCTAACGCATGTCTTTGGAATTGTGGGAGAAAATCATAGTACCACAAGTAAAGCCATGTTGACACGGGAAGGACATGTAAACTACACACAGGGCGAGTATGGGGTCGGGATTTACCCAGGGATCTCGGAGTTGGAAGGTGATTGAGCTAACCACATTGGTCACTGTGCCACCGACACTATTAAATAAGGCAGAAGTGAGAAGTAAAATTCAAATATTATGCTATTACTCCCTCAGGCCAAGCTGCTCTTCCAACAACAGTTACTGTTCTCACTCTGACCTGTTCTTCTATCATTAATTCCAGCCCTCATATCTTTACCCAGACCACATGAGAGGACCCTGACTCCCTCTCCCCTTCTACTGTTGACTGAAGATGCCATATGCCACCAAAACTGTTGCTGGAGAACATGGGACCCTTCAGTTCTTTTATTATATTCTTTATGTCATGTATTATATGAGCTATTGTATTATATCATTAATGCATGCACTTTCTTATCTGCTTGCTCCTGAACAGGGTCACGGGAGAGCCGGTGCCTAGACGGTGGCATAGGGTGCAAAGCATGAACATCCCTAGACAGAGCGCCAGTCCATTGTAGGGCACAAACACTCACACACTGATACACACACTAACACACTAGGGGCACTTGTAGAGACTATTAAGATGCATGTCTTTGGACTGTGGGAGGAAACCGGACTACCGAGTAAACCCATACGGACACAGGGAGGACATACACAGACTACACACTGAAAGGACCCAGACCATTGTACTCAGGACCTTCTCGCTGTGAGGCAACAGTGCTACCCAGAGATCATGCCGCCATCATGCCGCCCATTGTAATATATTCCATAGTTTATTTATGGGGTTCTTTATTTGATTTCATTCTTCATAATATTATATTCTCTCTTTTATTTATTATAGTTAATTTATTACAGGGCGGTACGGTGGGGCACTCCTTGGAGTTTGAGCCCAGTTGGTGGCGTTGATGGTTCGCCAATCATCAAAA